>VZTH01001006.1:205343-333130 GCA_013397815.1 Aleadryas rufinucha | reverse complement strand
TTTTTTTTTTTTTTTGTGTGTGTGTGGACTCCTTACTTAACATTCTACTGGGTGAATAATTTAGAACCAACACTTCCAGCTTTCAAGAACAACACCATCACAGCTGGTGATAAGGATTTTCCCCCAAACCAAACCTTATCTACAGTCACATCACAAATAATTTATAACACGCAGCTTTGGAAACCTTTTAAGATGAGCTAAAATTACCATCCTGTTTGTATTAGAACAAGTGCCTTCACACAGAGAAAGAAGGAAAAAGGGAAGACCAGAGATCAGTCCCAGAACCAGGACTAATCTGCCCATGACCCTCCCACATAAGGGGAGGGTCATGGGCAGACATCAGACATGAAATTTCTCATGAAAACTTCAGTGTAATTTTATGGCTGGGTGTGCAGGCTTTGCATTAAATGGTCCATCTTTACGATTTTTGCATCATAACAGTTACAAAAAAGGATTAATTTGTTTCTTACCCCTGTTGTACAGGTGATGCACAAGAATGTTCCCTTTGGTCATCAGCATTGGAAATTCAGTGCCTGGGGTCTCATTTTCAGCATATCTAACAACTGAATAGGAGATGTGAAGAAGAAAAAGCACGTTGGACTTTCGGACAATCAGCAAACCCAGTGCTGAATAACTTGTCTTCATGTTTGAGCCCAGAGTTTAATCTTTGCCATCGATTGCCTATAATCATCTAAATCCACAGTCACCAAAATACTCATTTTGTGCAGCCCAGTGCTAATTTTGTAACCAGACTGACATCAAGGTAGTGTTAATGTGCCTCACACACTCAAATATTTCACTTTAGGCTCCCTAGGTCTGAAAATTGAGCCCCAGAATTAGTTTGGCTGTCCAGCACCCACAGCTGAGGATGTGTTTTAGCTGTCAGCAGCACACAAGCACAGCTAACCTGTCATCTCCAGCTCCGGCTGCCTTCAGCAGTACCTGGACTCCATCTGACTGAGTTAAACCAAAACTTAGGGCGATAAAAGCGTAACAACTTTCCCCCATCACCTGTGAAGCTGGCAGTTTATAACACTGGTAACTACCCACATCCTCCAAGAGAGAAAACTGCACATGCAAATGTGTGCACAAGTGTGCAAATGACAGTGTACTGGCGGTGTAATTTATCTGTCTGGTCTAGTCTTGCTATCTCTGTGTATCAAGCACAGAGCATGTTTTACTTCTTTGTTTTTGATCCTCAATCTATGGATTTATTCACAGGTACAATTTAACTTGGGGTTTCACATTACAGCAGCTATTTCCCTTTGTACAGTCCTGTCCTATGCAAAGAATACGTGGTGTTAATTACCGGGAATTGCAGCTCTTGAATTCATGGGATAATTGATAATACCTGCATGCAGAAAATCCCCATCATGATGTTTTAAAGATTCAGTTAATTAGCCCTGTGTCTGGGAGATCAGGCATTAACCATTTGCCTTAGGACTCCTCCTTCAGGCTCTTTCAGAAACCTCTGTTATTTAGCTTTTAGGGGTGATTAGTACAGAGAAAGCCGAGGGAGAAAGGCTGTGTGTGAGATTTTGTCACAAGGGAATAAGGAGCCCTTTGTCCTGTCAGGAACTATCCTAACAAAACATTCAAATAGGATTTAATCACTGCAGTGGTCTGCCCACATTGCTCTTAGGGTTAGATACCCCCATAAATCATGCATAGCGTGGAGTCGAGGGTGCCTTGAAGTTGTTCACAGCTGATTCTCTGCTGCACAGAGCAAATCGAGATCACTTATTGCTTTCCATGGGCTTTTTGGTGCAGCCACTCTGACTCCTGTCTTTGTTTCTTGAAAACCTAGCAAACCACAGAAAACAGGTCAAGAGTGCTTGCCTTATAAGCTCTGGTTTGGGTGAAGAATGCCAGCAGCTCAAAGCAGAATAATTTTGTTACTGATCTTATAGTTCATGTTTGATTACATACTGGTAGGAGGGAAAGAAATTATCATCACTTTTTTATGTTACAAGGAATCAAAATCAATTTTCTTTCACATTTCTCCTTTGCAATAGATATTCTGCCTAAAGATGGGTTTAATCAATTTTTTAAACAAGCAGGACTACTTCAAGTATAGTGATACCCAGTGATTAATTTTGAGCTTTTAATGATACAGTTATCAGTCATGAAATTGCCATCATCACACTCATGTGCTTCAGCCATGGCCTCGACTCTAAGGAAATGACAGGGTACTCCAGAGTTTTGTTTCTTCTGTGAAAGTCACAGAGGTTTTTTAGGGTGAAATATGTGATGTAAACAACAGAACAGGCAATTGTATTGAAATTAATAAATTTCTTTTCAATCAAATGACTGCAACACACCACAGTGAGCAGAGCACTAACCACCCTTGGCTGCTCTTGAACTGATTCTTTCAAAGCAAAATGGTCAATACTGAATTCTTGAAACACCTGACCTGCCAGTCATGGAAAACTGGCCATGACCCAGCGCTCACAGTAGCCACAATGCCTCCAAGTGAAAATTCTGAAGGTTTTGTAAAAACTGCAAATAGTTACACAGGAACCACGAAATTCAGCCTGATCACACTCTTGCCTTGAAGAATGCTTTTCTGCACACAGTTCCTGCAGAGACTTCCTTTTCAAATATTTATTTGGCAATAAAAATGCCCAAAAAAGTGAACAAAGTAATTAAAAGTAATCACAGGTAAAATGTAACTGTTTCAAGTATACAACTCTGTTACAAAAGGTTCCATATCCAAATATTTGAAAAGTAAAAACAAATTTAAAATAATTTAAAACTTGTATTGTATGAAAGATACAGGTCAATGTAAAAATAGTACTATTTAATCTAAAAGAAAAAGTCATGGGGTGATTTTTTTCTACACCAGGCATGCAGCACTACATCCTAGCAAAACCATTGCTTAAATTGTTTTCTTAATGATTAATATTTTGGGGGCATATTTTTCTGTATCTTATGGAAAAAAAGTATTTTCCAGCTCTCCCAGACTGTAGCACTCCCTGTCACAGGATTTCAGCATTGACCGTTCCATCACATCTTTGTATGCAGAACTACTTCAGCCAAAATGATTTCTTCCAGTAATCCTAATTGGCAAAGTTTGATTTGCAACTGCAAATGTGGCAATTACATATGCAATTACATATGCAAAGTGGCTAAACATTCAAAAATCCATAGATAAACCAGAGACAAAGTTGATTTTAAATCATATGTGTACAGAAAAAACTAAAATATAGAAAAATTGTAAAACTTGTCCTTTCCACAGGAACACCAGTAAGACTAGAGCAGTGTAGTTTAACTGAAGATCTCTCCTACATACCACATAGATAAAGCCAAGCCCAAATGTAATTGCAATAACTTTGGAAGCAGCACCATTCATTTTCCCGTTAGGCTGAACTGCTCATGGGCCTTCCTTCATTTACTGCTACCCTGAGACTTTTTGACACCATTGATTTCAGTGGTGTAACTCTTGATTTATGGTGATCATATATGTAAAATTTATTATTCAGCCTTAGGGTATTTGTAAAAATGCTAGTGGTGTCTGTACAGACTATAGCAACTGCAAAGACACAGGGTGGGATAATTTCACCTGCACAAATTTAATACATTAGAATCAAGCTTAAATTTCCTTACAAAATATTTTTAACTTGGTCTAACTATGTTGACTTCACCAGAGTTGTTTCTTATGGACATGAGATAACATGATCAGAGAAATGGACATTACACATAAGCTGCCAACCCATAGAACAATATTTATTCTATATTCCTTTTACAAGAATTTATGACTTACAGAGTCACTAGGAGGGCTGAGGCATTGCTTGTGGGAACCAGTGCAGCTCCACTGGCTTGAGACAGACACTGAGCCTGAATGCCAAAGATAGGGACTTCTATGAATTTGGAAATAAAGGCTCTTACTAAGAGCAGAAATTAATAAATACCCACTTCTTCTCTTCCCTCCCTCTCCCAAAATCAGTTTAAAAAATTGAGCTTCCCTTTCTACCCAGTAACAAAACCCTGTTATTCTGTATTGTACACTCCTGTTCGTGTTATGAATGGCATGTCACATATGGCAAGGCTACACCTGCAAGGGAAGGAATGAAGGTTGATACAATCTCCCCAGGTTCTGCAGTGTCAGGACACTTATCAATTTATAAAATGCAAGGGCAAGATTTAAGACTCATTAAAAAAAAAAAAAAAAAAACAGAAAAAAGGAACAGAATACTGAATGAAAAGATATTTTTGCAGACTTGTCTGAAGGTTTATGAGGATGCTAAGAAGAGCATGACACTGCTATTGGGAGCACACATGGCTATTGGCATGCACGAATCTTGGCTTATACTGTGGACACCAGTGAATTACATTCCCCATTCTGAAAAAAAGCTTTGCTGTTGTAATTTTTATGAAGGTTCAAGTCAACATAATATAACCCCCTATGAAGCACTGAGAATATAAGGCTGTGCTCACTGATGGAGAAACTGGAGTCTGAAGACACAAAGACATATGAAATTATTTTTGATATCTTTTTTCATCTGGTCCCATGTCTCACTTGAGGAATAAAACAGCTTAGAGACATGCTACTACCTTTTGGCTTTTTCTTTTACCTTGAGCACAGCAGTTTCAATTGGAGAATGGGAGCCATGATGTTTTTTTGGAAATAGCCTGGATGTTCAACCAAAAAGCTAAATTTGGGCATGATCTGATCCTGGCTATTATTGGTTGTTGAGTCTACTACATTACCTTTCCTTTTGAGACCCATATGCTGGGTATACAATTTGCTACAATCAAATACATGCAAACCAGTCAAAGCTCATATATTGCAGGGAAACCAATAGACACACATCACCTCCTCCCAGGAACCTCCCCAGACTGAGTTCTTTCAGTTAGCTTTAATGGAAGCATTTTCTATTATAGCTGGAAGACTTAGACAAGCATTGTCTACCATTAAGAAGGAAATTCCCAGCAGAAATTCTCATTTTCTCCTCCAGGCCTTTGTCAGTCAAGCAGGGAAATCAATAAATTCTGAAAATAAAAAGGAAAAACACTGGGAAGGGTTTTGACTCTGGAAAGGAAGGAAGAAAATCCCATGAGCTCTACCAAGCTCTCTACATCAGGATTGTACTCCAGATACTGCCACTGTGGCCAAGGCTGAATCACTGAGTAGATCCCAACCTCACCTGAGCTGCCCACAAACTGTGCCCACTGGCTGCTGCCCGGGACATTCTCAAGCCTTTCACACACAGATCTGGCATCTGATACCCAACACTTCACCCAACCTTGCAGCCACATAAGGATGTCAGATTCACAGCCCACTCACAAAGTTGTCTTGCCCTTAATTTGCACAAAAGGAAAAACACCTGTGGCTACTGCCCAAGGAGGATAAACCATTCTCTCTAGCCCACATCTTTTAAGGGATCCTATCTAAAAACCAGCTGATGAGTGAAGGGAAGCACAGTGATATTCTCTTTCAAGGCATATGGATCCTTTAGAGCACCTGCTGTTAAGAAGTCCCTGCTCCCCATGATGCTCTATTTATCTCTTTGAGCAGAAAGAATATATACACTCTACCAGGCAACTCATGAAGCCATTTTAATAGCGGAATGTAATTCCTCAGCTCTAGAAAAATGAAAGTGAAAGGTCTATGAATTATTACAAACCTCTGGCCAGGCAGCAGTGCCCTGAACTGTAAAGGCTTTTTTCTTGTGTTTAAGTTACCATGGAAGATGAAATAGTTACACAGGCATACTGGCCAGTAGAAATGGGCATTGCTAGCTGTGTATCATCTATAAATACTTTTTTTTACTGGTTTATAACCTATCTCCACTTCATAAATGGAAAAAAAAAACCCAACCCAACCAATCCCCAAACCTAGAAATGGCATGGGTTTTTCTGTTTATAAGCAGAAACTTACTCAGCTTATATTTACTGTTTCCAAAATAATATTCAGGGTGATAAAGTTATTTGTGAGAATGCATCAGATTATGCATTGTATTGCGGTGTGAAAATAAAACTCATTTCTGTTACATTTCTGTTTTCTGCTACATGAATATCTCCCCAATACATCTTGGCTCTAGACCATATCGTTTTGCAGCCTGTTATCTTGTTGCCTTTCTCAAGGATTACTGTAAGGCTTGGCATGTAAAATAAATGCTGACTAAATCCCTCCTCTAGAAAAATGTCCATTTTCTAAATGCTGATGANGGCTACTGCCCAAGGAGGATAAACCATTCTCTCTAGCCCACATCTTTTAAGGGATCCTATCTAAAAACCAGCTGATGAGTGAAGGGAAGCACAGTGATATTCTCTTTCAAGGCATATGGATCCTTTAGAGCACCTGCTGTTAAGAAGTCCCTGCTCCCCATGATGCTCTATTTATCTCTTTGAGCAGAAAGAATATATACACTCTACCAGGCAACTCATGAAGCCATTTTAATAGCGGAATGTAATTCCTCAGCTCTAGAAAAATGAAAGTGAAAGGTCTATGAATTATTACAAACCTCTGGCCAGGCAGCAGTGCCCTGAACTGTAAAGGCTTTTTTCTTGTGTTTAAGTTACCATGGAAGATGAAATAGTTACACAGGCATACTGGCCAGTAGAAATGGGCATTGCTAGCTGTGTATCATCTATAAATACTTTTTTTTACTGGTTTATAACCTATCTCCACTTCATAAATGGAAAAAAAAAAACCAACCCAACCAATCCCCAAACCTAGAAATGGCATGGGTTTTTCTGTTTATAAGCAGAAACTTACTCAGCTTATATTTACTGTTTCCAAAATAATATTCAGGGTGATAAAGTTATTTGTGAGAATGCATCAGATTATGCATTGTATTGCGGTGTGAAAATAAAACTCATTTCTGTTACATTTCTGTTTTCTGCTACATGAATATCTCCCCAATACATCTTGGCTCTAGACCATATCGTTTTGCAGCCTGTTATCTTGTTGCCTTTCTCAAGGATTACTGTAAGGCTTGGCATGTAAAATAAATGCTGACTAAATCCCTCCTCTAGAAAAATGTCCATTTTCTAAATGCTGATGAACCAAAGCTTCTTTCTAACAGGTTGATTCTTGTAATTGACCACAGGAGGATGCAGGTGAGTATCTAGGTGGAAAATGAGGAGGCAAAGATGGAAGCAGAGAGGGAAGGAAGCTTTAAAGGAGAAGACACCAAACTGAGCGTGAGGAGTCCTAGACCCTGTCAGAGACACCTCGGGTGACACTGAAGGGCTGCACCTCGGGCAGTACAGTACAGATGGCATCCACCATGGACTGTGCAGCCCATAAACCTCTCCAGGCAAAGAGGGAGTGAGGAATTAAACAACAGCACGCTTACCCCTTCACAACAAATAAGCATGGGACATAAATCTTACTGTGAGGAGAAGGGCCACGTGTTTCTCAGCAGATCTGGGCAAACACACAGGTGCCACCCTGTGAAAGGAGCTGTAAGAAGAAGAGATTCCTGGTGTACATTCTGCTGTGCCTCTTGCCCATCCTGTGCACCCAAGGGTGTGAAGGAACATGTGAGCCCCCAAGGGCACTTCCCAGAACTACAGGTTGAGTTTGGAAGGGATCTCTGGAGGTGATTCTGTCCAACTCCTATATGTTCTGTCCAAACATAATCAAGCAGCTGAAGAAGATTCACCAGTTCAAGTTGTATCACCCAGAACAAGTTTCCTGAGTTTCCAAACAAGTTTCCAATTGAATATGGCTTTTGATTTTCTGAAAGGATGGGCATCTGCTTCTCCCCAGCTGTCTCTCTCTTCATCTGCTGTTACACATGTTCCAGATCTAGTTACCAGGAGGCATCTATCATCTAATAAAATTGGTTGCNATCAGATTATGCATTGTATTGCGGTGTGAAAATAAAACTCATTTCTGTTACATTTCTGTTTTCTGCTACATGAATATCTCCCCAATACATCTTGGCTCTAGACCATATCGTTTTGCAGCCTGTTATCTTGTTGCCTTTCTCAAGGATTACTGTAAGGCTTGGCATGTAAAATAAATGCTGACTAAATCCCTCCTCTAGAAAAATGTCCATTTTCTAAATGCTGATGAACCAAAGCTTCTTTCTAACAGGTTGATTCTTGTAATTGACCACAGGAGGATGCAGGTGAGTATCTAGGTGGAAAATGAGGAGGCAAAGATGGAAGCAGAGAGGGAAGGAAGCTTTAAAGGAGAAGACACCAAACTGAGCGTGAGGAGTCCTAGACCCTGTCAGAGACACCTCGGGTGACACTGAAGGGCTGCACCTCGGGCAGTACAGTACAGATGGCATCCACCATGGACTGTGCAGCCCATAAACCTCTCCAGGCAAAGAGGGAGTGAGGAATTAAACAACAGCACGCTTACCCCTTCACAACAAATAAGCATGGGACATAAATCTTACTGTGAGGAGAAGGGCCACGTGTTTCTCAGCAGATCTGGGCAAACACACAGGTGCCACCCTGTGAAAGGAGCTGTAAGAAGAAGAGATTCCTGGTGTACATCCTGCTGTGCCTCTTGCCCATCCTGTGCACCCAAGGGTGTGAAGGAACATGTGAGCCCCCAAGGGCACTTCCCAGAACTACAGGTTGAGTTTGGAAGGGATCTCTGGAGGTGATTCTGTCCAACTCCTATATGTTCTGTCCAAACATAATCAAGCAGCTGAAGAAGATTCACCAGTTCAAGTTGTATCACCCAGAACAAGTTTCCTGAGTTTCCAAACAAGTTTCCAATTGAATATGGCTTTTGATTTTCTGAAAGGATGGGCATCTGCTTCTCCCCAGCTGTCTCTCTCTTCATCTGCTGTTACACATGTTCCAGATCTAGTTACCAGGAGGCATCTATCATCTAATAAAATTGGTTGCATAATTTCTTATATAGAATGAGTATGAAATATTGCAAAGGTTGGCTCTATTAATTCTAAACCATGAAGAAACCCCTTACAGATCTCTGATAGCTTCATCCCCATGTTGCACAATCAGAACAGATTGAAGAGCTATGAAATGGTTTCTTGACCCTCAGGATTGAAAAAGTACAGCAGGAACTTTCATGGTAATAATAAGGCACACAGGGACAGTACCCCAAATATCTCAAACACACCATAAAACTCAAACTGTGAGTGTTGTCCTTCCAATGTGAAATAGTTTCTCATCACCGCAAGGAAAGACACTAAAATAACAAAATTTGACTCAATGTTGTCCTGTTGGAAATCAAGGAAACAACAAAGTTTTAAACCCCGTGCAAAACAACTCAAACCATTAGCAGTACCAGACTTTGCCATGTTTGCTAAGCCAGAAGCAGAAGCCAGGCTAGGGGAGCTCTACTCCAACGTGTCAAGGCACCCCTTTCATTGTCAGTCTTCACAAGAAAGAAATGTGTATGACACTTTCACCTTGTTTGATTAAAACATTTGCATTCTAACTTGTTTGGGGTTAAAAAAGTATTAGGAACTTAATATTTCACATTGGTTTTGGTCTGTGAATTTTTGAATCATCTAGAGAATATGAGCTCCTTGATGAAAAGTACTATTTTGTGTTATGAACCAGAAAATAATGGCCTATCAGACTATAGAAAGTGGTCTAAAGCATCTATCTTTAATCTTCTTGTGTAAGTGTTCTAGACACTGTAATTTCCAATAACAATAATGGAATAAATACCTCATTAACCCCTTTAAAGCTTCCAACACCATGACAATATCTAAATGAACTGTCAGAGGAACAGGCATTGTTCAGTAAGACAGCAGACCAGAAAGTTAATACTGAGCTATATACCAATGAAGTAACTGAAATGTATTCTCATCCTCAACAACCTGATGGCTTATATATTGTCACAAAATGCAGAAGGAAAAGTGTCGAGTAAGAGTCTTCTAAGTTCATAAATCACCTGACATTTCAGATCAGTTTCGAAACAAGAGATTAAAAAAAGCACAAACTAAATTTTGGAATGGAATGTTTGTTTAGAATTAATTCATGGAAGAGCCACTGATTGAACTTCATATTTACACATTTCTGATCCATAAACCTTTTGATATTACACTATTCCCACCATAAATTAGTGTTCTGACAGACTAATACTCATTGCTGAGCTGAATGTCATAGATATTTATTGAATAGGAAGTAAAAGTGTAATATCTAGTATGAGCAGAATATTCACATAACAATAAAAAGTATAGATTTGGCTTCAGGGAACAATTCTCAGAGCCTGAATGCATCAGAAAGGAAAATAGGGAACTTGTGCAAAAAATATTAAGATTTTAATTATTAGGTATAGGCTTGTGGTGGAAGTGTCAACATCAAAATCAAAGCCTGTGGGTAAAAAAATTAGGACTATATTGTACAGGGCACTGGACTTTCTATTGATTGGAGCACCATGGTAATAGCCACTGAGGTAAATGCACTGCAAAGAGAAGTAGAGAACAGGGAAAATAAAGCAAGGAGAAAGAGTTCTGCTTTGCATGCAGGTGAGGAGAACATAATATCAATGATGAATTCTACCACACAGCTCTGAGAGAAGCATTTTCCCCATAAAAGGATGGTGGCTAGATTTCATTGAAGGAAGTATCAAATAATTCTAAACAAAATTTAGGCTGAGACTTTCAGAACTACCCAAAAGAGTAAGGTACCCAATTTTCAATAAAATGTGTGTGTGTGTTAAACACACGTAACTCTACAAAGCTTTGCAAATTCTGTCTTAAATGAAATTGAATCAATTTTTTAAACAGCAGCTGCCAGATCATTATGATCATGCTCAGCCTATGGCACACTGAATTTCAAAATCACTTTATGTGCCCATCTGAAGTTAAAAAAAAGCTCAATACACATAGATATATTAATAGAGGACGGATTTTCATAGAACAGTGGCCTGAAAAAACAGGCTTTCTACATGCAGGAGAAAATGAGTCAGAAACAAAGAGAACACCACCTTCAAATCAGAATTCTGATGTGAAGAATTAGACTTTGAATTTAGAAAAACAAACAGGACAGTGAAACACTGCAATAAAATTGTAAGAACCACGTAGCAAATCTTTCTGAGACTAAGATCTCACCTGAACTCTGAGTTATTGGCATGAGCCCTTTCCATTCAAATGCAGGAATGAATTTCCATTTATTTCTTTTTTTTCTGGAAGCAAAGCTAACTTCTCAGGATTTCTAATGATGGGTTACCTTGGAAAGATCTGCAGCTGTGTGTTACTAGCTGTGACACTATGAAGAGTGACCTGAAATGGCACTTTCCCACCTCCTGCACCTTGGACAAGATAGCAAGATGTTCGGTACAAACCATTTAGCTCATTGTTCAAAACACTGAGTGTGAGAGGCATTAATTTCCACTGCTTCATCACAATCACTAAGGCAATTGGTCACACATCTGGACTCACTCACACTGAGTTGTGTTTCATGGTCTCTTCCACTGTTTCCAGCGATCAGATTTTCCTGGTGCTCATCACATCCTGATGCAACTCTGTTAACTTCAGGAACACAAGGAGGATGTTCAGCCCATAGAAGTCAGCTTATGCCAATCATGCCTTGAAACAGATATTAACTTTAGAATACATTTTTGAAATCATAGAATTTTAGGACCGTCGTACAGATGATGTGCCACTGTCTGTGCTATAGACAGCTCTGAAACGCTCTCTTGAGTTAGCAGCAAAATGCTAGGATGGGTTTAAGCGATAAACTTCACAATTGATAATCTTATTATCCAAAAAAACCCCCCAGCATGAAATATGTCACTTGATGCCTTGATCTTTAGCAGCGAGTATTTTTGCACCAGTCTTATTTTTAACCTCTTAGAGACTATAAAGCAACCCCTACAGTGCCTGTGTGTGAGAAATGAGATTATCATGAATAAACAGCATCTTTATGAAGGGATTCAATCCAGAGCTGTTTGTTTTCCACTCAATACTTCTATTGCCAAAGTCTTTCAAAGTGCTTTGAGAAGTTGCTCACACCAGTTATGATCAGCACAGCAACAGGTTTGTGTGGTTTTTTCTTGTTTTCAGTGGTCAGGTACTGCTGCTCAATCCACGGATGAGTGTGGAAAAAATAGTTTGTTAGACATTTAGAAATCACATCATCTCCTCCCCAGCCATAATAAAAAGCAGTACAAAATATGTGAAATACACTTCACAAAAGTGAAGCTTTAGAAACAACTGAAAGAGACCAGAGCTGCTCTCCTTCCATCACTGCCCTGAAGCTGGGGGAGATCTCTGCCTCTGATGGAGTCAGAGCCATCTTTGGACATTGCTCAAGTTTTCCTCGGACAGCTGACTCATTAAATCATCTCAAAACTCACTTCTTTACTTACTGAAATGGGCCAATGCCAAATGGGCGATGTTTTCATTAAAACCTCTTGCAGCACACAGCCCTGGGGTTGTGACCAGCTCTCTTCTGTGTTCTCATCTCCTGTTGAATGTAACCAAAGGGCACCAGGGACTGAACAGAACTCTGGCCTTTTTGACCTCCAAATACTGAGACAGTCTGATTACCCCAGCATGCTGCACTGAGGCTGATGTTCATCATGACAAGCTAATGACATTTCGATACTGAACACCTCCAATACGGACCAACACAGGTGTAAGACTTTACACCAATTACAGGACAAAGCAAGTATTCACCACAGTTCTCAAATGAGCAAAACTATCTTTGAGTGGGTTTAGTTCCTTTGAACAGGGATTTCTGGCTGCATCTTTCTTCCCAGCCCCCCTGTTTGCATGGGGACTTGAGCAGAGCCACTTGCACCCCTGGTACAACACATCTGCCAGGCCCACCCTAGCACAGCAGTGAATAAAGCACGTGGGTACATGGCAGAACAGACAAATGTGTCACAAAGAGAGTGTTTTGAAAGTTTCACTCTCCTTTCTCTTATTCTCTACGCTTTTCATCATCTTGCCTTTCACCTTCACTTATTGCTGGGGAAGCACTTTGCTCTTTTGGGGACAACTTGGTTTTGCTCAGTATCAGGATGCAGCAGAAAGTGAATTCCTGTGCATTTATTCACTGGCAGTCCAGTTCCTAAAACCTTGTCATGCCCTTGAAATTTCTGTGTTTTTCAGCACCTTTGCACTGAGGCCTTAGTCAGGAACACAGGCAATACTTAATAACACAGGATGAAGTTCAGCAGGAGGAGCATGGATCCAGCTTGCCTGGCTATTTGAATGCAAATCCCTTGCCAGGTCTGTTCTCTCTTCTGTAGGGCTGCATTGAGGCTGAGAGAAACCATGTTTCCCCAAGGATTGCCCTGTTGCTGCAAGGAGAAGATCAAGCATGAAACTCTGCAAACAGTCCCCTCTGTGACCACGCCCTTGTGTGGAATATGTGTCCAGGTCACAGGATCTGTTTTCAGGGTTTGAACCACCCTCTGCATTGTTAGAGGAGGGAGGAAGGTTTGCAGACTTCATTATTAGTATTAGATATACTTTTTGCCCAAATTCTGTGACCTGGTCAATAAGCAATTAGTATTTTATGACAAAGTGCAAGTGGCAGCGTTAATAGCAGTTTGTAGCTACATGCACACATGAGAGACAAGAATAATTTTTATGACTCCTGTAGAAGTGTGTGTAACAAACAGAAGTCAATTTTTACGGCCATAATGATTGTATGCTCTCAATGCCTGTAGAAAATAGCTTTACGCAAATCAGTTAATTAGCATCCAAGTGCACGTGCTCACAGACTGTTCAGCTGTTCCAGCCAATACTTGGAGAAGCTTTCAAAAGAGGTTTAATACAGTAAAAAAAAAAAATTAGTAGCCAGTCAAAATCTACAATGTAAACTTCTAGTCTAATTTCCACTTTAAAATAGAGTTTTACAATTTTTTAAGTCATTAATTCTAAAATTTATAGCACCAGACTTCTTTAAAACAGACTTTTAAACCTGAAGATAATAAAAATTTATTTGGTTATTGCGATGACACCCAGTACTTCAACTGAAAATTTCGAACCCTCTGGATTTTAGTATTAACATTTATATTACCTCCATCTTGACCTTTCAGAATTGCATTCAAAACAAATGAACTAACACTCCTTACAGCAATGTTATCATATTCTGTCCTTTATTATTTCTCTAGCTAAATATTTTCTTCCAAAAGACTCTCAAGCTGATTTAATACCCTTCCTACTTAGCCTCTACCTTATGCATAGAAGCACAAGTCTTTTGCATCAATTTAAAGCCAAAGTGATGAATGGAATTTAATGATCTTTTTTGTACAGTTCTGTATAACACTAAACAATGGCCAATGCATTCATTCATGATCAGTTTTTTGCCTTGTTTTTAATTAGCTTCCTATCTGGAGGGGTGGTGTGAAAAATTGCACCCTGGGCCTTACTACATCTTTCTTTTATAAAATGTATGTACAACAAATAAAAAACACATTTTAACCTACCAGCTACCTATTACGTTAAATGTCATTACTACTAAAGACTGGCAGCTCTGCTAACAAACGCCCTCATTATTTTATTCCAGCTCTACTTTGGGTATAGTCAATCAAATCACGCTTGATTTATGTCAGATGCTAACAAAATACAGTATAAACAGAGCCATTGAGTACAATTCAGTGATTCTGTGTTTATTCAGCTCTAAGCTATGAAGCTAAAGTGGATACCATTTATAACCAAGACATGCATTCTTCATGGCCATAAGAGTTAGCAGGCCATAGCTAGATCTCTTTTAAGCCTGAGAGAATATAAAGTGTTCCTATGAGCAGACTCAATTTTTTTTAAGTATACAAATTAATAACTTATATAAAGATAGAAAACACTACCATGACATATATAATTTCTTTTTCTTTTTTCTATTTGAGAAAGTTGTTTGATGTATTTAAAATAACCTAATTTGCAATGTAGGCCTCATTATTAATGGTCAGTGATTTTAGTACTTTCCAAAGGTGACTTTCTACAAGGAATGGCTTTTAGGAGTATGTCTATATTACACTTTCAGTCACACGGGTTATTGCGAGGGGGTTTTATGCTTTGTCTTGACAATTCTGTACATCCGGGCTATTGACCTGGGAAAGCTCAGTTTGGTTGTGGAAAATTGCAGAAAGCCAGTTGTGTTCACTGAGTGATGGAAGAGCCACGAGCAATATTTCCTGCATGTCAGCTGGAAACCCTTCCCAGAGAGTTCAGCACACCAATTCCTCTCCTCACTGCTCTCTACTTTCAACAATTGTTTCTCCTCAGCAGCTATAAGCTGATATTTATATTGTATAGAAAAGACTGGGGCAGACAAGTCTGCAGTTCTGAACGCAGCTCCAGTTCTCCTAGAAAAGAGATACTTTAAAACTAGGTATTTCAGGGCTATGATGGATGTCTTGAGGTGCATAATTTGAAAATGGCAGATATGCACCGAAGAAAGGATAAGAGAATTCTTGTTAGACATGCTCCAAATTGTGCCTTTGGTTATAACCAGAAATGTATTTTTTGGGGGAAATAAAAAAATGAAACAGGAATATTTTTACTATAAATAACTTTAAAAGTATTTCTGGTAAAAATTCTATTGTGTCATGCACACAAGGGGCCAAAACCACGTCTCTCCTGTTTGGTAATGATTTACCAGAATTAGCATTAAAAGGTTAGCTAATGACATCAGACACTCTCACTGTATTTCACCACTGTTTCAGATCCTGAGACCACTCAAAAACCATGAAAACTGGATGGAGGTGTTTTCCATGAGTTCCTGACAGCATGAGGACACTGTGAGATGCACAAGTCTGGGTGGGTTTGCCAGCCATGTATCCTTACTGCAAGGTCCAGAGGGTAAATTATTTGTGGCACACTTATCACAGGAAAACATAGGGTCAAAAAGTTATTAATTCATTGCCTCCTGCCACTTTAACCCAAATCTTTCCCCTTTGCTCAAAGCCACAGTCACCAATGCTGCACAGATTGAAGCATATCTGGAATCTTGAAAAGGCTCTATACATGCCCAACATCATTATGGAAAATGTCTTTTAAACACCTTGCCTAACTTGACAATCAAAACTGACAATCTCCCCAGTAAACAAGCTGTAATGGCAACATTAAAGTTTCCATTGCACCATTTAAAAACCCCTAAACTTTACAATAAACAAATTAAGACTCTTGTCAAGAGAAAAAAGCAACCAAAACCTGGACATGATTTGTCAAAGCAGTGCAGCAGCAGAGGAAGACATGGAAAGGAAGTTTTCTTCCTTAGGTTTCATTGGTAGAGTGAAATGCTGTAGCACTATGAAGCACCAGGGATTGGCATTTCCAGAAAAGATCAAACCTGAAATGTGGTGGCAGAGCAAAAACAAAAAGCGGGGAAGAAAGTTAAGTACATAGATTCCAGTCTGTGGCAGCAATCCCTACAAGATACAAAGACTACAGATTAGGAAGATTTAATTTGAAAATATCAAGCAGTAGAGGCAGGGATGGACTTTTCCAGTTCATCTGGAACAAGGACAATGACTTCTTCCACTAGAGAACCACTGGGAATGGGCAGGTACCAGAGATATGAGCTAGAAATGAAGATTATGAGGAGGAAGATGGAGCATTTATTTTTGTTTCTTTATTTCACCAAGGGCTGACCTGTTAAAATAATGGCAACACAGCATTGAAATGATCCTAGGTCTCTGTCAGACAAATCATGGCTCAACGCATTTTCTCTCAGTTACATCAGAAAGTATGAACTTGCAACCTTGGCCCCAGCTCATTTAATGGCACACTGACAGGGCAAGAATAATTCACAGGTTGAGCTAATCAAAGGTGAAAAGGGAGAATCAGTAAATGTCGTATCCTTTTGCCACTTTCATCAATCCGACTAACTGAATTTGAGCTAAAGCTTGGCAAATTTTCTGCAAAGGGAAATTAATATGTAACACATCTGAGGCATGGTGCTGGCCAGCAAAATTGGAAAGCTGGCGTTATATCAGAGGGCGATTATTGAGGGAGAGAATGGCCAAAGCTGAGATAATCAGAAAGAAGCTCCTGCGTGTCTCTCTCCTCTGATAGCACTGTGACCCTCCCAGCCCTGCACCTGAGTAGAAACCCTTCTACTTTTCAATTTTTCCCCATCAGGAATATATTCTATTGCCCATTTCTGTTGCCCACACATGACTGAATCAATTCAATTACCTTGGAAGAGTTGATACATATTCAGGCCATGAAGACGCTCAGGATAGAAAGAGAGGAAAAGAGACAAAGAAATCCGTATTTACCCAATAATAAGTTTCATTTGGAGAAGGTTTGAAAACAATTCTCCCTCGCATTTGTCCCTGTCAGATCACATTATTCACAAATGAAGTTTACAAAATATCAATTCAATTTCAATAAGGGAGCCTGAATCCCAACACACGAAGGCTGAATTTACGAAATCATAACACTTGAGGGGACCCTGGTGGCTTCCAAATATTTTCCAGTCAGAGGTAATCAAAAGCAGACCGCTGAATACTAATACATTCAATTTCACCCCTTTTGTTCGCATCTGTTCCCTTATAATACTATTTTCTACACTTCCAAATCACTGATGATGGCAGTTTGCAAGAAAAAAAAAGTGCAGAGGGGGCATCATATAGCTCGAATATTTTTGTGAAAACACACTCAAATATGTCCAATTAATCAATTTACTGATGAGCAAACCCGCGAGCTGTAGCTTGGAAAACAAAAAACCCATTATGTTCCCCATACATCACCCCAGACTGTTTTCTAACCACACTCTTAGCCCACAGCATGCCCCAGAACCTGCTGCTGCCATTAAAATTTGACAATGATAAAATAAATGTGGCTTCCTTATCAATCTGTTCTCAGCTACTGCAAAGAGAAACAGAAGACCAGCAAAGCACCAGGTCCAAGAAAGTATCCAGTACTTTTAGCTCCTGGTTTCCTATGCTTAGACAAAACCATCACGTTTTCTTGAACTGGCACTGGATTGGGCTCTTCATGATACTAGGACACAGATCTCTCAGAACAAACTACGTCACAGTGTCTGATGGATAAAAGTTTCCTCTAGCATTTAGTGCAGCAGCTTCCACCATGCTTCCTGAAGCTAAGTAATCCAAAACCGTTACATGAGCATGAGGAAAATACAGTGTTTCATGATCTGCCACTACCACTAAGAAATGGTGATGTAAAATTTATTACAGTTTTAATAAATCAGTGAGTTCTAGTCATACTGCAGAGCACACCACTCCATCCTTCACTAACTGGTGGTCAGTAGGCCATAGAAAATAAGAAAATTTTCTAATGAGCTTTGTAGAAGTTTAGGAGAGAAGTGACTGTAGTTCTTCTCATCTCCCTGGTATTTCTGTGGCAAATGTGTAATTCAAACATCCTGTTACTACTCCAGAACAATGTTAGAGTATTTTGTCTCTATTCCTCAGAAATAGGAATGCACGCAATGGGTAGGAACCCAGTCAAGAGGCCAGAAATGATGCAGGGGTAATTTGATGTGTCCAGTGGCCAAACCACTCTCTGTGCTACAAAGAAAGACCACAGATCTTCAGGCATTCCTTCCAATTAGGTCCGCAAGGAAATTTTTCAGCCAAAGTGACTTCAGCTAAACACTTGACAGAATCATCTGTGCCACCTGAGCACGGGTCCACCTGCTCAGTGTCATGGCTCCTCAACAGCCAGTCTGTGGTGCTTTGGGTCACAGAGGAACAATACAATAATATCATCACAGAAGTTTGGTTGTGCATTGAGTAAATTCATCAATGAGGTCACAGGGTGAAGGTCATCTGGCAAGATCTTTCTGGGGAATTGCAAGAGTTCTGATTGAGACCAGAGTCCCCCAGGACAAGGACCAGAAGGGCTGACTGTAATTGCATGACCTGACTTGCTGCTTCTGTATGCCCACAGGCCAAAGTATTAAAAAGCCAGATGTAAGGAACTGTTTAAGCTCAAGGTGCAGCAGCCATGCTGATGCCATACTGATTTCCCCTGCATTTATGCTTTTGCATCTTGGGCATTGCAAACTAAATTTCTCTAACCTCAGTTCCCAGTCACTGGACCTCACCAAGTCCTGGTCAGCAAGGCTGAGGAGTCCCTGATATCAGCAGTGCTCTTTTGGGAAGGATAAACACAAAGTCTATTGTCCTTAAAGAAGAGGTCAGTTACAAACAGAATAGTTGGCACTGTCTGCCAGTGCACCACTCTTTTATGGGATGTATCCACTGAAACCTATAAAGAAATCTTACTATAATGCTTGGGGCAACATCAGATCTTCCTAAGCCCTCCTTTGCAAAATCAGAGTCTATGCCCTCACGCGCTTTCCCCTATTGTATCGTTCTATTCCTGTTTCACGTACAGCTGACTTGAACTGAGTCTGCAAGTGTCCAGTGACAATAAAAATAATGTATTTTCTGAAGATGAACACTACTATGGCTAGCTATAGGTGCATGGTTGAATCTCTCTGAAGATGAAGGTAGATGAAGGTGAGATTCACTGATGCACTACTTAACTGAAAAACTAATCCTGCCACATTCATGGGATACAAACTCGCCCTGATTACATAAAACCNTACCCCCAAGTCTCTTTCTGCCTGAGCACTCTCCAGCCACTCTGTTCCCAGCCTATAGCGTTGCAGGGGGTTGTTGCGGCCAAAATGCAGGACTCGGCACTTGGACTGGTTAAACTTCATCCTATTGGATTCAGCCCATGTATCCAACCATTCCAGGTCTCTCTGCAGAGCCCTCCTACCCTCCAACAGATCGACACACGCTCCCAGCTACCTGTAAGGCTTGCCTGAAATGGGAGTCATAACTTAATATTTAAGAAACAAAAAGAAGCCTGAGGGATGCCATCAGTCAAAGTTGCTTCCATAGGGTACTCAATCCTGTGCCAACACAGTGAAGTAATTCTAAAAAGAAGACAAAAGCTGTAAGATTCACCCAGAGCAAGAAGACTAGAAGTTCCTGAAGTTCAGAATTTCCTCCACATCGCTGTCTCTTCTGGATAAAGCTTTTTTCTTCTAATTTCATCTTGATGCAGAAAATAGAACATACATGAAGTGACACAAAGGTGCATGTCCTGTGGGGATACATCTGTGGGGACATGTGAGAACAGACCAATTGTGTGTTGATTGTTCCCTCTCCTGTAAGTGTCCAAGGCCAGGCTGCATGAGGCTCTGAGAAACCTGGTCCAGTGGAAGGTGTCCCTGCCCATGGCAGGGGGGTTGGAATAAGATGATCCTTAAGGTCCTTTCCAACACAAACTGTTCTATGATTCTATTATTCTATGAAAAGACTTGAAAATAAGTTTCATTTACAACTACGGCATATGACTGAAAAATACACTACCAATTGCTTGGCATGAAATTTTACTTTTAAGCTTATTCCATTACAAAAGTCTTCACAGACTCCTTTCCCAATTTGCCTTTTTCTGGCTCTACATGGAAAGATAGTCAGTGTATTAGCCCCATGCTGTTATAAAAATGGTTTTATACTTTGTGAAATTATGCCAGGACAAAAACAAATAGGTCAGCTTAATTTAACATTTACACGTTATTGTGAACTATCAAACCGATACTTGCAAAAAAAAATTATATTAAAATGGTGGTTAATCTAACAATTTACAAACCATTCCATTTTAAAAACGTAGCAATTGCTGTTCCTAGCTCTGTCAAGACTACATGCTGTGCAGACACCTATTAAGGAATCCAAGCTTTTCTTAATCTATTAGAAGAATGAAAATGTGTAATTGGAAAAAAAAAAGTGAAAATTCCCCACAAAAGGATTTAGCATGGACACATCCTTCAATGGATTATTGTTACCAGTTTCACCATATCAACTAACAACAATGTTCAAGTCTATAATTTTTTTAGTAGTATATTAGGAAAAAATAAACATTTAATGGTATTTTGAGGACATTTAAACCTCATAATTATAGTCTAAAATTGATCTTGGTGTTTCTGCTTCATACAACAAGCTGCTACACTGATTTTGTCAAATGTTAAAGCCAGTTCCTCTGGGAAGCCAAAAGAAATACGATATAAATTGTGGGTCATTTTTCTGTCCTGATTCAGCTCATGTTCCCCAGCAGATGAGCAGTGAGATGCGATGGATAAGGTGAGGTTGGGACCATTTTGTAGACATCATCCCCAGGGACAGTGGGCTGAGGTATCAGCTTCAAAGATGAAGCTCTGGGAGATACAGAGACAAGATAGCAGACCCGGGTTTTTGCAGTAGCTATTCTTTCATCAACTGTAATTTGCAATCAAAGGTCTTATCTGGGAAGTCTCACCAAGGTGCTGACTTTGCTTTTAACTTTGAATATTTCATACAGCTTTCACAGCAATACTCCCTATATTATGTAATTGAGATTTTAATACTAATAAATCTGTGATGGGGCAACAAAGCCAATCCAAAAAGTTGCAAACTTTGAGCCAGTCTTTGAGGAAAAAGAAGTCCTATACCAGAAGCTTGCCTGCAGTCTGGAAAGAATAATTTATCTCAGAAGCCAGAACCAAAGCTGGTCACAAGCTTCCAGCAGCAGGTGGTCTGCAGACAACCTAAGAAAGGGGACCCAGATTCCTTTATTCTCAAACACAGCTTTTAAACTATTCCCCATAACTGGGAATAAACTCTTAAACATACTCTATGCTCTTACTTTTATTTAAAGAAATATAAGAGAATTTATTTGACTAATTTATTCTAAATTATGAAAAGCCAGTATACAGCACTGTGTTCTTTCAAATCTTCCTATCGCTTCATCCAAGTCCCTCAGTATTGGCAAAGAAAAAATATCCATAATATCAGCTTTAGTTTTGCTGATCATTTCACTTTCAAATACACAGTGCTAGAATGTTTGAGCTGCTGATACAACAAGAGAGGTTTTAGAATGTAAAAATATCTGCTACCATTTTAAAATGAGCAAGAAAAAGCTCCTAAGCCCCAAAACATTTTGATCTGCTTCAAGGATTAAAGTGCTTATTTTAAAAAATTCTAAATTTGGAAATATAGATAAAACCTTGATTTCTCATCAAAATTTAAAGCCAACAGTTTGAAGTTCAGGGAATGAAGTTGCTTTGTCTGGATTTATCCTAAACACTGTATTCTCTTTTCTTTTTCTAATGCTCCCAATTTTTAATGCAGATATATTTTCATCAGCTGCATAGTTATGCCCTGTTGGGATGGAGTCAAAAAGTTAAATTAAGAGAACCTTATGAATTATTTATTCACCTCAATCTCTTGAACCAACCCAAGGTTTGGAATCAGCATTGAAATACAAGAAAACAAACCTACCACACTAATAACCCTCAAGAAGGCACTGCAGGTTCAAGTTCACTCTAGTAATCATTTTTTCCTACTTTTGCCAAGGTTAATTCTATGCATTGAAAACTATCCTGATGGCTCAGAGCAGTCCTTCGTGAAGTTATGCTAATTCTGCCCATTAAAGTGATCAAAATACCCTGCTCTGCAGTGTTTTCAGCATGAGGAAAGTAAACCACAGTCAGTTCCTGGAGCAGATAAATCCTTATGTATTGAAGAGCCCAGAGTGGTTTGAATGTATTTCATTTTGGAACAACAGCAGATAGGTATCTAAGGGTTTGCATGTTAGAGAGTCGAAATTCAAGCAGCATTTTGCACAGTTCTGGAATTCACTTCTTTATCAGCTCAAAAACATAAAAAATGAAGAGATATTCAAGGCCATAAGACATGTAAAAACCCATGCTTATGGAGAATAAGTATGATAATTGACCTTCCATAGCTCTATTGCTTGTTGTCCTCCTTATCAGTGTTTTACACCACCTTTAATGCTGGAGAGAATCACATGCCTGCTCTGAATTCCCATGGAGGGGCTACTGCTTTGTTTAAAACAGGGAACAGGCTGAATTGTGTCCAGGCCCTGGAGACCACATCTACCTCTACAGCAGCTGCAATTTCCTCATGTGGTTCCTCCTTCTCCTCCTCTTCTTCTTCTTCTTCTTCTTCCCTGGTACAGCCACAGGTAAAGCATTGCAAAAGGATTCAGTGTAAATGAATTCAAATTATATATTACATAATACAGGGAAAGCCGGGGAGCCCCGGTGGATGACCCAGGTCAAACTCTCATTCTCTGCTGCCTTTTCCCTTCTATGTAAAACTGCTATATTTGCTCTGAAATCTTTACTCCCAAGGATAGTAACTGGCATGCTATTCCCTTGATATATTGCTCTTAGGACCAAAGCATGCTGTAAAATGAGATGATCATAATGGGATTTAAAGTTATTACAGGCAAAGTTGTAGTAACCTATAGTAAGTTCCTGGCATTTTCATTTACCAATGAAAAATCACATACCTACAGTATGTACATTGTTAAAAAACCACTGTAAAAGACTTTCAAGGCCTGGCACCTATATTTTGCTGCTAGGTTTACAAAATTATTATAAGTAAATTTTTATGGGAGGGGGGAAGAAATAAGAAAACATTCTATTAACGGAACAAGAGTTTCACCAAAGGCATAATGTATTCAGAAATACAATAAATGTCACTAAAAATTAAAAGACCTTATTTTGCTTTATACTATTGCTATTTTAAATGACACTGGCAATATAAGACAATCTACTCCCCCAGTCCACCTAGAAATGAAATAATTATAAATAAATCCCTCTTTAAACTGCAGTCAATGGAAGAAGGTCTTTGTCTGAAGGAAAACTGCACTCAAATATAGCAAAGTCAACTTTAAAAAATACTGGAACAATGACACTGGTTAAAGATGAGCCTTTGGTGGGGGAAAGATGTAGGCCAGCAGACCATCTGTAAGCAGAAAGTACTAGGAAAAAAGAGGGAGTCATCAATCGCTGATTCAGCTCCTGGTTCTATTTTTAGTAGTTGTGCAGTGAATGAAAATGGAATCTTTGTGAGAGAATTTAAGAAAAATGGAAGAAAAAAAGGCTAAAACAGGACAGAAAAACACATCTAACTGATTTAAGGCAAGAAAGCAAATCATGCAAGGCCTAACCCATTCCCAGACAAGAAAATCAAGGTGGGATGTGGCTCCAGGGCAAAAGGACACAAGACACTACAACCAATTATAGCATAAAATTAAAATTACTCTTACACCAAAAGATAAGAATTTTTCCACCAAAATATATCACCTAATCCAGAAGCATTTTGGGATCAAACATACAAATAAGGAATCCAAAATTCTAAGATCCAAGGGACCTCAGCCAGGGGAAACACTGAGGCCTGAAGGCCAGAATTTGCAAAAAAGCAGAATCTGGAACGTGACACCCCGTGGCAAACCCCACAAATGGGTTGCACATTTCTTGCATATATTTACCAAGTACCAGTGGTGTGAACACAGAGTAAGGGGTGACTGACCAGTAGCTCAGATCAATTAATCATTGCTGCAGCAGCAGATGAGGCAAGCTATCACCTCAAAAACAAGTGGAACTTTTTGTTATTTTTAATCCAGGTGTAAGTCCATGAGCCAGCATGTGATAAGAAAGGATGACATCAGCAGGGAAAGAAAAGCCATTGACAATCAGAAAAAGTAAAAAAGAAGCATATCTGCTGGTGCTGTTAAAATCTGCCATTGAGGCTAAGAACTTGCAGATGGAAAATAAAAAAATATGGCAAAGAAAAGGCCATGTTATGATTTGAGATTTCAGAAGTTGTTGTCCCAAAAAACAAGTAATTCAGATCATCTTTGATGGAAAGAAATTCCATCTAAAGAGACAGAGGGGGTTTATAGGCCAGCCCAGGAATTATCATCCCAACTAAATACAGTTCAGGATGGATTAGCTAACACTTTCTCCAGAGCTCGCAGAATAGGTCAGGCACTAACTGGACCAAAGAGGTTGTCCAAACAACAGAAAGCAGGGTCAGCAAGCTTGGAGAACTGGTGTCCATGAAACGGCACAAACATCACGAGTAGGACACGCTGCCAAAGGAATCTGGAGGTCCTTGTGAACATGCAGGATATTACACAGAAACTCTTTATAAAGATTGCAAATTCTGGGGTATATCAGCAATGATTTTTCAATGTAACTACCATAACATCTTTCTTGCAAAAGAAGATATTATATCTTAATAAAGTTCCAGAATGACCAGAACATCTTTTTTCATGTTGTAACAACGCTCATACAGCATTTACATAGGACTTGCACTCCAAAACCAGATCCCTCCCTGGCATCAGAGTCTTGAAAAGTTACTGACCACAATAATAACTCCTCAGAACCTGCAAGGACAGCCACCACAAGGACCCTTCCTCTGAAGCAATGGAATACATCGGCATCCAACCAGACAGGCCTTTTGCTTCTGTTCTTATCCTCTAGACTGTGAGCCTATGGAAACCTAAAACACCTTAGGAGATTTACACCCAAGAAATTCAACAAAGTAAGGCATCTGAAAGAGGCTCAAGGAAGTCTCTAGGGCCCAGTGAGACACCACATAGACCCATCAAGTAGGTGTTTCATGGAAACATTTTTAGAAGTTATGCAAACTCTCCTGTGTCCTAGATATTGGTATTTTTGCCTCAAACTTGAAAGCCATTCTGAAAGTGCTCAGTGTTGCAATCATAAAACAGAGTTACTGCTCTGTCACACGTATCCCAAGAGAAGACTTAATAGACCTGCCTGTGAATTTTGAGGGTTATGGTCTAGGTCAGCAGACAAAAACCTGCACCATAACACAAACTCCACAGATGCCTTGCCAGCAGCCTTAGCAGAGTGCTCAAGATGACAGAGATGAATCCTTCCTCTCATGCAAACAGATAGAAACTGTATATCAGAGTTGACACACACAGGCATGATCCAATCCTTCAGTTTGCTTTGTTTAAACTATGCCTATTTTCTAGCTAAATGGAATTCAGTGCTCAGAGCTATCCACACAATTTTCATTGCTGTATGCCACCTGAATCCACACCCAGAAAAATCAGCGAGAAGCTTATGAGCCTGCAGACTGTCAGCATGAAGAAAGCAAAAATCCAATAGGACTTTTAAGTAAAAAAATACAGGGAAGACCAAAAATAACTTAAAATGTCAGTTCTCTAAACTTTTTTAACCAAGTGTTTCAAGAATATCTGAACTGACTTGGACATTCTTTGACAAAATAATCCAGTATTGTTCTCATAACTGAATCTTCCCTCACAAGCTGTTGAAGAGAAGGGTATGATGGTAAGAGACCACACTCTTTTATACATCCCTGATCTTTTGAGGGGTGGGTGACATTTTGGAAGTTAGCAATAATAACTGAAACACCGAGAATATATTAATATTGCATACTAACCAGTTGAATCAATTGTTTATTGATTACAACTATCATATCAGCCCTGCTCCCAAGCAAAGTTCCTGCTCCAAATGAGATAATGCTGTAGCTTCATTCTGAGCCATACAACCACCAACTTTCTCATACCCCCAGTGGATGTTTTCTTTTTACAGGTTTTTAAGTGGAACTCCCCCATTTCACCATGAGCAGAAACATCATGCTGAAACCCATGCGCTTCTAGAAACATTATTTCATGTGTAATATAATTCAGGGTAATTATTGCTTTCCAGCTTTCTTCTCCTGATCTGAGATGCACTTTGGATATTTCCCTTCTGGGTTAGTGTCCAATTATGCATTTTTCAAGACTTCATCTCATTTGCTAATTTCCTGTCATGTTTCTAACTTAACCAGTTAAGTATACCTATGTCCTTCTTGGTTTTCACAACTCCTCACAATTTTTGTTACTTCCCTTTCTGGATCATTTAAGGTAATATTAGTACTGAGGAAAGAATTGTTGTTCAAAGAAGTGTCTTCATGTGTTTCGCAGTGCTGTTGAAGTCGGTAGGATGTTAAAAGCTCCTTTGCTCTGAGTGCCACAGTGCTCAACTGCCATGAATGCAAAATATTTTGCCTACCTTGGTGGGACTAAAGACATGAGTAAAGTTAAAGAAGAGGATGTATTTTTGGCCTGATATCTAGCCATAAAGCAATTTTTTGTGGAGATTTCAGGTTACCAAATGGCAGCTTCCACGTTTATTCTTTTTTCTTTTTGTCTGTTTTTACATTATGCTTGCTTTTCCACATTTAGCTGGTTTGTGCAAAGTTTTCAAAGTTATTTTAAATTTGACAATAAATTTTAGTAGTCCTAACACATAAGAAATGATAATACTCTAAATAAGATCTAGAATTTGCCATCTTGAAACCCTACACAACCACTCCACAAATCTGCACTAAGTTGCATTTGTCCAGTAATTCTTGGCTTCTCTGTGAACACAGGCCTTTCCATCTTCTCTTTCTCCAGTTCCATTTTTTTAAATTTTTTTTTAAAAAGAGTTCATTATCTCAGCTATTTTCAGCTGGAATAATCCAACACACTTCTCATTTGCATGTAAAGTGCAGTCAATGTGAATTGATCAAAACCAAATTAACAGCAATTGGTTCCAATATTTTCCCTGTTTACACATTAACTTGCTACCTTTAACATATAGATGTATTGAATTCAGCTTAGCAACCTGAGCATGAATGCTGTGGCCTTTAAAGAGAAACTTATCTGTAATTAAAATCATGCACAAGTTTTACTGGGAATCTGTTTACTAGCTAGAAAGAAAGCTGATTCTAAAACTGAATAGAGTTTAGCTTAGTAGTTCATGTGTTTGATTCTGAATTAAATCCCCTAAAATCATGGGGAGCTAGCTTTATTAAGCTTCAGATTATATGAAGGTTATGTCTAGTTCTGGGCAGGTTTAAATACAAAAAATAATTCACACGGTACCTCTTCTTCCCACTACACCATGGATTTCTGTTTTTAGGATATCACTGCAAACTGATAATAAGTTAACACAGTAACAATCATTATGAGCATTTTTTGCAGAAGTCATATAATAAATATGCATTGAAAGTACAAGCATGCAGTATAAATCATGTGGCACAATGTTCAGATGACAAGTAATAAGGGCTTTAGAATAAAAACTGAAGCACATATACAGAGGTTGCTATAAGGAAATGATTTATCCTATAGTGTATATTGAATTGCTTATTATAATTTAGAATGGTAATTGCTATGGCTTCACTATACTGTTTAATTGCTACAGTACACTGATATATACCAGGGAAGACACTGCAGTAACTGCTGCCCTTATAAAACAGCATTTGCATAATCTGCACTGTAGTTTATTCTTATAGTAGATAATGCAGTATATGCAGGAATCAAATTGTTTCACATCATATTGATTGCAATTAAGGGCACAAATATGAATACACAGATAAGACTTTTCTCAAGGTATTTATCACAGGACAGATGCAAATTTCAAGTTGAAGTCGTTACTGTGCTAGTCTTTCCGGGAAAATAATTACAGAAATGCAGCTAGTGGGATTTTTGTAACACAAGTGTAAGACACAGTTCTGGATTTTTGTGCAAAAATTTCCATTTTCCAGGCTGGATCCTTCCAGAAGCAGAAGCATGTTACTTCAGAAAGAAGCCATCACTGGAAATTTTCCAATGCCAAAGATCAGCCCAACAATTCTATCAGCAATGTCCCACTGCACTGGGGCACAGAGCCTACGGGGAGTGGAGCTCACCTCCAGGAGAGCTGGGGCTAAGTTGCAGTGAGCTCTCTGGATCATGACCATCCTTCCCATTTACTTCTGAAAACATGTGCCTGGGGGCCATAGAAAGACTACAAGTAAATTATGCCACAAGGAGGAGCATTACTGTGCGTTCAAGGTGCCACAAGGAGCAGCACCACATGTTTAAGATGCCACAAGGAGAAGTATCACCATGTCTTTAAGACGCCAATTTCTTTATTCCTTGATTCTTTGCCTTAAAAACGCAATGGAAATCTTAGGAAGGACTTATGGCTGCTCTGACTCATGAGTGTTTTAGATAATGAAAAAAAAGTCGTGGATCATAGGCACCAGCTCTGCTAAAATGCTTGAACAGATGGCTTTTTTGATGGATTTGTTTGTATTTTTGTGAAAGTAAGTGGTGTGATTTACTTTGATTTGGGAGATTTGTTGTTTGTTATACCCACAGATTCAGACTGACACAGCTAATTTGTGAAACTAATAGCAAGTTAACCGATATTTTGGCTTCCAATTTGGCAATTCATTACTCTTCCCTTTTAGAAAAAGCCAAAACACCCAGTCTAGAAGCAGAAAGAAAATCACATCACAGGGCTCAGACAACCTCAGTAATGAGTTGTCAAAGACGGGATTAAGACCAGACAAAAATGTTTGGCAAATAATTGCAAACACCTGCAAACAACTCACTGAATTAAAAAGGGAGAGTTCCTAATTCAGGATTTAAATAATTAGCTCAGCTCTAGCTCTACTGCAAAAAGAAGGGACTGCAAAAAGTTATTAAGACAACTCATTTTAAGAGCAAGTCCCGTTTCACTTCGTGGACTTGTGTCGTTTCAAAAAGCGGCTGATGGCAGGGGACATCGATGTACGATAAATGTAGCATGCAATCACTCTGATTGTTTGTGATCGTGACATTTTACAAACGCTGCTTCTCTGTCATTTTCTAAAGTATTGTTTTAGAGGGTTGTGACAGAGGAAAAAAAAAAAAAATAATCCCAAAAAACCAAGGAGAAATGTCACCCCATCTCCGTAGACAAGCCAGATTGAAAAATTGAAGAGAAACCAACTTGGATGAGATAGATTCATAGCACTGACACCATACCAGCAAAATCAAAATTAGATTTTGAGATTATTGAAGTAATAAAGCCACAGTTTCTTTTCACTGTGGAAATTCTTTTCAGGAATTTACAGTATGCTATCTATATACTGTAATGAGTGTGGCAGTACTGGCTTGTGGTCAGAGCAAGAGCTTGCTGGATGTTTTTTTTATTTGACTCTCTTACTGACATACTGTGTGACCTTGAGGTTCAGACCCCACCTGTGAGATGGGGATAATAATCTTAAACTATTTTGCAGCTGATCAGATGAAATCTCTGAATGCTCTCTTTAGATGCCTGCAGCCAGTAATTAATGCACCTTACACTTCATTGCTTCTCTTATTTTGTAATGGGAATTAAATACGCTTTAAACTTTTTAAAAAAGTTTCCCAGCACTGTCCATAACCCACATTCGGCCCATTGCATCTGTAGATGGGAGAACAGAAGTGGATCCAATCCAGTCACCAGCCACAAAAGCAAGGTCAGACCTTAGATTCAGCCAATGTGCTTGCAGACAGATGCTCAGGCAATATCTGAACATTTGCCATTTTCCACATGTACATAACAACATATTTCAGACTCTCTATCCAGCTAAAACTCTCATCCAAACCTTGTTGTCTCTTCACTTGACTATTCCAGGTCCTTTTTCCCTTCATCTTGGCCACCATCCATTAGGAAGACCCAATGACTGAACAAAATTGATTTATTCCTAATGACTTTATCGTTTAATTAGTGTTTACTACTGCAGATAATACTAGGTGTGTATGTGATTTTAGATTTTTTTAATCATTGTCAAGAACAGCATTTATAGAGTTATTAATTCAGTTGAACAATCACAGAAAAAGCAGTTTTGCTCTCCATTGTGTCTTCAGTTCAGTGGGATAATGTGAATTGTGTGAATTGAATGGCTCCACCAGAAACAATTGGCCTGACCAAACACCTGAACATACAGATGTACTTTAACTGCCTTGGTACTTAATGGCTAATTTCTACATGTTGAACTTAAATTGCCAGGATGAGTAAATACAACCCTGGTGAGGCCACATCTGGAGTGCTGTGTCCAGTTCTGGGCTCCTCAGGACAAGAGAGACACAGAGCTCCTGGAGTGGGTCCAGCAGAGGGTGACAAAGATGATGAAAGGATTGGAGCATCTCTATCAAGCATGTCCAGTGCCGTACTGCAATATCATCTCTTTGTTTTCCTCAGCTGGCATTCTAAGCCATTATCAGCTTCTCCTCCAAAAACATCGTGGTTTTCCCTCACTCTTGATACTATGAAGGTTAGAGACTGAAGGAAAAAGATGAAGATTTGCCATCAAATCTTCATTCAAATGGAATTCTACTGTCACCCTTTTAAACCCAGACCACTACAGAAACAGGCAGCAGCTGTGAACTATTCCCTTCTCAGCTGAAATTTTCTGGTTTTGTCTGCTTTTCCTGAAATGAAACAGCCCAAACTCCATATCCAGAACTAGCAGGATTATGCTAGATTTTCTCTTCAAACACTTCATTTTGTTTGTAACTTTTGACCTTCATCTCCTTGTTTGTATTTGCAGTACTCAAATGACATTTAATGCTCTAAAAGCCATTACAGTGCAGAATATCTACCATCCAAAACCCCTCAAATTAAAAACTGAAGTCTCTAATTTTCGTTGCTCTGAAGAAATGGAAAGACCAATCATATCAGAAGAGCACAGTGCAAATTTCATTCTGGTCATACCACAGAGCAAACCGAACAGCTTGAGCTCAGAAACTACCCTGGCTCAGCATATCTGGATATAAGCTGATCAATCATAATTTTTATCTGGAAATTAAAAGAAGGTTTCTAATTAGTGAAATGATGAAGTCCAGGAATATCCTTTTGGAAGGTGTGTTTTATTAGGGGAGTCGGGAACAGGAAATGTGAAATAGTGAAATTATGTGAAAAAATTCCTCTGAGGATCCGAAGGAAGTCCCTTTTTCCATACCCAAAGCCCCAGTGTAGATGCACTCGTTCTGATAAAAGACTATATATCCCCTGGGGTGCACCATGAGCTATGCTGGCAAAAGCTACATAAATAGAGCAAAAAGCTTCTTGTAGTGCAGACTACACTGAAGAGAGAGTGACAGAGACCCTGTCTGAGAAAAACTGAGTGAGGTGGCTCTGGCTGCAGTAATGGAGCATCAAATGTACAGACTGACTCTCAGTGTCTCATTCCTAAGGTTATAACTTAGAACAAGAGACATTTTTAAAACCTTTGAAAGCTGTCAGTTCCTATCTATAGGAGATTCTTCTTGTGCAACCAAAACTAAGACTATATCACAGCTAGATTAAAAAAATCAAACAAAATCTTCTCAGCTGAACCTTCAATATGTATTTTATTGACAGGGGGTTTTATTACCATCTGCCATTGTATTGTGTAAATGAGTTAATATGATTTTTAAATTCCTGGAGAGTTTTTGTTTAATTAGAAGGAACTGAATTTTGTCTAAACTATTTCTAGAGCTTGCTTGTAGGAAATCTATTTTACTGGACTTTGAATACCATTTTTTAAATAATATACTCAGGCAGTAACTGACAATAGCTCATGCTGACCTTGAATTCACTACACAGGAATAAATGTAATGTCAAACCTTATTCTTTTGCATGTTACCCTGATCATTTCACATTGTGGAAGTGGCTTGTTAGACACCATCCATAGCAAGCATTGAATAAATATCCAAAGATGTAGTTGAAGTCCAGAGATAGTGGATGACCTAATATCTGTGCTTTGCCTGCATGAAGGTGTTTGCAAACAGTTCATTAAACAGAAAACATTTGAAATTCAGACTTTGCTGGATCATGTCAGCCCCATAAATACAAGGCATCTAAGTACTGTTGAGGAGCTGGGTCTGAACAATTTTCCCAAGGTCATCCACGATGTCTGTAGCAGTATCAGGAATTAAAGCCATGCTGTCCACATTTCAGACAAATACCGTAACAACCAAATCATCCTCCCTCTGTAAAAGGAATGTACAACAGGAATCTCTATTTCCAGATAATACAGGGTGTCACCCTCCGCTACGTGAGGATATTTACACCTGGGGAAGAAAGAAATCAACAGTTCTTCTGTTTTAACCTTTCTTTTGACCTTGAAGCTTCAATCCAACATTCTCAGTCTCCAAAACAAAACCAGTAAATTGACATGTCATACAGCTTATAAAATGAGGAGTGTTATCAAAGACAGGCTTTGTAACCAGGCTTCGTTCGGTACATAAGCACAATTCATATTGTTCCCACCTATTACCAGAGCTAGAATACTTAAAATATGAACCATTCCACAATCTGCATGCTCATTTATATTACCTATATGTGAAACTTAGGAAGTAAAAAATGTTCTGTTTCCCCTTCAAGTGTAGCAGCCTGTGTAACACAAGCCAGCTAAGTTATCTTGGTGAGACCAGGCTTTGACACGTGCTTTGCAAAGGAAAAGTGGACATTTACCCTTTGAGTTTAAAAGTGAAGCTGAAACTTCCAGTCAGAGAAGTGATTACACTTTCTGAAATTTATGACACTTCTTGGTCCCAGATTTTATATGAGTTTAAGTTGGTTTTGGATTGGTACACATATAAAATTTTCTAGTTGACACAGGAGAGACTATAGTTCTAAATAAACCTTTGGCATAATGTATAAGCTTTTAGCAGGGCTTCAAGGTAAATTATAAAGTAGGGGCATCAGCTGAGTTTTACTCCAATTTTCTCAAACTCAAGGTTCAATGCAAAACTTTAGGATCGTTTCAGACAAAAGCAAATATTTTGGCATTAAATTCTTGCAGAGCAAAGTAATTAAGACTCTGAATTAAAATGGCGTTGGAAGGATCTCCATTGAACTGCTTATAGCACCTGCTGTGAGACTCTAGTTGAAATTAAAGTCCCTCGCTCCTGCCGTGCATTTGTCCTTCTCCTCTAACTCCTACTTCTTTAACATTTCCAAACTTCTTTTTATTCTCAACCTTCTTGCCTGAGCTATTGCTTTCCCCACTTCCTGCTGCTCTTACAGGATTCTCTTTACTACTCCTCCTCATTCCACCACCCCTTCTGCTTAAGTATCCTCTCATTATCTCAGACATATTTCCCTTTATTTGTGGTAATTCTGCCCATTTTGGTGGGTTTTCCTTCTTCTTTTTAATCTTTCCTTATTCCTGTTCCTCAACTCCCCTGCTTCCATTTCCTTGGACCAATTTACCTCCTGGCATCTCCTGGCTGTGCTTCTCTGCCTGTTCTTACTCTGGAAAACTTTCCTAACATCCAATCTTAGTGTCTGGCTGCAGTGCTATCATATTTCTGCTTATTTTAGCCTTCACAGACACAGCAATGGAAGAACTATGTTTGCAGAAGCCTAGCAAGTATGAGATTGTTACTGTGAACAGAGCTCCAGCCTTCTCTGCTTCAGGCTGGAAATCCTAATTAATTCACTCTTTCCTTACAGACCTTGTATTCTCACATCATTCTTGTTCTCTGAAATTTCAGTCCATTTCTTGAAATAAAATACTGCACTCTGAGTAACATTCTACCACCAAGACCTTATCAGTACCAGGTAGAGAAAAACGTATGATTTCCTTCTAATTGAGTACCTTCTTTTTTCCATTCAAGTTCTTTCTTTGTCTGCTCTTTCTCAAAGTCTTTCTATCCCCTAAATCACTTTAAGCCCAGTTGTGCCAGAGATCAGGAATTGTGGTTTCTTCAGGTAATTCTAGTTCTAAGCTATACATTTTCCTTAGAAACACAAGGGTAGTTCCAGTCTCAAAACAAGAGCACCCTGAATAAAATTAATTGTTTACTGTTCCACCCCAATAATCAGTTGTCTTTTTCGTATTGTGATAAATGTCAATCTAGGAATTTAAAGCAAAATAAACTAGTAATGTTGGTGGATATAATCACATGTGGAAAAAATAACACTGACTTCTATTTAATGAAAATAATTTTTTTAACTTTTCACTCTACTTATGGAAGTGAGAAACAGGATCAATCTAATCTGATGTAAAGTCATATGAATTTAAGCAACGTTTTCAGAAAAAAAAAACAAAAACAGCTTTTGGCATTACCTTTAAAATCTGTGCTAAAGTTACTTTTGCTAGAGAATTTTTACATAGCAATATCCATATGCTTCCGTAGTTAGGGGAGACACTAGGAAAGAGATTTCTCAGTTTTACTGAAAATACAAATGCCATGAACAGTTATTTGCAGTTAATCCTTGAAAAACAAAAAACAGCACTAAATTAAATTTTGCTCTTTAAATGATATTGACAATTCTGTAGAGCGAGATCAATTTTTAAAGTTGGCACCAAGAGGGATCCCACTTGTTTCCCTGATTTATTGACAACCACTTTACATATTCTCTCTTATAACAGTGAAAATAGCAATTTAATTTCATCTCTAAATTCCTCAGCTTCAGCAGACTCTTTTAGTATAAAGATAATAATTTACTCTGAATTGTGGTCTGACCATCACTTGATGCCACAAGGAGTGAGAATGTGCTGGGAAGCCTCTCTGAACCATTTCAAGCAGCCTTTCAAGAAGCTATCCAGCAAGGAAGATTAAACATTAGCTGATTACCGACAAGTAATTAACAATGTCAACGAAACACAGAAACTGAATTAATAATAATTATATCATCAACACGCTGATCATCTTGTAGAGAATCCCAGGGAAGAGGAGAGGTTAATTACTCATTGCTAGCAGAAGAGCAGGAAGTCGACCAAAACCATGCCTCTGCATGGTGTTAACTGCCAGGCAGATAATTAATTAACATCATAATTGTAATGCAGGCAGCATGAAAATATTGAAATATTACTTCATTTCCATTCTATTACCTATCCAGCACATTCTGTAACTTAGAGGCTTGAACTGCAAAGCTTGGTTGTGTCCAGAGTACCAGGTGATGTGGTTTTGACTTTGTTTTCCATCAGAGATCTATAATGAATGAGAGACTGAGAGGTTTGTGAGAGGACAAAGAGCCAGCAGGGAGTCAGTTCAGATGAAGATTTCTCCTGTCTTGACACGAGATGTCCAAACATGATTCAGGAAGAGATAGACTTGTGGATGTGTGCATGGCTAAAGAGAGTTAGACTGTCAACAATTTCTCCCAAAAGAAATTAAGGAGATATTTGGAAAATATATTAAATCACATAGAATCATAGAATAGAACCATAGAATCACTACTGTTGGAAACAACCTCCAAGACCATTGAGTCCAACCATCAACCCAGCACTGCCAAGTCCACAACTAAACTACATCCCCAAGTTCCACATCACACATCTTTTAAATACCTCCAGGGGTGGTGATTTCACAACTTCCCTGGGCAGCCTGTTCGAATGCTTGACAACCCCTTCAGTGCACAAGTTTTTCCTGATATCCAATCTAAACCTCCCCTGGAGCACCTTGAGGCCATTTCCTCTCATCCTGTCCCTTGTTACCTGTGAGAAGAGGCCGATCCCCATCTGGCTACCACTCCTTTTCAGGGAGTTATAGAGAGCAAGAAGCCCTGAGCCTTCTTTTCTGCAGCCTAAACACCCCCAGCTCCCTCAGCTGCTCCTCATAAGACTTGTGCTCCAGACCCCTCCAAATGAGGGTACGTACTTGGTCTAAGTCCCAAGCAGACCTTCAGGAAGAAGTTGTGTGGACGTTACCTGTCATACTTGCACTACCCTGCTGAATATCACGACCTTCGGCTCTTCTGAAAGTCTTTCTGCAGATCTTTTGGTTTGATGCCATCTATGAAAGATGCTCCTCTTCCATCACAAGTTGTGTGGCTTGAAGCAGGAATGCTGACAGTCCTTATAGTGGCCTGCAGGATGGGAAGCATTCTGTACCTAAAGGGAAGCATTCTGTACCTAAAGGGAAGCATTCTGTACAGTTCTGGTCAAACCGATCCAGGACAGAGTAAACTAAGATGTCCTCTAGTGTCTCCATTCTGTGAAACAGCCAGAAACCATTTTACATGCTCACTTGCCCCGCTGGAAAAACATTACAGCACTTTGTGTCCAAAAATATCTATCCTATAAACATGACCTTCTGAAACTTAAGCCTGGTGTAAAGAGCCCATCTCTATAACCTTACAAAATCTCCTTTAAATCAAAAGAGAGAAAGGTGCAGGCAACTGGTTTACTAAAGCTGGTCTCATTTCCTGATTTGTGCCACATTAAAAAGAAACAAACTAACAGAAAAACGAAACAAAAACCAAAACCCAACCCAAAACTAGGAAAGCATTCTGGGAAAATAATGACTCTGCAAAATGCCCAGGGAGAATTAAAGCTGAAAGCCACCATTACCACCAAGCAAGGAAAAAGCATTGGTACTGGAGTACATTGAGCTGAAGTGCACATGAAATCTGGCTAATATTTCTTTGATATTGTGTGTCACAACTGATCTTCTTGGAGGTAAACAGCAACATAAGACAAAATGTGCAAAGTAAACTTCCTTGATCAGAAGTCATTGAATTTTGATCATCTGTAAATTTAAATTGCCTTTTTTAAAGTGTCTGAGAACTTGAAACAGAATAGTTTTGAAAGAGGTACGATTGACCTAAATTAAAATATGCTCACCAGAGTTAGATCCTGTTAGTTTTTAAAAGAGAGTGCTCTGGAAGAGTTATGGTGAGCCGTAAAAATTCCCTTTGTCACCCAAATTCACTGGATGTTAAGAACATGTAGTGCATTCCACGTTTGTGCAGTTGGTTGTTTTCAAGAAGCAGGTGCAGGTTGGTGATTATGCCTGAGATGTGATGAACACACCATGAGTTCACTCCTGGGTTTCACACGGCCCTTCTGTATATGGCCTTGCTGCAATATACAAGGGACTGTCATCATTTAATTAATTACTTGTGTAGCTCCATCTGCACATGTAGAGCAGCAGAAGTTATGCCTGGAGATACATAAATAAGTTCATTAGGAGTTTGAAACATGTTCCAAGAGGGAACACACGTTACAGCAGACAGATTTCCATAACGCTTCTGGAAAAGAGGACAACTACTCTTGCTTTCTGGCCAATATTCTCTTTGTAACAGAGTGTCTAACACCCAGAGCCTATTTGTGACCTCTCCCTGCTCATACAAATATTTGTGCAGTCACAATACTATCAATCTTTAATCCATAGCCTTGACAAGCACTCTGGGCCTGACAGGAGCTGCAGAGCACCAAGTCCCTTGCATTCTGCCTGGGACCAGGCCTTATTTCAGTATGCAGCCAATGAACTTCTCACTGGAGGTCATGCTTGGAGTATTAAACAGATATACTGAACATTTACCAACAACATCAAACTTATTTGCACTGTAATAAGTCAGGACTAATCCTACTGTCTTCTTCAGGCTTTCTCCAGTGCTGGTGGAAGTTGAGATCATTGGAAGAACCAGGTCCTTTACAGTCAGCTGCAACCACTGCTGCCCCCACACCGTACACGGCTGTATCCTCATGGGTACAAACAGGACTCAACTGACCCTGTAGGCTGTAAAACTCAGAACACACCAAGTAAGGGAAGGGTGAATATTCAGAGCATCTTTAAATCCCTGGGTCACTGCTTGAATTTCACTCATAATTCATTAAGATGATTTTTACCATGACAAAATGGTAGTAAATGCAACCCCAAAGCACCTTAGGTCAAGGTTTGAGACTCCTTATTCTATGACCTAATAAACTATTTCACATTGGGAACAAAAGATAAACATTTTTAATGGCTAAATGTTGCCAAGAAATAAAAGGATTTGCAGCCCTGAGTTAAACATCTTATATTACCCCAAGAAGAAAGATTGCCATTCAACTTTCAACATTTTGCAAACATCAAAGTCAAACCAGCCTTCTGGTGACTGAGTCAATGATAATTTAAATTATAAAAACGACAAGGATAATTAACAGCTCACCTGTACTAGAATATTTAATGTTATTGGAAAAGCTATTTAAGTATATTCATATCTGGGAGCCCTTCCAGGTAGTTTGTCTCAGCAGGGTATGCTGATAAATATCTTGTTGCCCTAGTGCCACTGCCTTTGGTGTCATGCCCTGCTCCCACACATCTTTCTGTTTCCTCCCATGATAAACAGATCCTTGTGTGCTTGTGTAGAACAATTTCTTAAAAATGTAACAATTCCCTTTGGGAAATCCTAAATCTATTCCTTTCTTTTAACCTTTCCATCCTCTTTTCCAGCAAAAATCTTGTATTTATTTTAGAGATTAAAAAAATTATTCTATCTCTAAAATGAACATCTGTAAATGCCACCTTCTGCATCTTCTGCATTTCCTTACGTAGAACTTTATTAAGCTGTGGTATATAGCGTAAATATAAAGTAAGGACATGGGAGGTGCCAGCCACTTTGGCCTGCGTGCCTGACTCACACAGATTTATTAAAAGCAGCTCACTGTCCCAATTGATCTAAATGGGCACAATGCTGCTGTAATGATTACTTCTACCTCAAATGATGGTGAGAAGACACATTCATCTGTACCTCATACTACAAAGCTGAAGCAGGTATGCTTGAAGAGTGGTAAATTTTTAGGAGTTTCTGTCTGGATACTGTAGTCCATCACTACTTTCAACACTTCTGCTAGCTGTCAAAAGAGTTGTATGAAGTTTTAGTGTGGGTTTTAAATCAGTTTTTCATCTGTCCTTTTGTTTTCCATACATTAACTCTTCTCCAACTCTAGGCTAGGCGAGTCCTGAAATATGCCCTTACTGCTTGTCCTTACACCCTATATTTTACACATATAAAATGTGGGGGGTTTTCTAATGCAGAGATGAACAAATGTGGATAAAATTTCCAGTGTAAGCCAGCTAAGCTAAATCAAAACTAATAGAAAGATCCCCAGAAGGAAGTACATCATAGCGTAATGGGTTGATCTTTAATGATACAATTATTTATGGAACATTTCAAGTAACTTTGCCCAATTACATCCAAAGACACTGGTTACTACACTAAGGATTTTGTTAATCTCAATAAAGAAAGGATGGTCTGAAATGCAGCCACTAGATAATTAGAATTAGAATGCTATAGATGGCTCCAAGATTACTCATTTTATATAACGAATTGAAAGCCTAATAGGAAAATTCATAATACCAGCCCTCTTAACATTAACAATTACCATGATTAACAATGATACTCACAACTCATTTTTCATTAAAGACTATGGGCAGAGATAAGCTTGTTTATATAGACTAGCTTTTGAACTGATGAGCTATTTATCACTCCAAAAGCCATGAAAGGACAGAACAGCACCCAGCAATTAAAACTTGCAAAGTGACCTCGTGACAGTGAAAGACCCACCCTTCTCTGGAGCAACACTGAAACAATTGTTTTCAAATCAGTCAAAAATGGAACGATCATTTGTTGGTTTGTTAAAACATATATCTTGGCCTTGTAGTGACTGGAGCATATTGCTTCACACAGAAGGCCTCTCATAGAAATGCAGATTTTACAGTGTACACCACAAATCAAAGAGGTGAAGTTTTAAGAGATACTAGATCAAAAGACTGATGTGCAAAGGATCAATAATGCTTTATATTAAAACAGCAAATAGAGAAACCAGGTTTTGCATAGGTGTTATCATAGACAAAGATCAAAGCATAAGCCATGTATGCGTCTCAACTTGATATCCCAATCAATCTTCATTTTCCTATTCTTATTTTGGGTTTCCTGTCTCACTGCTGTATTCTCTCTTTACTCCTCCCAGACTAAGCTTTTGAGAAGAAAGTCTCTTATTTACCTGTCACGAAAAAAAAGTCCAGATGGGTCCTACTCCAGAATCTTGAAACTTTTCCCAGGTTCAGTAGAGAGCTGAGGAGTCAAGGCAATGCACGCATTAAAAGAAAAGGAAAATAGCACAGAAGTAAAAGGAACAGGTCTTTCTAAAGACACAAAAAAGTAAATCAGACATGGCTAAATGGTTCAATTCAGGTATCTGATATTTGTCAGGCATTACTTCCAGATTCATCATTTCAGTCATGTGATATTCCACATGCTCAGAGAGCAGTACAATATTAAAAGAGACTAAGAAATACCACAAAATATAAGACATTTCTGCTGGCAATGATTCAACTGCCCATTGAGAAGGGAAGTAAACATTTAAGAATCACATATATCCACTCTATTCTTACCCCTGGAGCACTAAGGAATCGTAAAGAAAAGAAAATTCAGAAGCTGCTTTGCAAAGTGACCAGTTTGAAAGATATTATATTTATATGCTTAGCCCACATTTAAGTCAGGAGCTACCAAGGATTTTTATTAATCAAATTAATTTATTATTCAATTAAAAAGCAAAAATAAATGTGAAAGCTCTATTATACAAAATTTATACTATTATACTATTATACTCAGAAACACACACACCCATATATGCATATACACTCGATTTAAAAAACAATGAACTATCTGTCTCTAGGTAACATATGTCTCCAGAAATTTTCTTGATTTACTTTGGAAAGAAATGAGATGTAAGAAATGTGCTTGCTGGAGGAATGAGAGGGAATCAGACAGCAGGAGTTCAAGAGCAGATATAATAGGCTGTGCCTTTGCCATGCTTCTGCATTCTTCTGGTACTAATTGATTTGGGATGATATGCTGCTGAGCAGTGAGCACAAGCTAACTAAACATAATTAACACATGCTACATTTATTTCCTCATGGCTCCTCCCACTGTTACACTTTTTTCAGCAGCTGGTGATAATACCTACAACTGATTAAAAATTAGTAACTCCTTCCATCCCAGCACACCTTGAAAATTTTGGGTAAGTTTCTGAGAGTGTTACCACAGGCTGGTGGGAAGGGAAAGCGTATGCCATGACCTTGTGGAGCCAAGGCTATGCTGAAGACATTGGCAGACCCACTGAGGGACCTGTTCTGCTGCTTAGACATCAGTTAGAATCCTTCATCCTCCCTGCTGCACCTGCTGTTTTGGGAAAGACATCCTCCAAAACATGATCTCCCAGTAACCAGTGGAACACTGGGTTCTGCTGATGGGAGAGACTCATCAGCCTCCTCTTCCCAGCCATGATGGAATCCCTGCTTTTCTGGCCGCTTCTGAGAAGATGTCATACTATTTTACCCCCACTATGATCCCAGCTTATTGCAGTGTATGTATACAAGCCTGAACACTGTTTTCCATCAGGAATATAATGGTTACTTTACTGAAAGGTTTTGTCCTTGTTTGTCAGTTGATAATGCACTGTTTACTTCCCACAAAACCCAGCCCAACCTGTGAGACACAGAATGTTTGTACATGTGGAGCTTCACCCAAACCCAAGGGTGTCACTTTTTCAGCTTGTCTGCTCTCCTCCTGAGCATCTTGCTTTTGCTAATAGAAGAGGGAGAGGAAATCATGCAGGCTGTAGGGTCTGAAGAAGGAAATAATCAAAAATAATCCTGGCTTTCTCTAGTACATTTACTGGTCCAGTCAAAACCACCTGACTCCTTCTGGGTCAAGTCTATTAATTATAACTTCCTCTGTGTCCAGAGTTGGTGGTGCCCCATAGGTGTCCTTACTTGCAGAGTAGGTTAGTGCCAATATAAACACTACGCCATTTGCTTTTGCAGTGAAGCTATCAGAAAAGATGACAGATTTTCTCCTTTTAGGGGTCTTGAGAAAGTTCCCAGAAACCTCTGACATCAAAAAATACGAAGGAATTTGCAGACTAAGGGCTGACTGCTTAAATGTGTGTTTCCAGAAGAGACAAAGTGGATGAAGGTCTAACATGATGAATGGGGCTTGAAGTTTGGCATGGTCCAAGACCACATTAGGAAATAAACTCTACATTCAACCAGTGAAAATCACATTTTTGCATAACTATCTCTTCTAACAATTAATTTTCAAAGCTCTTGTGGGTAAAACCTGCAATTTCAGTTCCAAAGTTGTGAATCAAAACTAAAGTTTTTAAAGTGAGTTCCAAGAGTAATAAATTCACACCTGGAGTATCTGCCAGCAAAGTTGGACTGAGCAGATTCCTCCTGCTTTTAGTGTCAGAGAAGGAAGAAGTGAAGCAGAATTGTTTGTCTTGAGTTTGTTTCTTTGACAGAAGCTCTCAGGTCTGGTTTGGTAAATCAAGACTACAAAGAAGTTAGATAGGAATTTAATCATGATTGACACATAGGCTGCAGTCTCTTTAAAGCAAAGTGATACATCATCTGCACTCATATATCATGTCATACCAACAATACCTGATATGCATATCTAGAAAAATAGCATTGGAAGACATTCTTTACATCCAGATATCTTGAAAGTGAGGTTTAAAAAGGATCTTTTCTGATACAGGTCTACATCCCACGGATTAAAAGGTCAGACAGCTTTTAGGACCTAGATAACTGAATCGTACAATAACTGGAAAGGCACCTTTGGAAGTCCCCTGGTCCAACTCCTTACTCAGAGTGGGGCTGACTTTGAAGTCTGAGTGGTTTGTTCAGGGCCCTGTCCAGGACAGTTGTGAGCATCTCCAAGGATGGATACCCTAGAGACTTCCTGAGAAGTCTCTGCAAAGACAATATTTAAAGTGTGTTTTCCTGGTTCCCTTTCTTGGGGAGAAATTGAATTCTTAGGGGACGGTCAATTCCAGATTAGTCTTTCTTTAGGAAAGAGAATAAAAGGGCTCAAACACTAATGTGGGCAAATCAACACTGACCTTCAACCTCTGTGCTTTCTGCCATCCAACATGGGCTGCATGCTCTCTGCTGTGGCTCTGTTCTGAGGGAAGTCAATTTCCATACACATTATAGCTTAGCTCAGTTACCAGGGTCTGTTACAACAGCAAGGTATGGAAACAGACCTTTCTTATTCCCACACCTTACAAGACTTGCCCCAGGTCACCCAAATAGACAGCAGCAGACAGAATTGAACTCAGTTTTCCTCCGTTACAGCAGAACTCAGTAACCATAACAGAGCGATCAGAGAGGACCGACATACAAATGGACAGACACTTCTCAAAGCTTTTAGGTCCTAAGAAATATAATTTTCTCATTTCTGCAGTAATTTTATACAGCTTTCTCTGAAATGTGAAAGAATATTGAAAAAGTCACGTTGATATTCTTTATTGAAAGCAAAATGAGAAGTGGGCAAAGAAAGAAAGTGTTGATGGAGAGAACACCCATAAAGACAACCACTATGACCTGGAAACTCTGTTTATGCACAGACATTTGCATATACATCTGAGTGATACCTTGCAGGTATGAAATTGAGACAATGCATATGAAGATATGCACTTTAAGCTTGTATGCCTAAAGCTTCTCAGGCTCATTTTCCCTGATCTCCTTATTTGTGATTTATTTGTGAAGATTAAATTAAGTTTTTAAGTAAACAGTTGCAGTGTAACAAGCTAATCTGGGAACTATGTAACTCATTTCTCACTCTTATAGATAGGAAAAATATTCAATTAGTATTCTGTCCATGTTAATTTTTAATTTAAAGCCTTTAACCAAAGTACAATGGACTTTTGACATATAAATATTAAAAATTAAATTTCCTGAGTTCATTATCTGATAATTAGAACTAAATAACATCTTAACTGAGAGACAAACCCCACGCAAAGCAAGTCAGTTCCATTTAAGATTCCATTAGAAAAGTGTTTGAGCTAGTATGTAATGGACCATAAAATTTAATTTGGAAATGATATTACCAAAAATGATGGAACGATACCAGTCACAAAAGGACATGTAGGCAGCCCTCATCTTTTCATTTGGCATGATGTTCTTCTATTGATTCTGTAGAATCAGAAAGGAATTACTTAATATTGCACAGAATAACATATGTAGGGTTTTTCTCCTTTTCTCCAGCGCCTCGGTATTTAAAAGTCAGAATTGACCAGTGTAGCTCCATGTAATTACAAAGATTTCCTTATCTTAGCCTATTTGCTGAAGTCATCCTAAAGAAAGGGTCCCCTAATCCATTGGCTGTCTCATATCTCATTTACATTGGTGGTAATCCCCATCCTATCTCAGCATTTAGGTAATGACTTTGGGATTAAATTGCACTCCTTGCAATTCTTTACTTTCAAATCTCTACAACATATCAGCGGGCCCAGCTGAATAGGGCTGTCAGAGGGCTGCTAATGCAGCTGGGGAGGTAAGGCCTCCGACTTCAAAGTGAAATTAACTTTCTCCATAATAAGACCTTAAGAAAAGAAAACCTTGACTCAGTGTTCCAAAGTATTTTGGGACATTATAAAAAGATGCCAGGATTAAGTTATACTAAGCTTCCTAAACAAGTGTATTCAGCTCTTTTAGCTGCATTTATAGCTAAGGTGGGTTCAGTAAGTGATTTTCAGACAGTTATCAATTGAAAAGAGCTGCAAATGTTGGGTGTATCTTTAATTTTACTTGTTGAAAAACTCTAAATCTTACTGCTCTGAACCACTAGGATCACAGCATTAAATTTCATTTAATTTTTCACATTCAATGAGAAAAATCTGCTGTTTGTTATGACCTAATACTGAAAATGAAAATCAATTGATTGGAAAATTAATAACTTAGGGCCAAAATTAAAGCGGATATCTAAGTACATTTCTGATTTTAAACATGGGAATAATTTCACTGAAATGAAGAAGTAGTGAAATGTATTCAAAATTGAGTATATATTTAAATATTGCTTGGTTTGAATCTTGTTGAATTTAGGCTTCAATAAGAAATTTTTCATGAGTCATCTTTTTTATCTATTGCAATATACCACAGTTGTGTAAAATACATACCTACATTGGTGGGGAAGCTAAATTATATATATCATTACAGCTATGTTATAAATATGAATATAGATAGTGTCATGTGCAGATGTTGCTGCATAAAGCTCTGCTATAGAGAGGTATTTTTATTTGCTGAACTTAACATTTCTAAGTCCTTGAGCTGCTTTTCTTTTCAAATATCTTTTTATTCATACTGCATCTTTTAAACTTCAGCTGTTTCCAAGACTGGGAGAACACCTTGTTTTGCCAGATTAAGAGCATCCTTTCAGCTGATTCACCGAGGTGCTGTAATGCAGCAGACATCGAATGAGAAACCTCACTTTTAGCAGATGGATTGTGATGCAGTGGGGAAGGATATGGCTTTTTGGCCAAAGCATCAGTTTGATCATGTCAGAGTGAGGGGAATTTTGCCAGAAATGTCAAAAAAACTGCAATACATGTTCTTTTATTCTCAACAATTAACCACTAAGTGATTAAAACAGCTTTATGAGGCAATAGTGAATCCACTCCTGGAAATATTGTTTCAAATCATCACTTTTTGGCAACTCAGAGTTGCCTAGGAATCACAGACACATTGTTTAAAAACTAATTCTTTAAATAAGAAGTCAAATTTTTGCCATACACTCTGGTCAGAGGCAGCATTAACAGAAACCACAGGTAATTACTGAGCAGTTACATTCCATCAAGACAATGTAGTATGGCAATGTGAGGAATTTAATAGCAAGCCCTATTAAAATTTAATTAAACTTATCCTTGTCTATACTCTTGGTATTTTTACAACAGCCTGTAACCCCTGTGCTGAGGTTTCTGAAATTTCTGGCTGTCACAGATTCTGTGCTGTAAATAGGGCTGGGTAGCTCTCATGCCACACCACCAGTGTGGCATCTTAACCCCACACAAATACCACAGGGAGCTGGGGGATGGCACTGCAAGATATGAAGGGGAGATTTTGCATTCCCTACCTGCCCCTTGCAATGGCATTATTTCCATGGAAAAGGGAGAGGCTTTGCCTTCCCATCCTGATGCACCAGGAGAAGCAAGGGCTTCTCTCTGAAGGGGAGCTGCATTCTCTGATGGTTCCCAGGACTTGGGTTTGCAGATCAGGAGCTGGGCAAGCTGCAAGGCATCTATGGTATGTAAGATCATTAATGCTGAATTAACTCTGTGCTTCCAGAACCTCAAAGATATATGGACATCAACCTCACGAATTTAGAACAAAAATATTTGAGGTTTTGGTGTTTATGTGCTTTTGAAGAGTACGTCCTTTACCTGGCAAGAAAAATAACCTTCCCACTGTGAAACAAAGGCAGAGTGTAAGTGTTTAAGCTCATTTTACCGGCTGTTGTAAAAGTAAGCTCACATGTGTTTACTAGAATGGTGAATATTTGCAAGTAATGCAAATTTTTTTTTTTGCAAGTAATATTTGAAAGCAAATTGTGAAAGGCACACCTAAGACAATGTGCAAAGGCAACTATCACTTCTGCTACAAACCCTGGAGATAACAGAAAGCATTAAGCACATAATGCCTCAAGTGTGCTGTACTATGAGTGTTTAGCCATTTCACGTCTCCTTGCAGCCTTTTTCATACTCTTGGCTCTGTGGTTCAGCTTGGTTGTATCCAATGATGAGTGATAATTGGAAGCCCTCCTCCTGCCATTCTCCAGGACGATACGGAAATTAATTCTTGTACACTGTGCATTGCATACCCCAAGGGAAGTTGACCCTATCAATTTACATACACTATAGGGGCCTGCTATCACACTGCAGCCAGCAAACAGCTTCTCTTATCTAGGAAAGACCCTCATTTGTTATTTCTTGCTGAATACACCCACTCCCATTATTTCTGTAATTCTTTGCAATAATAGACCTTACCCTAATGAAACCTGCATTATGAGAAGGTTATAGTCCTGACCCAAAGACGATTAGCTCTGTGCTCTGTTATTGCTACATATGTAATTGTATAATTGATTTTAAAATTTACTTTTGTGTCCCCAAACCATAAAGTGAGCAGCCTATTAAGGGGGAGAAATATAATTAATATATCTATTAAAGAGGGGCAGGATATTATTGCAATTTTAGGATTATGCAGTGAGTGTCCACATAAAACTAAGAAGAAATACAAAAGTTGAGATTCTCATCATGTTTCACTTGAGGTAACATGTGCAATGGATGTGAGTTTTCAGTGCACAAGAAACAGCTCAGACACAGCTCTGTAAGATGTGCCTGGTAAGTTGGGGTCTAATTTTACATACAATTCTGTGAAGCCAAGGGTAGAGTATTCTGCAGGCCCGAGCCTTTGTTAGTCTATGCTAATGAAGCCATGAAAATCTTTCTTTCCACATTATTTACTTCAATGCATATGCATTACTATGCATCAAACACAATGTGAATGTTATTCCTCTCAGTGAATGATACATGCTAGATAATTGACAATTCATGTTTTAATAACTAAATCTAAATAAATAAAAACATATACGACGAGCATCATATATTTTTAACTCAAAATTATTTTTCCCTCATTTACACCTAGTCCTTAATGTCTAATTAACTGACCACTTCCCATCATCTAAAGCAATTTGAGGCACACAGATGCCAGCATTGTCTCAGCTGTTAAGATGGGGACATTCTCTCATCAGAACAAGAAATGTGCTCCACTAAAAACCCTGCATGTGTGAGGCCCACAGTGAAATGTGGGCTTTCACCACGCAGCACTCCTGCTGTCACTTGCACATAGGCAGCTAAGACTAGACTGGAACCTGCCCAAGCCAGGGCAATTTTTGCACTAAGAGCTCATATTGCAACAGAAAAGACGAACCTGTCAGTGGGGAGGTGGGAGAGAAGAGACCTGGTGGTGAAGCCAGCCAGGGGCCACTTCTCTGTCATTCCCCAGGGAATTCAGCTGACTGGGACACAGCTGGCCTAGACACATTTCTTAGGGACTCACCTGATGCCATAAATGTCATTTTCATCATAGTTTCTTGCACTCACCCTGTAGCAGCAGTCCAGCACCTCACACCTGAGCTGCTGCAGCAGAACAGAACAGCCAGAGCCCTCAGCAAGGGTTCACTTTCTCCAGTCAAAATGCAGACATCCGGTGTTATTTCACAAGCCCCACATGCTCTCCTGATGCTGCTCCAGATGGCTGCAAGTGCCTCATGGGTCTGGTACCAGAGCTGACAACCACCAGTAGCTTCTCTGAGGATGCCTGAAGCAGCACCAGTCCTTGGAGATGGCTGGGTTCTGTCCCAAGCAACTTCCTGAAGAGACCAGTGACCTTCTGCCAAGAAGGCTGACGACTCTGAGGGTGACATTTATCGCATCACGGGTTGGTGTCAAATGCAAGCACTGTGTCTATGCTACAAAATGTGCCCTGGAGTCTAGGACCATCCCAAAAACACTGTGCTCTACACCTACAAAAGAAAACTTGCAGCTCCTAAATCAATGGGATCACTGCCAGCACCTTCTGCCTTGCCTGGGTCTGGCTTAAAAATATTACGTTCCGGAGTCAGAGCTTCTCTCCATTGTTAGACAAGTTCATATTCCCACTCAGAATTACGCATCAGAGAACCATTTTACATGGACATGCCACTATTGGATTTGTGAGATACGTTAAGGAAAAGGCAGTTGTGCAATTTGCACACAAAGTGGTTGGAATTGATCTAAAACAAACCTTTAACTTTCAAACTGGTTTAAGTGGGGAAAGGACCATTGGATAATTACATCATTTAACACATTGATTGTCCAAAAGTCAATTCTAATGATTTCAGAAATAGAGGGTATTGTGCTTTCCTCATTTTTAAGGAAAGATTTTTTGATCAGTGCAGAGGAGTAAATGGTGAATTTTTTAAAAGAGACAATGTAGAAGAGCTGCAGAAAACAAAAGTTTCATTATGCCAAACAAGGCTTATTTCACAAAAGCTAAAAAAAATCAATGGGACACAATTAAACTGGGTGCATCTCCCCTTACAGTACAACAAAGTATAAGAAATTTAAATGATTTGTGTGTATTTAGAATACAGAATTAAAGAGGTAGTTTGTATCATTAGTCTGACCACATCTATTTTACTTTGAAGTTATGCATCCTCTCTGTTATGTTTGGTCATTGTCACTTGATCATTAATTAAAAGGTGCCCCAGTCAAAGACCTAAGATTAAATTTTCTTTTTTTTTTCCTGGTTACTTGTACAATACTGTCTTTCTATATGAATCAGAACACAAAATACATGAATATGTAAAAGGACAGTGATATTTTGCATTGATGTAAGACTTCAGACCATTGGAAGGCAAACTCTTCCTTTTGCTCAGAAGACTGGCCAAGTGGGATTCTTTGCACACACAATGGAAAACTGAATTTTAGCCCCAGATCTAAAGACACTTAAAACCTACTGGAAAAAAAGTTGCATTCAGTTAACTAAAGGAAGGTTCTTAAATCAATTTAGTCACACCACTGCAAATCCACGTGGACTATTAAATCAATTTGAACCCAGCTTATTTCAATTTGGCTTAATTCAGGAAGGAATCCATTTAAGCTGAAGCAATATATGCAAGCTTTACATTTGTGTAACAGTTTGCACAAAGGAATTTGCAATAGTTTAAGCAAATCAACTTGGGAAGTAACTTCAGGTTCTGTCTACATTTCGAACACTTCAACAGCACAGAAACACTGTAGCTCTGCACTTCCAGTGTAGTTTTAAGGATACCAGAGACATTTTGCTACTTAATGGTACAGAAGTTTCATTCCCAGTAAAAAATTGTTGCTAAGCTAAAATTCAGGTTTTGGTCCCAAAATTGGAGATGAGGGACATCTTACATCATTTCATCCTCACGTCAAGAATAACATGATGTAAAGTGCCTGTTGAGTCATGCAGCCTCCTCCTTCTGCCAAAGCACCGCTGTGAGTGGTTAACAGAGGGCAGGGATTCTTCCAGTAGTCCTTGGATGAAATAGAATCTTATTGCAAGAAGAGCAGCAATGACATCAGTGAAACCCTCAGTATAGAGGGTACTTCTAGGAATAAACAGGAATGTGAGGTGTTGGGCTGTTTTTCTATTAAAATGGTATAATTTTTTGCAGCACAAATATGTGCCACTTCATTAGGGGGAACAATTACTCTCCAGAGCCTGTCTCCTCTGTAGCTGTACATATTCAGACAAGCAGTCAGCTATCACCACTGAGATAAATTCCTGCAGGGAACAGAGTTTCTTTGAACCAAGGCAGGTTTTGTTAGAGTGCAGTTAGACATTCCTTTAGGTACTGGAAAAGAAATATTCACCATTTACTTTCAGAACTTGGGGCTGGCACTTTTAAAGCTTTATTTCAAAAGTAATTAAATTCCTATCAAAAATCCAGCTTTCTTGGTAGAAAATGAATTAAAACTGCCCGTTTCTAATTTGGCAGTGGGATCTGACCTTGCTGAAGCAATCAAAAAAATTTTCAGATAAACAGAAAATAGGAGATGTTGCTTCACATCATAAGACCTTATCTCTCTTTTTGTCCATCTTTTTGTTTTATGTGTATAACTCAGAGGTTTGCATTGCTCTGACAGGGGAGGTCTTTGTGCTGTTGGCATAAAGATGAACTTCTCTGTTGCTCACATTGCCAATCCATTTGCTTCAGGCAAAAATAAGAAGACTGAGTTTGTCTTTCCTAAAAAAATCTGCAGGAAAGGCTGTGATGTGGCAGGGTAGAAAACAGAGAAGGTGTGACAGACAGTAAGAATCCTAAGGAAGTTAAGGATCTCCTGCTTAAACAGTATATAAATCCTCCTTTCGTGGTATTCTTTGCTGTGGACAACAGTGCTACTGCCTCACATCACTGGAAAAGCTTTATTTTATTTGTAGGTTCAGTGCCATTTTGAAAGGAGCACTTTCAAAGGAGCACATCAGATGCTGGGGGAGCATCCTCACCCATGAGGTGGCTTGAGAAGGAGGAATGACACAGTCTGCACTCAGCAGTTGCTTGTAGCAAGAGTCAAGGGCTTCATTCAAAGGCACCAAACATTTCCTATGCTTCAAAAAGCATCACTGAAACTGTACAGAAAATGTGACAGTGGAGCATTTTTCCAGCTGGAGCTCAGGATCTCAGACAAGGTTGTTGAGAGAAGATTATCAGAAGGTTTCCTATCCTGATATGTGGAAGTTCTTGGCAAAAAACCCACGACACCATAAATTTAAGACCCACAAGACATTCCAACAACAAGATTTTGGTACTGCTGCCTGATGTTTTTTTGACTGACTGCAAAGCCTTTTTCAGGGACTCAGCAGCAGCAAACCTCAGTATTTTTAGGACTCTGCAGTTGCTAATAATGTGCCTGGCACCAACCTTCAGTATTTTCTTACCTCAACCACCTGCAAACTCTTGCAAATCTGGCTTTGCTCTGCCATTGGAAATGCATCCACCTGCAATTCAGCCCATTTTGTAAAACAGGCAGAAGACCCCAACCCACATCATCCCCATCTGATTTTCATTCCAGCCTGGACAACCTGACAGCAATGTGGCAGGAAAGTGTGCACTGATGCTCCAGCCATTCTCTCTATCAATACTGAAATGTCAGTAGGAAACATGTTTGCAGAGGTGACAACATTATCTGGGTACTGACAGATTCTGCCTTGTGGATGTGGCCAGTGAAACAAGCCAACAGCAGAAAGGAGTAAGCTGTAAGCAGCACAGGCGAGTGGCAAATGCTACAGAAAAAGGTATTATCCCTTTTGTTCCAAATAACAAATGGAGACTGAAGAAATTCTACATTCTTCATCTTATCAATGTGGAAAAACACAGACAGTCACAGCTATTACACGTAGTATTATAGGAAGGCAAGAAGACATAAATTTCTACTGAAATTCATCAGATAACTTCAGTAAATCACATGTCAAAATATTTTTGAAAAGTGAAGGTTTGGGGAACTGTTTCTTTTGCTTCTGTTAAAGTAAAAGAATGAAAAAAAATTATGTGAAATAAACTGTGATGCTTAATCATGGAGACAAAACTGAGGAAGATTATTCTGCCTTAAAAAAACAGTTGCAACTTGGAAGTGCATTTTTAGAAGTGATTTTATTACAAATTGTTCTATCAAGAAATATCATGAAAATTATGGTGAAGCGTGTACATTACTCAGTGACCAAAATGGTTGTAGAGAGTCTGAAAAGGTAAGCAATTTAGCAAGAGTTGAATTGTATTACAGAGAAAAGTTGTGATGAAACCGTTCTCCTACCATTGCTTGGCTATCAATCACTTACAGCAGCCACTGTGTGGTGGGAGGACACATTCTGCTTCAGGCCATCAGAGAACCCAGACCCTTACCTTGGATAATTCAGCATGCTCTAACCCTGCCAGCTTGGTAATCCCAAAGATTTTTCTTTACCAATGGGGGAGTATGGATAACTGTACCACGGGCCATTGGGTCTCTGCTCTTTGGGTGCAGGAAATGTTTCAAACTTCTTGTTCTCTTCAGGGTGTGCAATAAAGACTGCACATGTGTGATCCATTCAGCTGAGCAGGTTCTAATAGCCAGATCCTACAAAATGTCCTTAGCACACATGGTCCAAAATACAGACCTCCAGAAACTCTGGAAAGTAAGACATCCAGCATGGGGCTTTTGGGGGAATCACAAAATCTTGGAAAACCTGCAAAATCAGGAACCAGGACAGGCAAAGCTCAAACCCATGAGGATGCAGAGAAAATAACACAATTTAATGAGAGAGAAATGGGTAACATTCAGAGGAAGGAAAAGGACAGATAAACAGGGTGCTGAAAAATGTGTTAAGAACAGTTAGATACTACACCCTTTTTATCCTCTGACAACTGGAACCTCTTTTGGTCTACAATTATATCCACTCATTGGTCAAAAAAACTCCAACAACAAATGCAATTACTGAAATGCAAAAAAAAAAGAACCCAAACCCAGAAGTCTCACCATTCTTCAGCCCAGCACTCTGCAGGCTATGTGTCACAGCTGGTTCCCTTTGGTTTGAAATGGTTTCTGGTTCTTCCTCTCCCCAAATATTAGCACTAAATGTAGGATAACTTGTAACTTATCACTGTGCAACATATGAAAGTACCTTGAAATAAAATGGCTTCTGTGTTTTACCTCACAAGAGAAAGAGCGTAATTCTAAGCCAAGTCCATCTATCTCTGCAGCCACTCAGACATCCCTAACAGTACCAGTACTTGAAACACATAGAGACAAATTCTTATCTTTTGTTGTTGTGGTTGTTGTTGCATGGACTAAAAGAAACCAAACTGCTGAAAGGCATTACCACTATCAGGAAAATTTACATTAAAAGCCATTGCTAACATTCAACAAACAACTTTTAGACAAACTTTCTCTAAGTAATGTATCTCTCCAGTTTGTATTTGCAGGAAATTTGAATGCCTGTTCACATCTGAGCAAGTTCTGGTGATGCACTTGCAAAATTAAACAGGTTTTTGATAAGGAAGAGCAGCAAAGACTGCTTGGAGTTCAGCTCTGTTAGTTGTTGCTGGGTGGGTTGAAGATTCATTGCTGTATGCCCAAAACACTCCTCCAACAAAGGCAGTTCAGATTAGGTGCTTCAGGCACTTCAACTATTTAGTTCTATTTTTGCAAATCAAAAAATCTTAGAAATGCAAAAATTATTAGGTTAAAAAAACCCCAAGCAAACACCACACAAAGAGCTATTCTTTACACTGAGTGTAGAAACTCATTTGCTCGTTCTCTCTGGTGAGCATCCTGGGCATGGCAAAACTATGGATTGGCACCATCAATTACTGACACCAGTGAGCACTTGTCCACCTGAGCAGTCACAAAGGGTTAAGGAAGGCCATTGTATTATTCCTCCAGGTACTGTCCCTCGGTGCTCAAAGGTATCACATCTCCCAGCCCCTCACGTTGCTTGCTGCAGTTTGATATATACTCGTGTAGGATAATGCATTTCTCACAAAAGGATTTAGTGAGAGCGTGATTGAATCAAACACAGTTCCACTCAAAGCTCAGAGTCACTGTAAAACGAGAACCAATGGAAAACATCTATAATTATTTAGTTTTACATTTGCAATCTATACCTCTGTTATTTTTGTTCTCCAGCTCTTGGAAAGCAGTGGTGCTGTTCAGGGGTGATTTCCCCCACCCTCTCTTTTCTCCCCAGGGCTTGCATATGCTTGACACTACTTGGAAAACTGACTAACAGGGTGCTCACTTTTACCAGGCCATTAATTGATAACACTTAATTAATCTGCCGTGTGAGAGATCAAATGAAGATTGTGTCCCACAACCAGCAACATATATTGACTTTGTTATTCCAATTATGTGTCTGACCAGAACAGCCCTTTGGTATAAGACTTAACCTTTGAATCACCCTCAGCACAGAACTAGATCAGCTGCTGGGGATCTGACCTGAAAAAGACCTTGACACTGCCAGAGCTCTCTATGTGCTTGAAAATGTTCCACCTTGCGCTTGTCATAGCCGGTGTTCGTGTTGTCATTTGCAATTACATTTGCGTGTTGGACACGATTCTCCGATAAGCAGCAGATAATTAGCAGGGAGCTCTGATTACAATTTGCTGTTTCAGGTTGGCACACATTTTTGTTTATTTTGCTTTGTGGTGTTGGCTTTTTTTTTTTTCTTTAAAGAATGCCCAGAAAAGAGCAATTAGTTTCAGCAGCAATTGGGTAAATGCAGCAGACAAAGAGAGCAAATTGCCTTTAGCAGACAATTTATAAATCAGCTGTAGATTTCCAACTCAGTTTTTATTTTTGCTTCTGTGGGTTATCTTCCGCTAAATTGATGAGTAACGTCATCAGAGGCAGTTTTGGTGTCATTTACTATAACAAAACATAATTAAAAATATATTCATCAGATTTCCTGTGGCTTTCTACGAGGACAGCGAACAGCAGCAGCGTAACGAAGAGTAGCAATCGACCTTCTCTATCCACTAATTTTGTGACTTCAAATCCATGCTTCTTCTCACATAGAAGTCAGTATAAAATCCAGAGCAGACATACCCAAAACTGCGTAGCAAATCTTAGTTAACATCCACCTGCCATGAACATTACATACCATTTTGTCAGACATGGATCTGACCAGGATATGGATGGCTATTTTATGGTGCAATTTTCTGTAACACAGCCTTTCTCCAGTAACACCCTTTCCAACCAGAGGTAGAGGTTAGCGTGCAAATGTGACAATGAATTGCACAAAGATGAATTCTTCAGAAAAGAACCCAAAGCACAGTAATACTTTTTTTTAAGAAAAAAGATCATAATACCATTATAAACTAACCTCATCATTAGAGCAAAGAACTTAGCAATATTACTTGCTGGCATAGGAGGGAAAAAAAAGCCTGGTAGGTCAGAGACAGCTATAAATAACAAAACCCACAGGGAATAAGACCATTTCAGGTCCTCCATCTTGTCTATTATTACAAACAAGTATGAAGTAAAACTGCTCATGGTTCTGACTCCACTGATATAAAACCACTGAGGTAGCTCTAAACTCAGATTAAGTCTGAAAATTTTAATAGAGTTATGAATTTGAAGTTGCTTTAAGAAGGCAGAGCATCAATCTGTTGTATCAGCAAATAAAAATATGGTGAGTCCAATACCTACACTGTTACTTGAATCAAGGTTTATTTTTAATAAACACCAGGAGGGGTAGCTGGTCCAAAAGATTGACATATGAGGCTCTTACCCCTGTGTTGGTGCCTTTTAAACGGGGTTCAATAAATTACTGATTTCTTTGCAACCCTCCTTCATAAGACACAACTATCAAACTGTTTAATTGTCCTGATTAAATCCCATAGGGTTCTAATAATGAAAATCCCCAAATGTAGAAGCTAACAATAACTCACATGTACAGTGATGATCTTGGAAAAATTTTGTTTACAAAGTACTAAACAACACAATGAGTTTTCCTACTCTTTCCATAAAATGCAGCAGTCTTTAACTTTTACCTGCCTGGGTAACTTGGCAAGCAGCAGAGTTGTGCAGAAGTAATGCCTATGGCAGGTAATGCCTGAAATCACCAGTATGGTATCCAGAAGTGCTGCAAATCCACTGAAGGCTGAACCCCCAAGAAACACCTCTAATATTGGGGTGAATCTTGAACCCACAGCCTTCTAGCTGAGGTACAGAACTGCTACCAAATGAACCAAAGGCAAATGAGAAACATTCAAAGATAAATTAATATATGCCAAGGCTTATGTGTGCTATCAAGCAATAAATACACTAGGAGTAGGAAGTGCAAAAAGTAATTAAGGTTAAGAAAGAGGCATATGCAAGCTATAAAACATTAGATAGAGAGGAGGACTAGAAAGATTGCAGAAGGAAGTTAAGAGAGTGTAAAGAAAAAAATTAATACAAGAGGCAGAGACAGAAGGGGAAATTGTATGAGAGGTTAAGAAAAATAAGAAGATAATTTTCAGCTCTGTAAGGCTCAGGAGTAAGATGCTGGAGAAGTGTCTCTATGAGATGGTAGAGAAATTCTATTCTAAAAAGCAGACACTGTGCTAAAGCAGATCAAAATCAAGTATTTCTAACTCCACATTTGGACACTCCCTGTGGATTCTTGTGGAAATAACATATACATCTTGGATAAAATTGTGCAACTTCCACAAAGGGCTGCAAATTGGCCAACCCACATACATCTTATGTTATATTATGATGTTATGGTTGTCCTTTGTAAGGACAAATGGATAAACTCCATTTGGTGTGAAACCATATTTAGTGGGGTAGCTTAAAGTGTTTGAAAGGATGTCAAGAGACAAGGTGCAAACAGGCCAGATAGGGCAAAAAGACTCAAAAAAACTTGTAAAAGTGATTTAATATTGGCCATTCATATCAGTGAAAATGACATTTTAACTGCCAGAGGGCTCTTTTGCACTTGGACAACAATGAGAAATATGAAATGGCCAGAATACGATGGGTGGCTGTGGAACGACTTTTTCATCCTTTTCTTCTTGAATGTGTTAATATTAACTATTTGGGAAGCTGCCACTGATGTGAGAACAGGTATCTCTTAGCAAGAGACTGTGTAAGTACATATAAGGACACTTTCACCTGCAAAATCTATGTTCAAACAATCAAGTCCTAGGCAGAACAGCAAAAGCAAAAGTATCTCTTCTTTCCGGCAGTAATGGAAAATGAGTGGTGGTGTGAAAGTCAATTTTTCCATAATGCATTTCCCTCCCTACCCTGTGTGGTTTTAATTCTTAGTATTTCCTATGTAAATATTTTTTGAGTATTTACAGTGAAGAGTGTTACAGTACATCACTTACCAAAGTTTGAAAAATACAACTAACAGGGCACATACATGCACCTGGACAGTGGTGGAGGTGGCAGCACTACCTGTTCAGCTGGGGCCTGGTTAATGAATCCAAGGGAAAGGTTGGAAAAGGCTGCAACTGGCTTCCTCCTGCTTCTCATTACATCTGACCACTTAAAAAGGAAAGTGACTATAAATTCTAATACAGCCTGGTCACCTTTGGCACTGGGCTGAGGAAATGAGACTTCACTGAGACAGAGGACCCCCACAAAAAAGTGTGAAAAATTGAAATGACAAGGTTGTGTTGATAGCTTGTAGAATGAATGAAGGGAATGAATTGAAATTTACATTTATATAGCACCGTTCATCTACACTGTATCACTCAGGACTAAGGAGTTGGTGGAAGGCTTACTTTGCCAGCATAGCTGCACTGGGGAATGAAGTAGAATTGGACCAAACATCATTTTCCCAGAATCAGACCTACAAAAACAGTGGAGAAAGGCGAAGAATCTGTGTAAAGATTAAAAAGGGTGGCAATTAGGCAACAAAAAGTAGAGAAATTCATCCACAGAAGGTTAGGGAGTGAGAAAGGTAGTGAGAATTATTTTTAGGTTTAGATCATGTTTGCAGGAATGAAACAAAGCAAAGAATACACAAAATTCATCTGTTTCAATCCAGGAACAGATATACCACCATTTCTCACTCTAAGAAAGTAAAAGCCTGCAGATATGGGGATTCAATAACTCAGTTGTTGCATCGTTACCACTCCTTAAAGTTAGAAAATTCTTTCTAAAGTAAATCTTAAATTTTCTTCAGTTCATTTAAGTCTATTACTTCCTAATCAATTCTTGCTGAGCATGAGGTTCAACAGAATAAATCAATCACGGTGCTCTTGATAACGGCTTTTATATACTGGAAAGTGGAATCATGTTCCTTTTGGTCCATGGTACAGCTAAAGTGTATGTCAGCACTTACCTCTGATGATGATCTGACCCTCATTTTTGCTACATATAATGTTACTATTAAAATGCCAGAATACAGCACTGTTCAAGAGTCTAAACTGAGATCTTTTCCACATGTGTTTGATTCATGTAGGTAGTTGTATGTTGGATGTTTGGGAGACAGGCTAGCAGTTACTGCTGTACACTCACTGACCACATGTGCACGAGGAGAATTTGCCAAAATAACATTTACGTGCCTGTGGAACTCACAAGTTATTTATCCAATTCATCCTCTAGGGTCCCACAGAGGAGCTCACCTCCAACCTATTCCTTCACCCATCTCCACTGGCAAATCCCAAATCATCTCATGCTGATGCTGCCACAAATCTGCTTTCTTTGAGCATTTGCCTCCTAAAAATGAAATGCCTTAAAAGCAGCAAAAGAAAACCCACAAGGCAAGAAAGGCTGACTGTTGCTCTGCCACCACTTTCTGGTGCAATAAAGAGGTGGTTGAATTCCTGCATAATTCAGTGTTCAATAAAGTCATTCTTCCAAATGCAGCAGAACACATGGAACACAGAGCACATTGCATTTTTCCAGTTTGTTCTGAATTTTAGGGCTATTTGCTTGGCAAGTATGTCTGACATGTAAACACAGCAGAACTTTCTCCTTTCTTTGCACCAAAAGTCATACACGTCATCCCCAAAATCATGAGATTTTAAAATGGGTCCACAATGTTACACAACTAATTTTCTTTTTTTTTTTTTTTGCTGTGACATTTTTAGCTGACCAAATACAAGTCAAGAAAGTAAGTTGCATAACTCACACAAGACACCTCATCCCATATCTGCTCCATGCTGAAAGCCAAATCCCACACGAACTGGACGTGCAGACACGCACATATTCAAAGCACTCGCTCCCACATTTCCTTCTCCCATTTTCCCCTCTCACCTACCACAGTGATTTCCTGACACCTATTCCCCAGCCATCCCTATCCTTCAGCTCTTACCCTTTGGCTCTCAGGGCTGAGGTGCAGGCCCCCTTCCAGCCTCACATTTACAAGACAGCTCAGGCCACTGTCCCACTTCCCCACTGAGCACTCATCTCCAAAGGGAAGGGTTTTTGTGAGCTCGAACCTTTCTGACATGTCTGTTTTCTTGGTGGTGGTGATGGGCATCCTATGCCTCCTGATCTCAGCTCTGCCCCTGCATCAGAGAGAGCAAAGGCAGCCAAGGCTGCTCCTGAGAGCATTTCAGGCTGCAGCCCACGAACAACCTGGCGAGGAACTGTATAATACAAAATATCACCAGCTCTGGTACCATTAAATCACTTCTTTGTGGTTCTTTTTTCCCAGATGAAAACACTACTAATTCACAGCTACTAATTAATTCACTGTTTTCAACAGTCTTTATAATACATAAAGATTAATTTTACCATTACAATGTTCTTAATATAGTTATTTTGCACAGCAAAGGCCCTTGTGCCTCAACATTAACCTCTATGCATAGTAATGTAGCATTGGAGAAGACAGTTTTGCTTAAGTGATAAATACTTTGCTTCAGGTGATAAATTTCCACTTTTTAAGAAGAGGTCCTTGATTTAAATTCCTAAAAGTTCACGTTTTGTTTTATTGCAAAAACAGACTCACAGAAGACCAGTGACTTCCCACGTGGCCTCAGATCTGACGTGCCTTACAGGTGGGTTCTGATGATGTCTCTGGCAAAGACACCTTTACATGATACCAAGGAATTCGCTCAATTTTGCTGGAAGAAAAAGGAGACAGCAAACCTTCCTTTCTCCTGAACTTCCTCAACTTTGCAAGTGCTTTCAATTAGCTCACAGTGAAATGGGGCCAGGTTTGCAGGCAAAGATAAACACAGAAGATTACAATAGCTCAGAAAAAAATAAGACAAATAAGGATCTTTGCTGAAGCAGGATTTAAATAAGTAAAAATGTCACTGCTGTTCTGGAGGTGAAACCAGAGATGGGAGAAAAACGTTAAATTAAACTTCAAGGGTAAATCAAATGTTTTTCACCTTGAGAGCAGACTCACAGCCTGAGTTACAAAATGTTGGGGTAACATACTCATATTGAGGGAACATATCCAGAAGAGGAAAATCCATGCGTATAAGAATCAAATTTTGGAAACTATAGTGCAACATGAAGCAGAAACAGTCATGGCTGCTAGACAGACAAAGAGCAGAGGGTTAAAGGAATAAAGAATATGAAGAATTCTGCTGAGCATACAATATCCACACTCATAGAATAATTAAGGCTGGAAAAAACATTAAGAATTTCAAATCAAATCATTAACCCAGCACTGCCAAGGCCACCACTAAACCATGTCCCTAAGCACAACAGATATGTGTCTTTTGACTACCTCCAGGGATGGTGACTCCACCACATCTCTAGATGCCTGTTACTCCAAGACATACTACAAAGAAGAGGCCAAAGAAGAAACTGAGTGGATGGCAAGGGAGGAATGTTTGAAATGTGAGCAAGCTGTCTTCAACTCACCATTGGAAATTTAAAAGGATGCCACCTTGGAGTGAGGACAGAGTCAAGAGGAACATAGCACTTATTAGTGATGCCAGAACCTCTCCAGAGGTACAACTGACTGGAAAAGAAAAATTATTTCCTCACATCACAAATGGGAAAGTTATTTGCTGCTTTGAGGAAGAGCACAGAGTGGAAACCAAGCAGTAAGCTGGCAAGACATTTGAGTGAGAGTAAAGCTGAGACTTGGAGATAAGACACTGGTTATTCAGGAGCAGCCAGACTCTTCTCTTTGCCTGGTTCCCCGGCATAATGTCATTCTGAGCAAATGAAAGCAAGGTAGCTTTGGGAAATTTGAGGTGACTGATGAGAAAGGAATATTTTGTATCAACCACCAGTAACAAGAATCCCTGGAGATAAGTGGGTGAGAACTTATAAAAAGCCTGAGATGGCCAGGTACTGAGAAAGAGGCAGAAGCAAAATGTCTGAGGATAAATAGTGTCAAGGAAAAAACAGACACAAATCCAAAATCAGCTCATTAGAATAGGAAGAAGGAGAACTACAGTGCTAGGCTGGGGGAAGCTTCCAGGCCTAGGCATGGACAGCCTGTTAGACAAAGCTCTCAGGCATCTTGTGAAAATTATAACATCTGTATGCTCATCTGGCATTAAACTGAGTTCCCAGTTGCTCCCCTACCATCGTTTCTTCTGGGGACATCTGGAAGTGTCCTGGACCTACCTGGTTTGTGCTCAGAAGTGAGAGCACAGATGGTGGACCAGATGTAGAAGACTTTGAAATATATTCATGTAGAGCAAAGGGGAGTTTGAGCCAGAGACAAGGAACCAATTGGTGTTGAAGGTCCAGCAGGGGAGATAGAAAGGTCATGTATTAAACGCATGAAATGCAAATTGGGAATGTGGGATGTTTTAGAGAGAGAAAGGAGTGAGGAAATTGGAGGCCTGGGGAAAGCACAGATAAGCTGAATAAACAAAATATAAACAGCTATCATGGCAGTCATGCGCCTGCACAAAAGAAAAATGCTCTTCCAAAAAATAGATTCCCTATTAAGTGATTTTGCTTGATTTTTTCATGCCACTCATGAGTTATCAATCTCCCCACCCATAAAGAGAAATGTCATATTGGCCCTAACCCATCAACTATTCTCAATTTATCACCATTTAATATATATTAAAATGCTCTTACCTCTGATTGCAAAAACAAACAAAATAAGGCAACATAAATCAAAAAGAAAGGGAAAGAGAGATGAGGAGTCTGAAGAGACAGAAGGGAGATCTGCTGCTCAAAAGAATGGATTTTTTTTTCTCTTGATCTTTTCATCCAAGCTCTCAAGGCCTCTCCACCACAAAAATACTCCAATGGTTTCATACTGTAAATCACATCAATAGCTTATTAATCCCCTCACAACACAGAAACAAATGCTCAGCCCTGGAAGGAGAGTGGGGAAGCTGCACAGTAGTAACAAACTCAGCAACCCTATGACTCTCTCTCTCTCCGATCCCATTATAAACTAACACAATATTTTTCTCCAATTTTCAGTCGGTATTGCAGCTCGCAGCAGAAAAGATACTGAAAGCAGCAGGAGCCAGGCAGAGGTGTCAGACTTCAGAGCGGACACTGCCTTGGGACCTGGGGGGGCCAGTAAATCAGTGCACGCTTGTCAACAGCTCCAAGCTGCAGGAATTACTCGAGCGAAAATAACAAATGGCTGTCATTGTGGAGCCAAAAACCTGTGATTATAATTATCACATCCCCAGTGACCTTGCATAAACTTTAATCCCTCTCCAATGGAGCATTTAAATAGCCTGCATCTACTGGCAGGGGACCATGTCCCCTTAGTTGAAAATACAGAGAGTAGGAAAGAAACGAGCCACAAAGAAACCACCAAGCCCCTCTGTGTCTTACAGCTTGTATTAAAGAGTTGTACAAGAAAAGCCCTGTCACTGTCATTTTAATTGATATTATATAGTCATCCTGAATTCAAAATGCCACGGTGGTGTCCAAACTCGGCTAATCCCAGCACCAAGCATTTTAATCAGAGGAAAAGGTCAAATAACACCAAGTTTTCATCACTGCATTCAGTGGGCTGAGAAAGTGGGTATACAAGGTGTGTGGATGGGTTACTGAGTCAAGGAATCTTCAGGGAGGCAACCTCCTTCCACCTTGGAGAGGTTAGCTCACCCTTGCAGGTCCCACCATGATTAAGACTTGAATGAATCCTTCAGGTTTAATAAAGAGCTTTTTCTACGCTAAAATCAGGTATTTTAGTTATTTGGGTATTTTCATGGTACCTTTACAGCCAGGATTAGATGTCTTTAATTACAGAATTTAGGACAGTTGTCTGCTAGTGCCTTGTCCTGTTTCTCTAGGTTGTAAGTGTACATCCATCCAATATAGACAGGTGTTGCAGAAAACACTAAAAGCTCTGAATCTGGGGAAAGGAAAAAATTTGATTCTAAAGGATTTCATAGTCCTCATGTTTCTGATCCTAAAAGGATCCTTTTAGGGAAAAAATATCTTTTCGTGCTGCTCTATGAGTCCTCCAAAGCACATTGAAAGCATAGTAGGTACAGGAATTTGATGAGAGTGCTTTGAAATTGTATGAACCAAGTTGCTCCATGATAATCAGATTACTAGTTCACTGAAATTGTTACACTTGCAAACCAGGTGATTTCTCCCACAAAAAAAAAGTACCTCCTGGAGTCAGCAGATGCTCCCATATACAGACAACCAGCAAATGTGGGTTTGAAATAATGAGACTTTCCATCTACCATAAAAGTGTTAACAATATTCTTCATGAGCTTTGCACCATGGTATCACATAACAGTGATTTTTTCTTCAATGCTCCTGCAAGAAGACAAAATGAACTTATTACTGGAAAAGAGCTTTGCTAATTGCACAGTCTTTCATTAGGTTTCTGAGAGAGTAAAACAGGAGAATTACACATTCAAATTAGCGATAATTTTAACAAATTCAAAACTTTTAAAACAGAGAAATCAGAGAAACATTAAGTCTTAAGGGAAAGCCATTTACTGAGATAGGGCAAAATTTAAGCATTTCTATATTAGTGTGTAGACTGGTGTATGTAATCCCCAGCTGCACTTCTCCGTGTTACATAAATTAAGTAAAAGACATCTACAACAAGAGGTATATTTCCTAAAACCAGGAAATTGTACTGTCTAGAAAAGCAGAAATACTTGAAACAGATTAGTTCATGCCCAGACTAAGTTTTAACTATAAATGTTGGAATTAGAGATAAAAATAACTGAGAAGCAGCCTTTACACATTTGAAGGGCTACAGTGAATCATGGAGGTGCTTAGTTATTTAAGGTGTTTTTCCAAGTCCACAAAACCCCAGAATATTTATCAAAGGGAGAATTCTTCCAAGCAACTGCATTAAGCCAAACCCCACATCCTGGCAAGCCTCTGCCAAGCTTTCTAAACCCCACTCAACAGGGCATTTGAAACCACAGCTACAGCTAAAACAAGTCTCCTTTCTGCTCTGTGTCGGAATTAGGATGTTCTTTAGAGCAGAGAGACAGTGAGAGAGAGAGCCAGACCCTCAGAGAGCTTTGCATGCCTGTGGCACTCTGGAAATAAGTGGTGGCATAGGAGAGACAGGTCTTTTCAACCAGTGGCACAGAACAGGAGCTGGATTGAATCCAGGTGCCCTCAGAGCCTGTGACATCAAGGCCATTCCACAGCCACCACATAGTAACAAATTCTACCAACCTCACCCACCTGAAATGAAAATTCTCCATTTGCATCATTGCAATATAAATAAATACATTAAATATTGTGTAATAATAGCTTGGCACGTTTATCCTCCAGACAGGAACCATTCCAAACACCTTCTCTCCTTTCCTGATTACCAATGTGATGCAGTTGCCTGAGTTTAGAGCTGTATATTCCATGTGTTTTGTGCATGAAGATGTGGTAAAATCCCTCTATTTATGCCACATATTGGTGATGAGTTATCACCAGTTATCTTTCTGTTTTCTCTTTTGACACGTAATCCAACACCACTCCTCCAACACTTTTGTTCCATCTCATCTTGGATGAGGAAACTTGAGCTTGCAAAATGGGCAGTTTCAGAAATTTTTTCTTTTTCTTCATGCCAATAACTGTAAAACAACTGACAAAATCCATCATCAGTGTTAGGTTAATGGTTGGACTCAATGTTATTAGAGGTCTTTTCCAACCTTAATGATTCTATGATCATTATAAGACCAACTTTTAGTTGCTTGTCTCAACTTGCATGTATATTATTCTGTGAATTCATCTCTAAAAAAACAAAGGACAAAATCTGCACTTTCTGTGTGTTAATACTTGAAAAGACACTAAATCTGACACAAAATCATACATAAACACCTGATATCGTTGGCAATTAGCCATTATTTACTATGAAGTTAGTACCATGGGAGAGGGTGTTAATGTGTTTGTTTTTACAAATAATTATGAAACACCTATTATTTATCCCTTTCTTTTCTATCATGAGAAAAATCACAGGCACTTGCCACCAGATATTTTATATTATGATCCTGTTCTGAGTATCTGTTCATCAAAACTGAATTTTTTTTAAAATAGCTACTGCTGAACTCTAGAATTCCTTTGAAATTATAGAAATTAAATGTTTGTGAGAAGAGTTATGTTCTATGAATGCTATTACAAAATTTAATTTTTTCTGGTATCAGTGCTCTGGACTTCTGATATAAACCCTTTGCAGTCCTGTGTCCCTAACATCCCAGAAAGTGTGCAATAAAGAAACCAAAGCAGTGGTGTCTGTGTGATTCAGTGGGACCAGATGACCATACAAATGGGCCATTTTTGAGGAGTTTCAATTTCAGCATAGAGCAAGTTGAATAGACAGCTCATAAAACTACCTTCACATTATGGGGCAAATTGCTCATCTCTGAATCACAGTTGCTCTTGGCTTCCCATTCAGAACCCTTTCCACGAGTCCCACTGGCATTAATGGCAGCTCCACAAGCAGAACAAATAGACAATCATTTCACACTGAGAGGAGAATTTCCCCCACATGGTGTGTGTCCATCACACAAACCCACCTTGCACTGAGGGAGGGAAACAACCCGTGTGAGCCTCCCCATCCCTACCTCTCCATCCCCTCCTCTGTGCTCTGCTGCCTGTGGCCACCAGCACCAGGCAGGCAGTCTGACATTTTTAACAGCTTTTATCTTTTCATAACCCTGGCTCCCAGCTGTTTCACGTTTCCCTGCACTTTTCTGCAGCGATGCTGGGTTCACTCAAAAGACAACCCCAGCTCACTGAAATGCCAAAAGCAATCTCCAGCCCTGTAATATTTTGGCCTCCTAAAGACCCCATCCTGAGGAGAGGGTTACTCTGAGAATGCAGTGAGACCCAGATGAATAGAGATGTCGCTTCCCTTGGTGAGCTCCCATGTACTGGAGCTAAACAAGGAACCTCACCACCCCTCAGCACAAGTCAAAACCAGGCAGGAAAGAGAAGACAGAAACGGGCTGCCTTGCCCCAGGTGAAATCACCCCCAGGGCTTCTGATCACCATGAAAATTTGGGTATTGGGCAATGCATAAGGATCTTGGTACTACAGTCTCTTTTTTCCCAGCTTTTGGCGAAAATTTGCTGACTGGGATTATCTATTTTTCCAAGTTTAATTTTTTTCCTTTCCAAGTCAGCCATACAGACCATCAGTCTGGTGCTGGATACTGTTTAAACACCCAAAAGCTTCAAGCACTCACCAATTTTTTGTATAAGAGAAATATTCAGAGTAATTGTTTCACATCTTGCCTTTTTACTCCTTTCTCTTTCATTTAACCCATTCCCCAAGACACATAATACTGGTATGAAATTCAGACTGGGCTTGAAGAGGGAAATGTCTATATTTAGAGAGGGTTTTTTTCTCTGCCATGACTTCAAAAGTGTTTCTGAATCCTAAACATTTCACAGTGTTTCAAGAAACCCAAAGAATGTGGACCTGACCCTGGGATCCTCCTCTCAAGAAGCTTTTCTCCTGAAACTGGTGTGTTTTCCAGCAATAACAATAGCCAACCTGCTTTTTCTGAAAAAAAAATCAATTTATCAGAAAATCTTCGTCTAGAATCAGCTTCAGCCAGCATTGCCAGCTTTAGTCCCAGCTTTCCACCTCAGTGCAGCTTCCTTCCTCAAGCTGACCTTCCAGAGTCATACAAATACAGCAAAAACAAGAGCCTGTGCATATAAAGGATCATTTTGATTGGTACAGTTATGCCCAAAACTTGCAATATAAAACCTATAGGTTCAAAACTGAGAAGTCAGTTAAGAGACGTGGAAATTGCACGTACTACTTTTTGATTTAAATTTTTGAGAGTGTCACCCTCAGTTTCTTTGTCCTTTGAGGTAGAAATGGAGTTCATCTTTCTTCTGGTAGGAAGCTGAAAGTGCTCTCTTTTCATTCCTGATTCCTTTCATCTCTTTTCTATGTGGGTAAGGTTCATGTGGTTTGATGTCTGATAATGAAGATTTGGTGCAGCTTTAAATAAAAGTAATTAGGGAATCCATTGACCATAACAAACAATGGACCAAAAAAAAACTGTTGTAGAGAAGGTACTTCCCAGTTGCCCATTATAGCAATTTTTGCCTGTAATTATAATTCACAAATTTAATTCACTCAAAAAACAAATAGCTTTTTTTTTTTGCTTAAATATCCTAAATCAAGCATTAAATTACAGCTCTTTCACGAATGAACCTCATCATTAGCTTTCTCATGTGAAAGAGAAAAAAAAGTAACTCTTGAAAATCTACATTTAAGGGGAAAGTGCAAGACATCTACACAATAAAATCCCCTGGTGCAGTTCCACATATCACATGCCTGTGTGCTCATATATACATATACGCACATGCGCATTCATGGATGCATATTTCTATATTTTATATGTTTACACACACACAAACATACACTCACCCTGTGAAAAATAAACCTCCAATGATAATGTGATCCCCACAAGCCCAGCACTTCAATTATAAAGCAATCCTAGCACAAATCCAGAAAATGTCACTGTCACATGCTTCCTTTGTATGCTGTTGAAAATACCTCCAAAGTTTGGAAATTAATCACACAGCAATGCCAATCTTTTAAGCCAGGCATCTATGAACCAACCTCTTCCCTACTGAATGAATTACATTGAAATCATATAATTGCAGGCTGCCATTCAGTCACCCTTAACAATAGGAGACTTTGAAAATTGGAAATTTTTTTCCCATCTGACTCCCAACTTGCAAGCATGAAGCATACAGCAAAAGCTTGGTGCCTTTTAAATTACCTAAAATCTACATCCTTCAGACAAATGAACAGCGGAGCGAAAAAAAAAAAAAAGGGGGCAATTTAAGGGCAAATCATTTTGTGTTAATCCTTGGGAACTCAAAGCATGAAGATAAAAGAAGAAAAAATGCAGGTTTCACTTTGCTCATTATGGGACATTGACTTTCACCTAATAGTATGCAATTAAAATTTCTTCATGAGATTTCCTTATTGAAATAAGAAAGATAGTGCCGTGCTGAATGTGGTGATAGATCTGGTATAAACGTGCTTCCTGGACAAACTGATTTATCATGTCTCATTCCAGCAGTACTTTCTTGCTTGCTCATTTCTCATCTTATTACTGTGAAGTTGTAATTAAAGAGGATCCTCCCACGGAGAAGAGTTCTCCTTCAGGACAAGCTAAATTATAAATGCACTGTTCTTTCTCTGAGACCAGTTTAAAGGGGCAGTCTGCTGTGGGAAAGATGCACATCTAATTCTTGGGGCTCCTGGCTCTGTAATTTTATGCAGGTCTCTTTCTGTTAGATACAGAATAAATTTGGTTTGCAAACTGGGTTTCCTGGGCAAATATACCTCTGCAATTGACTATTTCAATTTAAATACAAAGACAATTCAATTAAAATGGTATTGAACCACTGCGCCTGATTTACTTCGTAGATACTTCATGTATGATCACTCGTATAATACATTGAAATATTTCAGAGGGCACTGAAAAACTATTTAAGGAACAAAGAGCCTGTAAAAATTCTTCCTATTCTTCAGGAAAAATAGAATAACAGAGCAACACTTGACCACAACCAACACTGACCATTATGAGATTAATCTGCTGGGAAGACAATAACATAAGAAAACACAAGCAGTAGGCATGAGATCAATTTGACAACCTGAAATCCTTCCTCTACCAAATTCTCAGCCCTTCAAATACAAAGACTTGCACCAATGAAAAAAAAATAAAAATAAAAAACATTATTTGTTGCCCTGTATTTGAGCTCATGTCCTCATTGCAATAAAGTATTTGTATTGCAAGCAACAGCCAAAATCCATTTTTTTTCAAGAGAAGAGATTCCAAGGAAGAACATCCAGTGGTGCTTTTACCGAAGAAGGTTCTTGTGCCTTTGTATCTGAACACCTAAACCTAAATATAGCAATAGAGGGTACTCCCATTAGACTTATTTTTATTGTTCCCAAAACCTCTACTTTATAGCAACATGAATTTCAGGAATAAGAGTTACTCACACCACTTCACAGCAACTCTCAAAGTTATGTCCTTGAGGACCCTGGAAAGAGGGAATCAGTGGGTGAACTTCATAAAATGGGGCAAGGAGAGAGGAATGCACTGAAAAATAGGGGTGAGATCTCTGAGCTTGGAATGCTCATCCAAGAATGAGAATCATCTCTTAGCTTTGGAGTATATATGTACCTTAATATTAAGCATTACTGTCATGGTATCCTGCCCTTAATGTCAAAGTGGGATCTAAAGAAATTCAGATCTCTTGATAATGAAAATCCATCTGATATTCAAAAGGCTCACACAACGAGATAGCCTTTTACACTGTTACATCCTATAGCTTTATATTTCTCCTCGAGTCCATTAATTTAATTGCATCTCTGGATTTCATTTTAAAATATTTTATTGTAATCATAGGAGACAGCAATAATTTATTAATGTGCTCAGTAGCACTATGACACAGTAAGAGCAGCATTATATTTGCAGACGTATAATTTCAGAGCTAATTTCATAAAAGTATGGGTGAACTTGATCCTTAAATTAAAACCATTGTCCTTTGCTAGAGAATTAAGACAGGCAATTCATCCTGTGTCATATCTAAAATGTTTTAAATGTGATGCAAAGACCTGTGTAAAAGTGAGGTGTTTGCAGCAGCTGATATGACCATGAGGGTCTAGATCCCATGAGGAAGAAAAATTTTTTAAAAAGTGTTATGCTAATAGACAGTGAAATATTTATAACTGAGTATTTTAAGTCCTTTTCAAAACATAAAACCTCAATTATTATATGTAAGAATGCTAAGCAAAAATTATCTAATTCAGCTTCCAAAACCAATACATGTTGTATCAGTAAATATCATTTCATTGTCTTCTCTTTCTCCTTTACACGTTTTCTTTCCCATTTTGCCAAGAGAATAGAAATTGTGGCAAGGAGAAAAGGAAGGAAAAGAAAACAACACAGCACCCCAAAATCCCACCATTGCTTGCTCCATTACATTTTTTGCTGATAATTCTATGTGCTCTATTAGTCCTGCAGATTGTCTGTGCTAATGAGTAGCAAATTTTCATATTCTAAAATCCATTTCCAGTTTCATGGAACACACAAGGTCACATCAGCATACTGTGTTTCACAGCTTGTGTTTCCATGAGTGGCTGCAAGTTCTAAAGGGGCAACATCAGATTGGCCACTGTCACCAGTGGGGTTCCACAGGGCTCCATCCTTGGCCCTGTGCTCTTCAACATCTTCATAAATTACCTGGATGAGGACTGGAAGGGTCACTGAGCAAGTTCACAGACGGTACAGAACTGGGAGGAGCTGTTTACTCCCTCAAGGGCAGGGAGGCCCTGCAGAGAGACCCCACAAATGAGAGGGCTGGGCAACCACCAACCATGTGAAGTTCAACAAGGGAAAGTGTCGGATTCTGCACCTGGGCTGGGGCAGCCCTGGATGTACGGACAGACTGGGGAATGAGAGGCTGGAGAGCAGTGCCATGGAAAGGGACCGGGGGGTCCAGGTCGATGGAAAGTTGGATCTGAGTCAGCAGTGCCCTGGCAGCCAGGAGGGTCATCCCTGTCCTGGGGACATCAGGCACAGCATCGCCAGCTGGGCAAGGGAGGGATTGTCCCGCTCTGCTCTGGGCTGGGGCGGCCTCACCTCGAGTCCTGGGGGCAGTTTTGGGCGCCACAATATGAGAAAGACATTGAATTACTAGAGAGTGCCCAAAGGAGGCCACAAGGATGGTGAAGGGCCTTGAGGAGAAGCCGTGTGAGGAGAGGCTGAGGGCACTTGGCCTGTCCAGCCTGGAGAAGAGGAGGCTGAGGGGAGACCTCAGTGCAGTTACAAATTCCTGGTGAGGGGAAGAGGAGGGGCAGACACTGATCTCTGCTCTGTGGTGACAGTGACAGGACCTGAGGGAATGGCCTGAGGTTGTGCCAGGGGAGGTTTAGGTTGGATATTAGAAAAAGGTTCTTCCGCCAGAGGGAGGTTGGGCACTGAACAGGCTCCCCAGGGCAGTGGTCACAGCACCAAGCCTGACAGAGTTCAAAGAGTGTTTGGACAATGCTCTCAGGCACATGGTGTGACTCTTGGGGATGGTGCTGTGCAGGGCCAGGAGAGTTGGACTTGATGATCCTTGTGGGTCCTTCCCAACTTAGCAGATTCTGTGATTCTGAAATCCACTTCAAACATCCTTTTCTATAAAATTTCTAACACATTTAGATATTTCATAAAAGGTGAGGTCTATAAACAGTCACAAAGCAGTTGGGAAAAGGAAATATAACCATTGACAATGTCAGTTTTAGTCAAGTAAACATTCACAAGTAATTCTTTATTTAGGTATATTCCCTGCACTGTTAAAAAACTCAGTTGTTTGAAATTATACAAGGTATTGGTTGTAAAAACTTTTTCTTGTTAGATCCCCTAACATGGAAAAAATAAATAAAGTTCAATAAAGTGACTTAAAACCTCAAATACTCTCACTCTGCTTTCCAAAGTGTCTGGGATCAGAATAGATCTAGATATCTGAATTTATGGAGAATTTCTTGTGCAAAAATTCTCTGAAGCTGCATATTGCTTGCCAAGCTTCTGACAAGGAAGAATTTGTATTATGGATGAATTATTACCTATTAATTTCCAGCATGGTAAATACAGCTGCTGTGGGCAGCACCTGGTCAGAGCCAAGCAGACAAGGAGCTGTGCTCTCACCAGCTTATGGAGTAAAGGGACAACCAGTGAAACTACAAGACCACGCAGAAGATAAGTAGAGCCAGAAGTGCCCGTTAGCTCTCAGTCACAGGACAGGTGGGGATTCAGACATTAGACACAAAGAATTACAATCTAGATGCAGAGAATAAATAAAAGAGCATCCCAGACTCCTCTCATTCCCTACTCCCTTTTGTTCCTACCAGTTACTTCTGCTGGCTGACAAATCATCTCCTCGCCACAATAAATTTGTTATGGAACATTATCTCAGGCTGAGGAAGGTCAGGATGTGCTAAAGGTCGTGTATGTATTAACCCACTACATGAGAGTCCCCACCCTTAGTTTAAAACATAGTCTTAAATTATATACTATTGAACTGGCTATAACAGATCCCTCATAAACAGCCTCATTTACCTGACACGGTCCCAGGATGTGCCTGAACACCTCGAAAACAGGCCTGTGTCCTGTTGCTCCAAGGTATTATTAAAGGCAGAATCCATGCTGTCAGACACTGGCGTTGTGGAGTTAAGGACACAAAGACAAGGGAAATGAGGACAGTCTGATCCCAGCACCAGCTAAATTTGGGTGCAGAACACACACTGGATTAGGATCTGGTCTGAGAAAACCCGGTGGAGACCATGGCTACAGGAGTCTGCACTTAACTCCAAGTTTACTTCAGCACCTATAGAGGTTGTATGCATACTTCATGTTTTCTGCCAGAAAAAAAAAAAATAAACAAGAAGTCTTTTAGCCTGGAAGAATGAAGGATACCCTATAACAGAGTTTGGGGGTTCAAATACCTTTTGAAAAAAGTGGTTTTCTCCCTGAAGTAGCATTAGATGGTAGCACTAGGCAGAGGGTGAGTGTTGAGATTTTGGCTATACAGTACTACTGACCAGTAAGTCAGACAAAATGAGGAGCAAAAGAGAGTCAATGTTTTGAATTCCTAGTTAATTAATTCAGAAGTAAGATATGTTTATAAAAACTCTTTTTTTAATATTTTAAAATTTATATGTTCACTATAAAGATTGAGTAAATTTTACTGGTTTGATTAAAATAATTCAAATATTAATTTCCCATTTATTTACTTTTATTGCCACTTTGCAGGAACTGAGGGAGAAAGGACAAAAAGACAAATCCAGGAAATTTTAATTGTCAAGTGCTTTTTTAAGAGAAAAGCTTATAAATACATTTGTCAAATTTCATACTTTTTCAAGTAAGGAATTTTTTTATTCCCTTAGATGATTTGTCCAGAAATTTTCACTAGGTCTTTGTACAGCAGAAAAAAACCCCAGAACAAGATTCAAAGAAAATTTCCTGATTTGACAATACTTCCCAACTGTTCTATATTGCTATACAACACTATCTTAAATTTTGCTTTTGAATAATTTTCTCTTCACAAATGTAAGAAAGAATCTGGAATTCAGTAATGAATATACCATTAGCTGAGCTCTGATACATCATCAGTGCCCACTACAATTTTGTCCTTACAGGAGGATAAATCCAAGGTTCTTGGTCAGATCTTTAAACAGCTAAAATTTACATTATAGGTTTTTTTTTATAAGTGATTGCATATAGTCAAGCATGAAAAGGAATGGAGGAATTTTGATCGTCTTCCTATATTTCACTACTGGGAAGGGAGAGAGACATGGAAAATCTGTAGAAAAATTAAAAGCACAATCACAAAATGGTGAACACCTTTTTTATACATCACTAACCAGATACTATGTCAACCCTGCCATTTTCCCTACTCCTCAGGCTTAGCAATTTAATTATTGAGATGAGATTAAAAGCTTTTTCTCGAGGACTTGCCCACCATCCGGTGGAAAATACAACCAACCCACGAACTCTGAATAGCAAGAATTTTTACTTCACAAAACCCTTTGCTCCAGTCCTGTTTTAACTGACAGAGTAATTCTGGAGTGATTCCTACAGAAGCCACCAAATCCTGACCCTACAGCAGCTGTGATGGGGCTGTTACCACCAAGGGTGTCACCAGATGAGAACAGCACAGGTTGCCCATGTGGCACAGCAGTGCCCAAGGGGAAGGACACATCAAAGCTGCATGCCAAAACCAATCTGACGTTCTGGGACTAAACACCTGAGGATTCCTCCACCCTCCCTCCACTGAGGCTATCCCTGAGATTTGAATGCAAGACTCAACTGTCCCAGCCTCTAGGCACCACGTCTGCACCATCCACCTCTTTTAGAGAGAAAGGCACTCAAAAGTACGAGTTATGTAATGCTGATAAAGGCCTTTTGAGAGCTCATCTATGACTCCATAAATTACACAAGATCTTAGGTCAGATTTAGACCCCAGTGTATCCAGTGGCTCTTCTGGGTTTGTAGTGGACCCCAGGCAAGAACCAGCCCTTCCTGAACCTGTTTTTTTTCACCACACCAGGAAAGACAGCAGATTTTCCATCACAGCTGAGAGTGGGGGTCAGGGAGTTTCGATGCTGATTCATCACTTCTTAATCTGGGGGAAGAAAAGGAGGAAGGAAAGAGGGGTCAGCTTATTCACATCTCCATAGAGTAGCATTTACTTGGAATTTCCAACTAACTGTGAAGTTTGGGACAGGAGATCAGGAATTAAAGGCCAGTAAAATGATCTGGCTGCAAACAGCACTTTTGACTCACTTTCCTTGACAGAAAACCATTCTCTGGCAATTGTGGGAAAGGGAAATGTTGGCTCAGTGCAAAGAGCAAACACAGAAATCTTTTAAAGACACAGATATCTTGTATCTCTGCCTTCAGTGAGCTGTTTCTCCTTTTTATTCTCATTTTCACTCTCCGTCTGTCTTCATTAGTCTGCTGGCACTCTGCTAGGATTAGTGAGCTAGTTTCCATGGTTTCTTATTTTCACTTTCTATCTTTCTTTGCTTAACTCATTAAATTGCTCATTACTTCACTGCACTTTACAGGAGACATATTTATTGTATTAGTTACACAATGGCCAGATTAGTAAGTGATAGGCAGTTTGCTATTTGAAAGAACATATTCTAATAGCAGAAAGGAAATTCAGGAGACACAGATATTATCTACTAGTTGTAACATAACTGGGATAGCTAGTAACTGCTAAATGTTTACCCTTTATCACTAGAAATATGCTACATGATTATAAAAAACTGGTGCAGCACCCACACTGCTCTTGCTCCCTGGCAAAGGGAAGCCACAAGCACAGCTCTAAGGACCAACACCATCTTTACCTTCCCCTCTTTACCTTCCATGACAAATTGCCACGATAAAGATGCCCACACCACGGCTTTTCCCAAGGTTGGGAGGAACCCACCTGAGCCTCTCTCAGACTGCTGGGGAGGAGAGGAGCAGTGACAGCAGGGAGGAACCAAGGCATCACAGGTATCATCCTGGCCAAAGGAAGCCCTCTTGTGTGAAAACTGAGCTCAAACTCAAGAGTTTTGGCTCCAGTTCTCGGATTTCCGCCACCTTTGCGCCAATTGTATTACAAGGAAGTTAATTCTGCAACTGATACTCGTGTCCTGGTAAAATTCTTGAGTAAAATGACTATTCACTTCAATGGGAACACAGTGGGGCTGGCTGAAATTACTCGGTCAAACCTGTATTCAAAGCAGTTTTCAGTCCTAATTCAGTTGCCTCTGGTTGGCCTCTGGAATTTTTTATTTGTTTGGTTTTCTGATTGTGCCAACTTCAACATCCACTTCTCTGCCAATTCACCTCCACTGCCTATTCTTCATTTTTCTAATACACCCCACCTCCTCATCATCTCCATTCAAGTACAGTCCATTTCCCTCTCTGGTCAAGTCACCAAGGGTGCAGAACAAGTGTCTCTACCTTGCACCTCTCATTCACTCATTTGATCTTTCCCACTGTTAAATCTAACCTAGTTGATTCAATTATGCTGAAGTTTCTCAGATGCTGAATGTAATCATCCATGCTCTGTCTCTTTAGTTTGACAGGCCTCCAAGACAGAATTCCTTTCAGCTGAATTAAGATCTTTCCTGCAGTTAGTGAATAGTATACACAGGGGTTCATGCCACTCATTCATCTTCTCTGGGAGTTCATTTATCACTCGAAGGTAATCTACTGTGGAGAATTTTGATCAAGAGGATGCCTGATTTTTTCTTTCTTTCTTTTTTTTTGTTGGTTTAAAGAAAATCCATTAGTTTTTAAAAGATTAACTTGGTCCCTTGGCCAAATTTTGTAGACATAAATAGCTCATCAAGGGATTTATGAAATGTAGCTTTCCTTTTTATCTGAGTTGTATGGAAATGAGATTTCCTTTTTCTCCAATAAACTCTGTGAATGCTTTTATTTTTTAGGATGTGAACAGGAGCAATTCCCTTTCACCATCCTTTAATGTTAGCCTTCTGCTGCCTGCTTTACCACTTCATTTTTATATTCTGGCATAGGAAGTGCTGATGTTTGCAAAGTTTGTCAGTAGGGCTTTTCTACAGTAAACTTTATCTTGAATTCCTACTGATAACAGTTTTGCTCTTCAAAGTATATCAAATCTGTCCCAGATTGCTGTTCTATCATTGCCCTTGATAGGGAATAAGATCATCTTTTGTCATCAAGAAGAATTTGTTTTCTCATATTTTTCTATCCTGTAAAGCCTTCAAAAACTGTCCTAGGTTTAAGAATGCTGTATCTTTGAATATTTTGTATTTCTTCAATTTAATTAATTCTCTTTAAAAATATTCTTGATGCAATACAATGAAACAAATATATATCTCCCCAAACTCCAAAACAAGAAATATATGAGGGTACAGCAGAATAGCTCATATAAGTGAGACAGACATGAAAAAGACATTATTAAGGTTGGAAAGCCCCAAGAGTGACCCATTTATTTCTCAGAGCTGTTTGCAAAACACATACACTGCAATTCTGTATATGTATGTTGTTTCTTAAAAGATAAATTCTTCAGTAACCCCTGCTGTATAAAAATCTCACTGTTAAGCCTAAACAGGAGACTGACTGTCCCTGAATCACAAACCCACTGAAAAAGGGAAGACAGAAGAACAGTGTTTGATGATAAAGGGAAGAGGAATGTGCTACTTGCAGGCAGGGCTGGTGATGGAGAACCAGCTCTCCCTTTAGCCCTCATCAGGCAAAGCCCTGCTCCAAGAAATGGTGCTGGGAGTTTTGCAAGGTGGAACTGGTTGATATAGTTTCTGATATGATGAACGTGGAGTTTTTTGTCATTGTGACTGGAATTACCATCATTGTTAGAGGTTCTTAGCAAAACAAAAAACTGCAAACATTAATTGCCTTTTTTAACATCTGCATCTAAAAAATTCTTCTGCATTTCAGTAAGTTTTCTTCTCATGATTTATAAACAGTAAAACACAAGAGAGTACTTTTCCCTTTTACAAAAAATACCAGACAAAAATCAAATACTTTTCACTGTTTCTGTGTTAAAATTAAGGCTTTTTAAATGCAAAATTATTTTCTCCAGAAACCTATAAAATAGAATGCCTGAAATACTTTTAAAATGTTTTAATATTTTGTAAATTGTAATGAAACTTGATATTTAATTATAAAAAAATAAAACAATCTAGTTTTAAAACTCTACTCCTGCTTACTTTGTCTTTCATCTGTATGTCTTTGGCACCTGATGGTGCCAAATTTCATTCTCTCTAGAGCATGACCACTGGTCAATCCTTGCATCAGTTCTGTCAAATCAGGGAGACCACGTTGCATCTTGGAAACTATAATTCCACCAGAGCCTGGCCTAAAATGGAATCTGGAAGAATACACCTCCTCCAAGTGGGAGTAATATCTGGGGTGGGGGGTTTCAACCTGAAAACAGCTTATGTATTCAGTCAGAAATTGTTTCCAATAGAGGGGGGGGGAAATATTGTCACATGTTCTCTGCCTATAAATCAAAACATTGAAAATATCAAAACTCTATCACATTCAATCCAAACAAAAGCAAATTTGGGCCAGCTCCCATTAATCCTTTTTGAATGACACACTATGAGCAGAAAGCACAGCTCTGTTGCTCTTCTGTTACTACCTTTGAATAGCAGACAAATCTCAGTCAATAATATTTTCATATTTTTATTAAATCGAGAGTTTTAAAAAGTGTGCCACATTTTAGCACATTATCCAACATATGTACTTAGGAACTTAACACTTCAAGTTCAGCATTTCCTTGACATCCATCACCCGGGGGTGGCACCAGGCTTGACATGCAGTGAATTGACCCACCAGAGACACACCCACCCCACCACACTCATGCACTGCAAATTATTCACACCTAAAATCTGTTGTCCCACCACAGCATCTTGCTCACCATTCCACTTCTGCATTCAGTCCTATTTAGTGTGCCCTGTTTCCTATTCAGTCCTATTTCAGTGAAAGCTCAGCTCTGCAACATGCTGACCCTCTTGTCCCCACTTCATCAAAGCACTGACCTGTGAGGACACGAGTGGTCCTGCAAGCCTTGAGGTCCATCACTGGCTCAAATGTGTTACTGGATTGGAGCCAGCGTGTTTAGCATGTGACACAATCAACTTCTTAAGACTTTTAGACTGGTGTGTTGGAGAGCATTTTTATTCTGTGACTGCTCTTATTTCTTTTGACAAAGATACTGTGCTAATAAAGTCATCAGAGTTCTGCTTTTACTCATTAATGAAAGCATTCATTAGCACATCATGGGTACATCCATGTGTCTATAGACTACAGACTATACTGTGGAAAACTCAGTAATTATAAAATTAGGGATTCTATCCCACTATTGTTATTATCATTTGAGAATCTCTGATGGAATCGGTACAAAGTGCAGAAATTCCATCCCTCCTTCATCATTACCTGAACCTGTAAAGAGAGAAAGTATGCAAAAAAGGCTTAATAACTCACCATATTCCGTGACCCTGCTGTTACTACAAAATAACTGCACATCTTGTTGTATATTATTACTTAAACAAAAGCACTGTTACTAATGTCCTATCATTTTTAACCTAAAGGATATTTTCTTTGTTGCATTGTAATGCTCTAAATTGTGTGCAATTACCCCTGCTTTCTTAGAAAGACTTAGTAAGGAATAAACAGGAGCAATTAGAATAAGAACAGAAACATTAAGCATTAAGCAAAAGCAGAAGCATTGGCTTGGAAAGAACCTGTTGCTTGTAGAAGACAAGATTATTTTATTCTTTGTTTAACACCCAGGCAGCAGAATGCAGGACCTGCTGGTACTTTTTATGGCAATCATCTGCTGTGATATATCAGATGAGGCTCTCTAAATTCTAGTAAAAAACTATAATTGCACTCCAGAGAAAGCAAACTTCTTCCAAGCATTGTAATCTGAATGCATCATACCCGAGTGCAGGAAGGGCTCAATGAATCAAGCTGTCCTAGACCCTAACTGAAAAGGCTTAATCTGCTTAAAAGAAGCACTGAGGGAACAGAAACCCTCTCAGTTTCAATGACAGTAGTTATCTGGTTTATTTAGCAGTCCCTCTCTTCCTCAGCTCCCTGCATCCAAGATACCCTACAACCTTCTGCTGCCCTTGTAGAGGCTTCCACATGGTCCAAAACACACCAGAACAAGGGGCTCTGTCATGACAAACCAGTTTGTGAGTTTGGCTTGGTTAACCCAAGGTTTGAAACCTTCCCTGGGCCAAGCCTGCAGGACATGACAATGTGCACCCTTTAGTACTTAGCCTGCTGTTCTTGTGGCTTCTGTGAGACAAAGGGGGGCAAAGTCTGATGCTCTGCAGACACCCTCAGCACGTGCCACAGGGAAAATTGATCCCATGCACAGATCCTGGCTAGATCCTCTCCTTCTCACAGGTAGCTGGCGAGTGGTCCACAAGCCAAATGCTTTGTTCTGTTTGCTGTAGCCTGATTCTGGCTGCCACTGTAACCCATTCCTGCCCAATCTTAGTTTGCTTCAAGGAGAAGGAATGTCCAGGAAGAAGACAGCATTAATTATTCTGCTGGTAAGGGAGGAAAGGATGGGAATAAACTTGTACTTATCGGGTACATGAGATAAACCAACGCAACCAGGAAGAATTCAGTTTCCCAAACCTTTTCTGCACAGGCAAGTGTCTCATCACACGTGATACCATGCAGACATGTGGCTTGAAGAGGCGATGTGATTTACTCAGTGAGAAAGAATGGGCATTCAATTCCAGTCTGAAATGAGGAATGAGAGATATATGGTACATCTAGATGCAAAGATATTTTACCCTTGTTCCTGAGATAATTTAGCCTGCTAAAACTCCTGCAGTTTTCAATGAAACAAAGATGGAACAAAAAAAAATTAAGAAAATTCTCAGTCTGGATGTTGTCAATTGCATCCAGAACACTTGTTCCCTTTGCTTTTCTCTTTGCAGCATATAAGGACATATATGAAAAGCTGTGAGAACTTTGGCTCAGCATCAACAACACAGATAAGAATTAGCAGAAATACTGAACCCAAAATAGATCAAATTGTTTTAATCTATTAAGTTAAAACATCAGACTACTGACTAGATTTCAACAGAAAAAAAAACCCAGCATGATACTATTTCTGGTCCACACCTCATTTGTATTCCCTACTTGACAAAAGTAAGAGCCATCCTCACTTTGTTTCTCTTTTATTTGGGATTAAATACAGATGTTTAAAGAGAATTCTGTTATTAAACATTGCAAGGTTTCCAGGTATTTATTTCATTGTGTGATAAAAAGTATTTACCCCTATTGAACTAAGTTTAAATATGTACATGCACACAATACACCCAAAGGGAAAAGCTGAATGTCATGGCATAACCACCTACCTCTTCTAAGCAGTGGACCTTGCTTAGAAGAAAGCTTGATAAGAGCTGGTCAAGAAAGGTGGGTAAATTAGATAGGAAATTGTCTTTATCAGATCTCTATGCATTCTGTTCTTCATGTTTTACATCAGGAGTGAACAAAACCTGAAGAATATATTCATAAGTATTTTGGCCAAAGGCTCCCAGCTAGTGCTAACACAAGAACGTGACTTCATTATAGGCCCCAATAGAGAACCTAACTATAAAATATCTTTGGACATCTCATTACTTCTAAGTCTTCCATTTCTGCAGCTTAGACCCTGGCCAAGTGGCAGCATCCAGAAGCACTCTAAAAATTCACAGAAATAAGTATCTCAGTGCCAGCAAGTCTTTAAAAAATACCTTGAAACTGAGTAACATCAACTGTTCCTTCTGATGTGATTCATATTCAGTTGGTTTAATGGAAAATTACTATATTTAAGTCACAAAAGCGATTATAAGCTATACACAGTTTTCTTTCTTTTTGAGAAATATTTCTATAGTTCTATTTCTTGATACTCAATTCATTTATACAGTTATAATCAAAACCTACTTCATTTACAATACCCGTTTGATATCTAATCTATTCAATACAGTAGCAAGTTATAGATGTGCTGTTTCATATCTGTAAGATAAAACAAATGTTAGTCACCTAAAACATCTAACATATAAAAAAACCCCAAAAGCATAATGATGTTATCTTGTTAGGACTATATATATGCAAACATTCTGTAGACATTTCAGCCAGGAATAATAAGAGATCCTCAGAAGATAAGAGCAAGAAACCAGCAGGCTTTAGCCCAAACTGCAGACCAGACCAAACTCCTGTGGAGTAGTTCAATCAAATTTACACCACTCCAGAGTATTACTTCCACGACTTTTTAAAATCACTTCAACATGAGTAATACACAAGTATTAAGACAGAATTACTATGACTCACTGTAAGAAAAACGTAATTTACTGCATTTCTTGTTTACTCATGGTTTTCCTGGAATTATCTGCTCATGTTAAGATTGATTTGGCTAGTCTATATCAGCCAGACAGCAAAAGCAAAAATTCTGCCGTAGAATATATGAACCCAGTAATGAACAGGGAACTTTTCACTATAACACTTGAAGGAAACATCCTGGGAGCACACTAAATATTTAAAGACAGCTCTGGTATCTCATGTAAATGTGTGAGCAAACCAGAAAGATTTTAAAGGTACCAAAAATAATCCAGGATAGTTGAAGGCAGAGAAAGAGAAATTGTTAATAATAACAAGATATTCTCTAACAATTTGGTTGAATGAGGCTCTGAGCAACCTGGTCTAGGGGAAGGTGTCTTTGACCATGGCACTGGGGGGGTTGGAACGAGATGATCTTTATGTCCCTTCCAGCCTAAACCATTCTAGGATTCTACTGAGCAGCTCAACAGCATTAGGCTGCATCTTGTGGAGCTTTCTCTGCACTCATACTCAAGCCAGTGCTGGTACCTCAGAGCTGGTGTTTGGCACACTCAGCCCAGCAGAAAACCCTCACTCCTTTCCCCTCGTTTGGCTCCTTCTTCTTGCACAGCCCATAAAGCCAGGTCCCAGTGGGGAAAAGCACAGAGATGGTACAAATCCCTTGTTTGCCTTCAGGAAGGGAGAGCTTGTGCTAGGGACACTTGCAGTTACTCAGATAGCACTCAGTCCATCTGACCTAATGGTATCAGTGTCTTTCCATTAATTACATGGAAGTGGCATCATTTGTTAAGCTGGTGTGAACGTATGACATCGGCGTATCGGGTCCCCTTAAAAATACATATGAGTAGGCAGAGATAAAGGGAAAAAGAGAAAGAGAAATCTTGAGAGTGAAGAAGAGAGGCACTATTAAACACTTTGTACTTATCTTGCTAAGGAAGAGCTTTGTTCCAGGGGGGGAAAAACTCTCTCTTTGAAGCTATCCAAACAGTAAACAGCCCATTTTTTAAACAGTGGCGTATCTACAGCAATGCTCACATCAGAGGACTGGCATGAAGAAAGCATTTTTTCTTAGAGATAAAACAGCAGAAAGGGTCTCTTGCACTGGTGACAATTTGGATCTTCTGTTTTACTTGGATTTTCAGGGCAAATCCAGAAAAAGTCTAATAGTCCCCTAGAAAAAATATATATTAAGAAGCGTTAAGTATGCTGTTTCACTGCTTCTTGCAACGTGTTCCTCTCCAGATAGAAATAATAAAGGTTTCAAAGTCTTCTCATCATATTTGTACTCTCTGTTTTAAGAGATATCAGGGCTCTTATTCATTACCGCTGTCTGGGCAGATGTTTTGGTGCTGTAGGTCCAAAATGAGGATGGCTTCTACAGCCCAGCTGCTTACACAAATGCTTGAGCTCTCAGCCGTGCAATCACGCTGAGCTGGCAAGTGACACAAGGGATAAGAAGAGATTCATTCCTTAAAGATTCTAAAGATCCACACCCTAAAGATCTTAACTTTCTTAGTGAACTTTGTCTCTCTGTGGGGAGCTCTCCTGCACCACTTAATCACCCTTCAGGGTCGCCCACAAGGCAAGAGATGTATTCCAGGCCTGCTTTCATTTCTGGGGATTCAAGCCCCCAGTGCTGCCTTTGTTCTTCCACAGGAGAGTGGCAAAGGCAGATACCGGACTCAAGAGGGCAGAAGATGAGGAGCAAAGGGGAACACGACTGCAGTTCCATACTGGAACCTCTCCTCAAAGACAAGGAGCTCGGCTGAGCTCCTTTCTATGCAGAGGTGCAAGATCTAATTTTTCCTTCAAAACTTAAAAACACCTTCTAGTCTTTAGCTGCTTGAAAATAGTTCAGCTGACAATAATTCATAATCTGGGAGGGCATTAAAAAACATAATCTGTATTACACTGTGATGCCATCTCAGAGGTTCAAACTGCTGCAGAGTAGAAAGCTGCCATATTAAATTATTTCTTCTAGTTTTGCAATTTAAACGGAGAGATCAACATTACAGCCTTGGCAAGCAATGGAACTGAAAACAGACATTGTAAAAAACATCATGATTTCTGCTTCTTGTGCAGCAACCACCCATTGATAAAAGGTGGCATGTGTTTCTCTCCTTCACAGGCTCACTGGTAAATAATCATCAATTTACACATTCTAGCACAATACCTCTGCCTACAAATTGCTTCTTCAAAGACTTCCTTTTCCCCTGGAAGCACCACTTCTAAGTGTGTTGAAATTACATCTTATTCTTTTCTTTGAAAGATCTCTCACTGCACAGCCAAATAAAGAGAGAACATTTGCATAATTCTTCTTTTTAAATTACTTCAGGTTGATACACGTTCTTTAGTGAATTGTTATTCAGCAGGACATGGTCAGATGCAGATAAAGTGCTATAGAAGGTGGAAGTTAACATCCTCAAATCTGATCAAATAACATTTCAGTTTTAAACTGATACTGTAAATCACAAGGAATTACAAAGCTTTAGCTTGATTCAGCTGTTGAAACAGACTTAATATCAGAGCATCCTTTCGTTCAACAAAAGATTCTGCTCTGTGCCATTCTCAGGCTTGTAGCAAGTGCAGATTGTCATTCCAGCAGTCCCTCAGAGCCAGATGGATTATTTCCCTGAGTGGGCCTGATCTCTGACTATATGCTAACTATAAAATAATTGTATTTAATATAAAATTATTATTCAATTGCATATACATTACATGTATAAAAGCAATAATAATAAAACAGTTGCTTTATAAGGCTATTTTCAGCTTCTTTGATTGCATCAAACTTTTTAATAACTTCATAACTCAAAATATTCTCATTTCCTTTTAAAAATCTACAGATCTGTTGTTTTCATTGTTGATATTGAAAGAAAACTTCTGTAGGGTTTTCATGAAGCTTCACAAGACTTGTGCAAAGGCTTAATTCTGCCTATCAAAAAATGTGAAGGCACTCAAAACCCCACATTGCAGAGGCCACATCTAGAAAAACATTTACCACTTGTGCTCACATGAATATTAAACCTAAATATCACAGCCTGAAAACAAGCATGGTCTTAATCTCATTGCTTATCTCTTACCTAAATTCTCAGGGCAAGCACACAAGAATAATCTGTCTAGGGAAGTTGTGCAATGACCATTGCTTGGTATTGCAAAAGCTATTTTAGAATAAGTGCAGTTCAGAGCAATCTTTCACTGTTAATAAAACAGCTGAGGCTACCAAAAGAGTCTTATCTCTGATGTAGTAGCACTTGGACCAGAAGAAAACAAATCCCCAGCAGTCATTTCACTCAAATCCATGTACATTCACACACATATTCATAGCCTGAATAAGGATAAAGGACTCATGGAACACTGCAATGTCATACATTTGCAGTATAAAATATGCACCCTGAGCGTGCAGTGGGATTTTTGCATTGAGCTTTGAGCTTTTCAGATGTTTGGACCTCTTCTCTCTTATCCTTCTCCCTCTTCTGGTCTCAGCCTGAAATGGAGCCAAAGCACCATAGGCACCTCTGTCCTGGCGTCATTAGAAAATGGGCAGCAGGAGCAGGTGGATGAAAATCAGGATGGTTCTGCTGGGGTGAAAGGAATATTTCTTCACAGTCAGCATTACAAGGTCTTGATGCAGTTCTTATGTGAAGAGCAGAATCAGAAATAGAAGTGTTTGGCCATGGTGCCTTGGTTTGTTCCCACAGGACCGGGGATGCCTAAGCAACTTTCCTTCAAACTTTGGATAAACTCATGGCAATTCCCAGAATCAAACAGGAGGAGGCACGTCATGCCAAATAATGCAGGGCTTTTCCATTGACTCAGATACTGAAAACTGTTGAAAGTTTATGAAGACTTCTGTCTGAACTGATACAACCTACAATAAAAATCATATATTTTTCACATAGTTCCAGACTAAACTCAGTGGCTGGATCCACGCTGTCTTTGGCTGTCTTTAACACTCCCAAGAAAATCACCATCACTTCTCAGCTAGCAAACATCTCCTGGGAAAAACTTGACTCTGGGTCCATCACCCAGTGTTGCACCTGCCCACTTGTACCGTTTCTGATCTTCTCTGCTTCTCACTTTTAATGCCATTTACCCACTAAGAAGCACACTTGTCACAATCCAGGCTCACTGAAAAGCCTCAGTGAGTCAAGGATGTTGCATGGCAGTACCAAGAGTAATAATTAACACTATGAAAACAAAACTTAACTGCTAATTCCCTCTTAGGAGACTTAACAAATAACATTAGCCTAGAGCATAACTAAGTACATTTTAACATAGTTCTTTACAATAGGGGTTCAATTACCCTCGGCTGATTTTTTTCTCTGTAGTCATAAATTTAATACCATACTAATGAGTCAGTGAAGAGCAAACTGATGGGTAGTTTCATTAAGACTAGAGCTGTTAAGAATATTTTCGATTAAACATTCTTTCTTCTGAAGATACATTTTTGCCAGAATGTAAATGCTTTGCAGTTAAATATTGTTTTCAAGAATTTATTATGAAAAAAGTTTCATGGATCAGGACAGATTCTCCAAACACCTCAGGGAATAAACAAAACAAAACTCTGCTCTTCTGAGTGCAGATCTGGTATTTTAACATAGCTCTGTTTTAGAAAATAAGTTTGAAGAACTGTGATTTCTTTCAGCACAAACCAGAAAAGACTTTCTAAAACTTCTTTGGAAATGGAGTTCTTTGATCAGCGCTAACACTGACTCCCTACTTTAAATATCTGGGAAATAAATACTGTCACTGACAGTGAATTTTGGCAGGTTATTTTATATTCCCTGGACATCTGGTGGAAAGAAAAAATCAGCAAATGCTAAGTGATATCTGGTTAAATGTTTAAATTGCATTAATTGTATCTGTTAAATGGACTACGCTGTTTATAGACAAATGTTGATTTACTTTTGTGTGTTCATCAATAGTTTTGATCTTGTATTGATAACATGGTTGAAGCTATATTGCATCTCCATTAGAATGAAATACTGCTAAGTTTAATAGTTGTCTCTCTACTGGAAAAAGTTTCAGACAATTCAAGGAAAAGTTGGCTTAGACAACACAGAAAATGGGAAAATAATAGCACCAAAAAAAGTTAGAAGACAACACAAACCCTAAAAAATACTGAGAAATTAAAAACCAATGTGCTAAATGAGATCAAAATATATATTTAGAAGACAGTCACAGATAAATGTTTAAAAATAGATGTAACTTTGATCCAAGGTCTGAAAGGTGTCAAGTGCCAAGTTCTAAGTAAAATTCTTGCTTTCTGTCAAAAAAAGATTTAAACAAAGGGCACAAGTATCATTCTTCAACTCAGTATGGCTGTATAGATGCTCAGAACTTCTCTAAAGTTTCTACCTCCAACAGAAGTTTCAATCTCCCAATAAATATGGACTCGAAATAAATACAGGATCTTACACTGACCTCAGAAAACTCAGCATTAAACATGACCAACTCTGCTGCTGGCAAAAATGCTTTTGCATTTTTGAGCCTAGTCAAGCATCTAGAAACATTCTTCTAGAAATGAGACAAAGAAGGAATCAGAAGACAGCTGTGCTGTTATGCAGAAGGTTCCAGTTTAGTTTACTGTGCTGGGCCGTTACTGGACATAACCCCCTGCAGTTCAGGGCCTGACCCAGCACAAACTGAGCTCAGAAGTTTTCAGCGATTCCCATATTCTCTGGACCAGAAAAACTCATTGCTACAGAAGACCTCTTTCTCACATAAGTAATTCAAAGTAAGGAGTTCTACATGCCTGGAAATCTGCACCTGGGCCCCAGGGATGTGCAGTGTCCTCCTCTGCCTCCTCCATGACCTCCAGCTGTTTCAGAGCACAGAGCAGAGGGCTCATAGCTTTATTTTACAGCTCTTTCTTACAGACAACTGTGGGAGAGGAAGATAAACCACCAACTAGACACCAAGCCTTCCTCCTATGAAATCAGCCTGAAACACCCCTGGACATCAGGAAGATTCAAATAAGGCTCTATTTTACCCCAGCTTGAGACTCAGTGACGCAGATAGATTTTTTTCCTCTATTTCATAGCTTCATTTTATGCCAAGTTAAAGACAGACATCACCTGCATTTTAGGCAGTTTCATTCCTCTTCTTTCTAGAATTAATATTCACAAGACATAAGAATTTTTAAATCGTAGCAAAACACAAAAAACCACATAGTGTCTGAGTAAAGCAGAGTCTTATTTTGGGACCATCTTCCTCCTACCACTTTTCTCCAGTGAGTCACCTGCTGAGTGCTGAGACTCAAGCCATTCCTAAGTGGCATTAGAGAGACATTTCTGAAACCTCCTCTTAGCAGAATCTTTAAGCATATTTATTTTTAAAAAGCCACTTCACAAGATCCCCTCTCCCTGAAGCTGACACTTAAAAAAATCAAATATGATGAATAAAATAAATGAAAGGGTGCAGTGTGGGGGAGTTCCCTGTAAAATATATTTTTAAAAGGAAAAAAAAAAAAAACGGAATTTGAAGGCTGCAGTGCAGGGAAAGTGTTGTTTATAGCAAACTGTGATATGCAAAGAAAATTGGCCAGGTGAAAGCATATGATTGTGTTACAGCAAATGCCAGCTAAATGAATATCTGGCACTAAATAAATCTCTTAATAAAATTACTGCGCTCTAGTACCCTACACACTCTGCATATGTAATAAAACTCTTTAAAATGAATAGCTGATAAGAAAATGAACCTGTTCAGGGAATGAATAAACACACTTTCGCATATACACACAGAAATACCAAATGGTGAAACATACTCATAGTGATTATCAGACTGTTAAAATAATAACCCTGTGAAACAAATAAATCTGCCCCACAGCAAATTATGTCTCTGCTGTACTTACGGTGAAACCTTCTACAAACACCTGATAAAGGAATAAACCTTTTAAAGGAATAAATTGACTGTACAGTAAGGTTATCCGCAGATTTACACTGGACTGCAGTGATAAACCTTCTTTTTCATTAGTCCAATAGATCATAGGATATACAGTACTTACGAATGTTTCAGCATTAAATATAAGCTGGAATGCTCTGCTGTATGTATGCATTTGAGGGCAGGGGGTCAATAAATAGACTGAATGTTGCTTCACAAAATATCTGTCAGTGCACATTAGCAGAATACCTGATGGAGAGATGAGCTGGCTGTAAAACATCCCCTGCACACCCAAACCTCCAGCCCACAAACACTAACAGCAGCCTGGGGCTCAGCAGGGCTAAAAAATCACACAAGTAATTCCAGTGCTTCTCACCATACACACAGGATTTTAAAAAATAAATGCATTTTAATATACATTTCTGCTGGTGTGTTTTAACATTTCTAGATATATCTGGCCCAAGACACGGGCAGACCCAATGCCAGAGACCTGTGCCAGGCTCTGAAACATCAAAGTGCAGGAGATGTGGTGAGCAAAGGCTACAGTAAGGCTACAGGCCCTTCCCATGACCATGGCTCCCAAAATGTCCTTTCATTGCTCCTACACAGAAGAGGGAAAGAGTCAGGATCAAGTCCCAGCCCTATCTTGGGGTACCAGAGCTGTTTCTTAATCATAAACTCTAACGAGATGCAGAGAAGAGCATTTCCCTCAGGAAAAAAATAAGCCAAAATCATCACTACTGGATAAGCTGTTATCAAATGAATCCTACATTAAATATGGACAGCTTTGAGGGTCAGAAAAAAGAGATTCATCACTCCACTCCCCACTAGGCAACCAAAAGGAAGACAGAGACAATCCAAGTTCATAGAGTTATACAATGGTTTGGGTTGGAAGGGACCTCCAAAGGCCATTTAGTTCCAACCCCCCTGCTATGAGCAGGGAAGCCTTCCACTAAACTAGGTTGCTCCCAGTCTGGTCCAGTCTGACCTTGAACCCTTCCAGAGCTGGGGCATTCCATCCCACTTCTCCCTCCCAGTTTCTGGCAGACACTGCTTTAAGTGGCAATATTTGAGACACAAGTGCTCAGAGCGCCAAGGCCCCACAAGGGCTCTGCAGGGGAAGCACAGAGCATCCTCTGCCTCCAGTCCTGCCGCTGACCCTCCTCACACAGCCAAGTGCTTTCTCAACCTATTGGTGTAAACCACATAACTAGGTTAAATAAATCCTTAAAAACACACCCCCAAAAATGTAAAAACTACACATTTAAATTCCTAGGGAGCACAGGCAAATGAGCCTTCGGCCTTCTGGAGCAGTCTCTTGACTCAGCTCAAGCCCTGAGCTAAAAGAAGGTGAAGAAAAGGAAAAAGAAAGAATGACAAAACTTCTGTGTTCTTGCCACTGTTCCAGAAAAGGGGAGGGACAAGCAAGTAATGTGGAGAACAACTAAGATGAAATGTGACGTTGAAATGAATAAGTAAGTTCATTATATTCTACAACATGATAAGACTTTGCAGGCCTGATTACAACATTAAGGGACCGTGCTGCAATATTATAAATTACAGGGTGAAGCACTCCTGTTTCTGTCTCTATATTTCTAAGGTGGGAGAAGTTAATTATTTTTATAGGTCTAGATATTGCAAGGATGAGGATATCAGAATATCTTGTCATCAACTCTAAAGACAGAAGTGAAGAAGAGGAGGAGGGGAAGGGGGGAACCACCCCATTTAAAGAAAATTATTATAAAAATACTAAAAATGATATATAGATTTTTTGACCTACATCCATCATTTTTACATGCCTAGGTACTTCATGCCTTGTCTCCATAAACCATCAGTCTGTTATTTTTCATGAGGCTGAGAGTAAATGGCCAAAACTTAAGACTTGGGGGGGGGGAAAAAAAATATATATATATTAAAAAAAATAAAATCAACATGAGCAAAAAGGTTAATGGGAATTTGTATGATCTTATTATTATTAAGGAACACAAGGAGAAGAACAGCATTTCTAGCACTCTAAGTGGCCTGTGGTACAATCAGTAACCCTGAAGTATATTCAGCAATCTTCTTTTTTTTTTTTTCAATTGCCCACCGCAGCCTATATTACAAATACATAAATCATAATGTTTCAACAAAAGCAAAATTTAATTTTCTCCTTTCAGCTGTTATCTGGGCCGGGTGGTATATGGCAGGCTGCGGCCGAGTCATTTATTACACTTGCTGAATGGATAATGGCAGGGAGAGTCTATTATACCCAGCTTTGTTAGGGCTCTGAATGTGCTACTGAAACCTGTGGCAGTCTAAATCTCTTTACATCTGTAATAGATACACAGCACTCTATTATTTCATGCCAGAGCAAAATTAAATAGTCGTGGGGAGGGGGAAGGGGAGGAAGCAGGGCTGGGGGGAGCGGAGGGGCTCTGGGGATGGCGCAGGGCGCTTTGCTGGAAATGTGTTAAAGGCAGCGGGGGCTCCGGGACTCTGCTCATCTCACAGCCACATTTTTAGTTGGCTTTTGAAGAAGCCAGTCTTAAACGGGCATTGCCTCTGTGCTCATCTCATGCAGTGAGAGGCACCTCCTCCAAGGGGATATTTTGCAGGATAACAACAGCCCTCTCATGCCCAGCCACGGTGCAGACCAAAAAAATCATCTCTTGTGCCCATATTCCTCCCTCCCTGAGAGTATCCGTTTGTCCTTGGCACTCAGTGTGTGGGCAGCACCTGCTTTACCAGCTTTAGCCAGGCACCCCTGCAGGAAGGGGATGCGGAGGGAGCTTGCACCTGAAGCTGGTGGCCACAGAGCAGTTCTCCCAGACTCAGGGTTGCAGAAGGTCTCCTTCCTTTCATCATACGCTAACACTGGCTCAGGAAAGCACTGCCCAACCCCTGGTCACCCCCTCCCACCAGAAATTACCAAGATCCATCAGGCAACCTCACATCTCCATTGGTAGCTCCCTCACTAATGGCTTGTCCAACAAACCACCCCAGCCCAGGAGACCTGTGACAGCACCCGATGCCCTGAGATGATGCTCATCCAAAAAAAATTATTTTTCTGCAATTCTGAAAATAGGAAACCCTAGATTTCTAGACAAATATATGATTATTATGAAAAATTGAGTTTTGTCCGTGGAGGATTTGTTAGTTGTAAATTTTATGGGCAAATGCATCAGCAGACAGGGTTTAAGTACAAACCAAGGTTCACACAACCTCCTCTGGCAACAAATTTTTGTTTGGTTTGAGTACAAGCCCAGTTTGTAAAGCAGCCTCCAGGCAGATGTAAGGGCTGAGGCACACTGGCTTCCCACCAGCACAAGCACACAGAGACAGGAGGCTGCAGGAGCCCTCCAGCTCACTGACCTCTCACATGGGATTTGCCTGGCTGCCCAGCTCAGGAGGAGTAGGTTACAAAGAGGAAGGGCTGATTCTTCAGAGCAGGAAGGTGTTTGTTTGGTTATTAGACCTCTGTCTTCTTGACAATTGAAACCATTAGACAATGGAGGGCAGAAGGCAAAGCCTTCTGTGACAGCGTCTGTAACAGCCTTTTCAGAGTGTTTGTGGCAACAGCACTTTTTTACACTATACCTGTTTTGTTCCAGCACCACAGAACATGCTCTCTATACACATTTAGTGGAGACATGATTGAATCCTTCCCACAGTGCCTCCAACCAGCAGCTGCAAAAAGATAAAGCAGTCCACTGGGGCTCCAGCAGCCCCCACAACACCAGCTGGGTGGGACTTTGGGAAATGCAGTCTCTGGGTTGTATTTGAGGTATAGAATCTTATCATACAATGGTTTGGGCTGCCCTGGGGAACATCAGCTGTCCAAGAAGACTTTGCACACATGAAGAAGGTGCCCACGAGTGACTGGGTTTCTGCATATGGTTGTGTTTCCCTCTGGTGGCTGGGATCAGTGGCTATGGAAATCTCTGGCAAAGTTCTCTCCGAAATCTTCTTTGGTTTACATGGTACAGACCCATGCCACAAGTGTGGTATCTGTACACATGAGGTGGTTTTCATTAGATGGGCATATCTCCTGGACACAGCACCTGAGCCCAAGGGTGCAGAGCATGGGCCTCTAAACAAAAACCAGCTTAAGACCCATTTCCTAGGAAATATTCCTAGGAAGTAGCAAAAGAGAGGGGTGTCTTGAAGCAAACAAAACTGGCCGGACCTCTGCTGCCCTGCACAGCATCCATGGGTTAACATAGCAATGCCCTTTGCAGTGCTGTGCCCAAGAGACCCAAAGACAAGCAAATCAGAGACAGAATAACAAGTTTCACTAAACTTAGCCCAGACAATCTTATTATTCCCCCCAATAAAAAACAGAGTTTATCTTTTAGCTCCCCTTAACTCTATTATCAAGCAAGAATTCTCTTACTGCTTTACTTGTAATAGCATTGTCCTCCTCTCAGATAACAAGAAGAGACTTACCCCATCCTCCTACCTGCCAAATCTTCTACCAATCTCAAGCAAGGGGATTAAAACTGCTACTGGGTGAGGCTGCAGTTGCTCTGTGCCTGCTCGCTTTTTAAAAAGCCGTCTTATCTATGCTCAGAGAAGTAAAGGCTGTTCCCTCAATGTGTCGCGCTGTTATCGTGAACGGGCTCTTTCACCATCACGCTTCCGAAACAGATTGATTCAATCTGCAGATAGCAATGTCCCACTCCCTGGAGGAGCTAAAAGCCCCACAACTCCAAACGTTCCAGCAGAACATTTTGTCTTTTATCATTATAAGGGCTCACACAGGGGAGGAGGTGGTTTAGTGCTTTTCTCTTGGAAACAGAGCTGGGGAAGGGCTGATAGCTGTTTGATTTTCAGGGAAAATCTGTTGACTGTTAGGCAATGACTCCCACTTGTTTCCATGCTCTGAGTCATAGGATGGTTTGGATTAGAAGGGACTTTAAAGATCATCCAGTTCCAAACCTCATGCCATGGGCAAGGACACCTTCCATTAGAAGAGGTTTCTCAAAGGCCCATCCAACCTGGCCTTGAACGCTTCCAGAGATGGGGCAGCCACAGCTTCTCAGGGCAACCTGCTCCATTGTCTCACCACCCTCACAGTAAATAATTTCTCCCCAATATTTAGTCTAAACCTATATTCTATCTGTTTAAAGCCATTCCCTCTTGAGCTATCACTCCATGCCTTTATCAAAAATCCCTCTCCAGCTCTCTTGTAACCCCTTTAGGTCCCACAGGCTGCACTGGTGAGCAAGGAGGTGAAAGGAGGCATATTTGATCCATGGATTTTTCCCTCCCTTTCTATAACCACTGCACATCTACAGTACTGATGACTGTCTGTCCCCAAGTTCCCATGACTAGAAAGCCAACATTCTGGATCCTGCACAAACCTCACTATAAGCAAAGACCAATGCCTTAGCTTGCAGATAAAATCATGTCTTTATCCCTCCCAGCTGCACAGTTGTATTGAAACATATGACAGAGTGGTACTGGTGCTCTCCCAAAATATCAGAGCCCAGCCCCGAGTTGAAAAGACCTTTTGGACAGATTTGCTGCATCTTTTGAATTTTGCAAAGGCAAGCATGCAAGCACAGCTTCAATAATAAATGCATGAGATTGGCTGTACATATTATGTCAGGCTGAAAGGGAGGATTAGTTCTAACCTGGATTCAACATTTGAAAAAATCTGTATGCATCAGACAGTTTGAGAAGTTCACCAGTTTTGTGCTTCTTATTCATGAAAGAATTGAGGTATAAGTAGCACCACAGGGCATGAAAGCAAGCTGCTCTTGTTGATAAGCTTATGGAGGCCAAGTGCCTCCGCAAGTCAACCCACACATTCATGGCATTGCATATGTTCCCAAGACTGTTTGGCACTTCCTCAGGGTTTTGTGAATTTGGTGGTATGCTGACAGAAAGGTGAAAATCCCAGGATCTGAACATCTGCCCTCCTAGGAAAAAAAACAAGGGTACAACTCCTGCTTCAGTATTCTGGAATTTTTATTTTTTGTTTTATGAGTCCTACTGCTTCACAAAATGGTGCAGCCAGGCAGAGAAGGATAATTTGCCACAGCATCAAAAATATTTCTCGTTGCAAATTTTACTTTTAAGACAATCTGGTATTTACCTTCTGAGCATTCTTGTCATCTTATAGTGCTCAGTATTCTCTGAACCTTCCTAAATTTCTACCAATTATATTCTACAGCAATGAACATCAAAGAATAACTGTCCCTTGTGGGACTTTCTCTGCTGTGATAACTTTCTTTTCATTGAACACCACCTCATTCTCATCTCACATCACCTTGCTCTCATCTTTCTTACTCAGAACAAAAATTTCCCGGCTATTTCCCCTCCATGTTATACCCATTTTCCTGGCACTTATTCATTTCTCCTCCAGATTCTCGAATAATAAAAGTGTACCAGATTCCAAATACTATCCGTGAAATTTTTTAAAATTCTTATCCCACTTAAAATCTTTTTTAAGGATAACCAGAACTCAACAGTATTTACAACTATCATATCTATGCCCATATTATACACAAACTGAAAAAGCAGCTGATGCATCTGTTGACAGTAAAAGACAAAGAAGGAATGAGTCACTTTGGTTAATTGGCTTTCCACATCACTTACACCCTTCCACAGAAAAGTTCTGGTATCATAAGAAGCCACCACTGAAACTGGTAACCCAGTTTCTGGACTAGCTGAGGACCCAGTATCTCACAGAATAGAGACATTTGAGCAATGCTCCAGAAATTCAGCACAAACATGATGCAAACATGTCAGAGCAAACAGAGCTGGGGCATCTCTGCAAGCAGCTCTGCTACTGAAGGGCCAGGTCAGCTCTTCAATCTTGCAGGGATTTTATCTCTACTAACTACTGTGTCATGCAAAAATGTGATGGGCGCATTTATAGTAGTGAGATTCCCCAAAGGAATCTAAAGGTGGCTGTCCTTAAGTTCATTTGAAAGTCTGTGGAAACTGAGAACCTGCCTCCCTGCAGGTCCCTTTGGAAAACTCCTTCCTGAAATATTGAAGACATCCCGTCTGTCCCTCATGGCATATTGTGTGAAAAATTATTTTTATTTGGCAATATGGTGGTGGCTCAAAGGAGGTTGCATTGCCTCTGTCCTCGGCACTGCAAAGAAATCCAGGAAAAAAATTATTATTATAATGTTCTTGTATTTTATAATCTAAACCAAGAAGAAAGGAAAACTGTGTTGGAAAACACACCCAACAGATGATAACATTGAGAGTTCAACTGATGTAAAACAGATTACCATCCAAAAAAAATTTAAATTGAACCTCAGCTCCCAATTTCTTGACAGGCAACACACAAATCTAGATCTCTGTCCCATGTATTTCATTTCCCTCAGTGAAAACACAAAGCCAATTTTTTAAACATGTATTTTGAAAGAAATATGAGCATACTGATAACAAACAAACAGACACAATTTTTCAAATAGCAAAGATAAACACAGACACAAACTTCTAAAAGAAATGCTGCTGATGTTAACCATGGTTGGAGCAGTGATCTAGTGATCAGAGCCACTTGCCTCTTCTGTTTGCAAGGTTTATGTGGGTCCCACAGGAGCTTCCATTTAAATAGGGGAGGGATTTCATCTCTAAACAACAAGGCTAGTGTCAGATGTAGCTGACACACCGGGGGTAGAGGTTATAATTTCATGAGGCATGAATGTTTTTTTAATTTCAACCAATTAAATTAAACCCTCGGTCTGAGGCCCATAGCGCATGGTCCCTGAAATGACCATTTACCATGTACATCAGAAACTCAAGAGGTTTCCTTTTCTGTGTTATTTCCTCAGCCCAGTGACTAGATGAAAGGAAATCACTGAAGCATGAGGTCTGTAACAATATAAAATAAAATCAGAGATGAAGGTTTCCAAGGGATATTTTTTTTAATGCTGTTACATTGCTTAATTTCAAAGCTACATGCTCAAACCCATGTTTTCTGTTGAGTCCTGTTAGACTGTAAGAAAAGAATTTACTATGTAGATTTGTAATTATTTCTTTGTAGGGGAAATAGCAGTTTACAGTACCTGGGATTAAATGAAGGGCTGCCTTCTCAGCTATAGCTAAAGAATCACACTTACACCTTTTGCAGCATAAATGAAATGGCTGAATAAGAAATGTGCAATATTCCTGAGATTCACAGGAAGTTCAGGATCCAAGCTCCCCCTCCTCCCCACCATGCCAAGGAATTTAAAAGTCACATAGAGTTTCAAGACTCCGACAGTAAAGCTTAAAGACACCTCTCCAATTGCTCTGTCAGCTGCAGGCCCTGGTTTCATGAACACATGTCTACAAGGAGACATTTCCATTTTTGCAGCTTTCCCATGAGGCTCTACCCACTTATTACCAACGGCAAATATTAATGCAAAGTTATTGACCCAAATCACGAGATATTTGTATTGCAGCTCTTCCATGCATTTGAACACCAAAAATCTCCTGACTCATGGGCAAGGCTGATTTCTTACCAGAAAGAGCAGAAGGAAAAATAAAAGAAGTAATTCCTTGCATCAACATTTTCGTCCATACAAGTTCACCACATTTCCTACAATACTACCTCTAAAATAGCAGCTTGGAAAGGCCTCAGCCAAGCAAACCACTACATGCCAAGTGCTTTTGGCTTCACACAAGGAGGAGATGCATAATACTTGGGAAGAGAAGAGCTTCAACAGCCCACCATGGCTCAATAAAAAAGAATCCAGATAATATTCCTGTTTCTCTTGCAAGGTTAATGCATGGCCCTGAACAGGTCATTCTCACTTATCATTAATCCAGTTTGTCAAACAGAGAAGCTGATATGATAACTTTTTTTTTAATTCAAAGACATAAAAGAGATATTTGTATTAGTACTGCTAATGTTAATGTTGAAGGAACAACATATTCCCCAATAAAAAACCCACAGTAAATAGATATCAGCCAGTGGCCCTTATAGATGTTTCCCTAATCTTAGATACACCCTGCCTCAGAAATCATTCAGAACAACAACTGTACAGAATACATCCAGACAGATTCCAACCTGGCATTTCATTTCCATGTCTCCACATTTTCAAGAGAAAAATCATCCTTATTAGCCTATCAAGAAATTCTAAAACACAGGGAGGTCTGAGATATGAAAATTACTGCTAATAAGAAACTTCTGTGACTTCTGAGAGAAAATCATATTAAATGATCATGTTACTATTTTTTCCTCAGTTTCTATCCTGAGGTAAACCCTTCAAGACTCTGTGCAATCAGGCACTAGGAGCTTCATAAACATGCAGTAAACCACAGGTTCTCACCTCTCCCAGAACTGAGTGAGGGAGATTTCAATGTTTGATTTAGCAATTACAGATGAGTTTTGTTTTAGATATGAGCGAATCCTTCCTATTGGGAACAGTGCAAACATGGAAGCAAAAATCTGTGGAAAATTGCAATCAACAATCTGCTGTCAAAAATATATAAAGTTGTTTCAATAAACTATATATTGGCTCCATTTTAACAGTAGACAACAGAATTTGTGATTATACTAAGGAGTTCCTCTTGGGCCTTAAATATAGACAGATAACCAGGGAGCAAACATATCTTTTCTCACCTTCATATCTTCAGTCACATTTTAATTTCCCCTTCCCAAAGTATTCATATTATAGCAAAGAGGATTACACAAAAAAAAAAGAAATACTGGCAAAAGCAGGTAATGGGATATAAACACTTTCACCTCTGGGTCATCAATTAAAATACAGTCCCAATTGGTAGTGACTAAACATCATTGCCCTCTGATAGCTATTCAATTGCATATTTGAAATGGAGTTTCACCTCTCTAAGCATTGCAAAGTCCCCTGCTGGGGCTTGCACAAGCTTACCAACGCTCTGGTGATTTTAGAAAAGACCTCAGAGAACTGAGATCATGTGGAGAACAGAGATTGCATTGGGGTTTGGTGGTTTGGTCTTAAGCCCCCTCCCCAGCTCCTCCCCCCATGAACTCTGATTAATTATCTTGCTATGTCCTGTTCTTCCCAGCCACTGTGTTGAGTCCTGTGCCTTGGCCTTCCTCAGGAGCCCTGGAGAAGAGAAGGCTTTCGGATGTCCTAATTGCAGCCTTCCAGTACCTGAAGGGAGCCTACAAGAAAGATGGAGAGAGAATATTTACAAGAGCATGGAGCAACAGGACAAGGGCAATGGCTGTAAACTGGCAGCAGGCAGGTTTAGGTTAGATATTGGGAAGAAATTCTTTGCTGTGAGGGTGCTGAGGCACTGGCACAGGTTGCCCAGAGAAGGAGTGGATGTTCCAACCCTGACGGTGTTCAAGGCCAGACTGGATAGGGCTTTGAGCAGCCTGGTCCAGTGGAAGGCGTCCCTGCCCATGGCAGGGGGGTAAGAACTGGATGATCTTTAAGGTTCCTTTTAACACGACCCATTCTGATCCTCCAGCTGGAGTGACTGGGCTAACTGCAGAGTGCATGCTTCACATGCTGGTAAGAGAATTTCTCTTTCTTGGTCCTCTGATGCATCTTGGACAGTAAAGAAGATTTCGGTACTGACATTACTTTAGCCTTCTCCATGGACACTCAGTTTTGCACAAGAGGCATCTGGGTATCTGGTAAAGCCTCGAATCACCTCAGAATGGGGTTCACTCTGCAAAGTACTCAAGATATCGTGGCAATGGTGAGTGCTGTTGGTCTCATACTTACCTGCAGGTGAGTTGCTGGTTGGTAGGCACAGACCCTCACTTCCAGGTGTGGGACAGCAGGCAGATGAGGTTTTGCAGAACATCTGCAGCATTTTCAGTTGCTGCATTTCAGGTGTTTGCAGCCACCACTCCAGCTCAGCCGCTCCATGATGGCTCCTCAAGTGTTTCGGGGCAAAGGCATCTTCAACCACCATAAAGCTTGCAAGATTGGGATAATTGTTAAATCTCATTTCAGAAATCTATGTGGAGAACAGCTGAAAATGGAGTTTATAGCAGAAATGCTCCTGTAGCTAAAATTCTTTGTGCAGGCCATCAGTGTGCCCAGCCAGAGGGGAGGGGTGGGAGAGAGTCTAACTTACACCAATGTAGAGTCCCTCCAGATTCCCGTCTTTAACTGGCCTGACCTTTTCTAAAAGGGTTACATCACACACAGACCTCAGCTATTACCCCCTGAATGCTATTTTCTTTGCTCTAGAAACCTCACTGAAATAATCCGGTGACAAACCTTGCTCTGAAAGCCACCCATGAGCAGGACAGGGCCACTTATGAGTTTCTGTCCAGAGTGAACAGGGAAGTCACAGCCCTACAGCCTATATTATTTCTTTTCTTAGATTCACAGTCTGGGAAGGAACCAGAGATTCTAAACAAAGATAAGGTGTAAAGAAGTGGACACAACATTAAAGAAATAAAATCCATATCAGGGCAATAATGGTCATAAAGCAATAAAGTGGATGTATAATAGTTCCTGGACTTTTAATTTGTGACTAATTTGTTGCACAATGAGGTTGCAATTTTCTAATTGTGATTGCCATTTTAATTTTACTCATGGCTGTGCAACTAACAATGTATAGTCTAGTAATTAAAATTAATTGTACCTTCACCTGCATATTTCTATTAGGCTGTTAAATTTAGTCAGTAGGCTCAATGATTTTGTACTCTGAGAGATGCTGAATTCATTTCAGTGAGCCCAATTATGTTACACTCTGTAATTTCTGTATGAAAAACAAGCATTTGACTTTAATATGAAGAGTTGCTACAATCCAATTTTTTAAATTGCATATTCAACACCAGAATATTGGCTGACAGGAGATACATGTAAGGGGTTTTTTTCTTTTTAAAAATAGCCTGCTTGTGGGGTACCTTTTACAAAACTAGCAATTACAGCCCCTAGGAATAAATCCAATGAAAATTCAACTAGATAGTCATCATTCAATTAATTTCATGAACAATTAACAGATGTCTCCCTAACCGCACACACATGGTTTAAATTCAATCAGAATTTTATGACAAGCTGCACGTTGCATATTTGAAGCCACAGTAACACAGTGACAGAATAAACTGTTTCAACACAGAGGCAAAGCTATGAAAACCCATGCTGTCACACAGGACCCTTTACAGTCATGGCTCAAGGGCCCAGAATCCATAGCACTTCAAATCCTGTTAAGAAGTTTTCTCCAGAAAAGGGTATTGCTCATTTTCACACCGTAGCCATAGTCCCTGGCAAATGCAGGACTATCAAAGTATGCTGTAGTGAGTTAATAACCAGCAGTGATATTTCTCAACGTTACTTGTAGACTTGTCCAGTTCATAGCAGTAGCAATCCAACGCAATTCCTCTTAAACCCCTCAGTGCTGTACAGATTTACCCCTGGGGCCCCAAGAGAGGCATTTGACTGATCTTCCTTGAAGACTCTCAAATGTCTCAAAATAAAAACAAAAACTGAGTAGTGTCATGTGCATCTATGCAGCTTAATTTAACCTTTTTATTATGGCTGGGCTATCCTGGCTGTCAAGCAACAGAAAACTACTTGATGTCAACATGCTCTTAGACATTCTAATTAAATCTCTGCTTGTCCATCATATCAGGTTCGAGATGGTGAAGTCTGTTTTTACATTGTGTGAACTTCGGGGTCAAAGCTCTAAGAAGGTAGAAGAGAGGGTAGGAGAAATAAATCTGGTATAATCTCAAGACTATCACCTGGAAGCCAAGATGGAGCAGTTACATTGCAGCCAGAAGATCTGCACCAATTGGAACAAAGACTAAACTACAAAATTATCACTAAGTTGCAAAACTTCCTTCCTGTATGGAGAGAACCAATGGTGGACATAGATATCTGATAATGAACACCCATTTGTCAAAGCAAACCACCTAACATGTTGGCCCCTTTTGGTCTTTTATGAGTCAATAGCTGAAGAAAAATCTCTATTTGTCATGTTATAGCACAAAGAATGTTTACTGAAAAGTTGTCAGTGAACCTTTATTCCATCAGAACCTGACAAAGAAAAGTGAAACCATGTCAACATTCAATCTAGATTTTTCCATTACTATTAATAACAAGCAACAAGTATAGTTACAGGATTTTAATAAATACCAACAAAAGTTGCCTTACCAAGAGTAATGTGGGTCACAACTAAAGCAGAGATAATTTTTTTAAAATTATCATTTATTGTTGTAGAATTGAACTGAAAATAATCAGAATAAAGTAGAATAGTATGTGTAAAAATTAATGCAGAAAAATATTATTATATAATTTAAACAGATTTAAAGTCAGAAAACCCCTAACTGGAAATCCAGAGTTAAACTGAGCATCACTCTTGCACTCCTTCCCTGGTAAATACAGCAAGAAATAACAAAGTAACATCCCTTTAACCGCTTTTACCCTGCCTGGCCAGTGCACATCTTCACTATGTCCCTACTTACCCACTCAGCTGCTGCACAACCCTCACACCCTTGAACCCCTCACTATGACCAAAGGAGAAAGTCCATGGTCATGGGGAAGATGCTTTGCAGTGAACAGGGCTCTGCTGCTCTGGCTGTGCCATTTCCTTCTCTGCTCCTGCTTTTAAACTGGAGCCAATGGCAAAGTCTTGGCAAGCCCTGAACATATAAAATCACTGCTAAATCATATGCAATTCACTCTCCTCTGAGGCATTGCTCCTTCATCCCTCCGGCACAAAAACAGTTTACTGTGAACTGAATTGCAACTAATCCCTTTGAAATTATTTTTTACCATATACACTTTATTACTATTTTCCCATATAAACCATTGTTAAATAACAACAGGACCTTCTCATAACACTCAAAATAATTGGCTATTTTGGATGATATTATCAAGACTGTTTAATGTGACTTGGGTGAGTGACTGTTATTCATGCAATTCACCATTAGCCCCTTGACCTGGATCATTGCTGGAGCAAGTTTTATGAGCTTAATTGCATCCCCCCCTTCCAGTGTAAATTAGTCTGCACAAATAAAATTTCCTAGTTATTGTGCATCATCTTCTTCACAGTTATCTTCTTCCCAGACATCTTCTTCACAGTTAGGAAAGTCTATTAAAAACCAGAACAAACTCCAGTCGTATTTGCTAAACTGTATGAAGCTGAAAAATAAACCAGTCAAAGCATACCAGCTATTATCATTTTATTAAATGAACAAACAGGCTTGTGTTGATTAAGATTATATGTGACCAGGCAAGGAAAAAAATTCATGAGAGATGATGCAGACAGAGACTAAGAGTTACTAGAGTACTGGAAATTACAAAGCTTACTGTGGGGGTCTATATTTGTTATAAGATGGGCTGTTATCTTCAATCTAAAAGCGACCTTGATAAAGTATCTTTTGACACTTTTACTGCTCCTTTAAATGAAATATTCCCTATATCTTCAAGAATCAGCTTGAGTGGAATTGACTCGGTAGCTCAGCTTTAGAAAGACAGGGGAAACATTTTCTAATTTAAAAGAAATTTGAGAAAATAGTTCCATTCCCCTCTCTATTATCTCGCCATTCTGGAGCTTAGGTTGCCGAAACATCAACATGCACAGTTTGCTTTACAATCCTTCTGCAGAAATTAGCTGACACCCATCAATGTAGATAACAGAAAGCTGTGGCATTAACACTTGAGAGTGCATTAATCTTTCCCAAATTAAAATCTGCACCACAGCATTTAAGATTGAGGCCACCATGGTTCAGTGCTGTTTGACCGCCAATTTTGATAAAAGTGTTTTAAGAGAGGTGAGACTTAGATAAATTGCCCATGGTTACACAACAGCAGCGAGGGTAAGTGCTCAGTCTATTGGCTGCCATCACGGTGGGGTGTCACGGGTGTTTGCATGTTTACATAAAGCACAAAACACAGGGAAAAGCAATACACTGCACTATATTTCTTGGAGGTGACATCAATATTATATTTCATTGGTGGGAGACAAATATACTTTCACATTTGAGTATCTGAAGATAAAGGCACCTTTGGTTGTAAAACAAATGAATATTTTCCCCATTTCCCAAGCCAGTCACTTTCTCTTGAGTTTAAAGGCAATCTGCCTGTGCTGAGTGGGTGAGTTAATCTTCAGAGATAACACCCACAGGAAGTTCTTGATCCAGGCCTGTATGATATGAGCTTTCCAGTCAACACACAGCGAGCAAAGCTTTCACCACGTGGTACATTTTGCACTGGCCTGAGTCCTGCTGACCTCAAGAGTGATGCTGAGAATGAGTCTAAAATTTAGCCCAGGTCTTTCAGCTGAATCACTGCTAACACATGGAACATGCCTCTTCTCTGCCCACCCTGTTGCAAAGGTTTTGAAATTCCTATTCTTGTGTTTTCAGAAAAACCTCAGCCTAGTAAAATATTCAGAGATCTCTGAAATAGAGCCACTGTCATCCCAGTGTTTTTATTTCACCAGTGGACAGAGAAATGTGGGAACTCTGCAGGACTTTTAGTCAAAATTCATTGAGTTCCTGGGATTTTTCAGATTACCTAGAAGTCCCATGATCTTATCAAATTTGTATTCAGTTTGAAAATTTTTTCAGTCCAAGAGCTCAAATATCTCTGTAACAATATGAATTATTAACAGAACTGAGAACACGTTTCATTTCTTGACCCCCGAAAGCTGTACCCTAAGACTTGACTCTTGTTCTGCAGTAACTAGGATTTTCACTTCTATTACTTTTTTCATTCCCTGTTTTAATGCGAGGACAAAGCATTAGAAATTAAAAGGAGATAAAACACTGATTCATGTTACTCACCTAGCAATGAAATACACCGTAAAATATAATCAGTCTGCTATTTGAGTTATCTGCAAAATTTGGAAAGCAATTAAAGCAATGAATTTAATTATTTTTATAACATAATTACTGCTTATGCAGAAGAGCAATCACTGCCAAGAGGTTATCCCAGAGAAATTGGAACCACACTCCATTGTTGGTCTTTGCTAAGGGCTGGGAGATGATGTCCATGGTGTAGCAAAAGACCAGGGACCAAGTCCCTCATGACAGATCATTCCTGACTTGCCACAGCCAAATCATTTCAGTGTCTCAGCATCAGGCCCTCCCACCTATGACAGTATAATGATAATCCTACTTGCCAAATCTATGAGGGTTATGAAAAGGAAAAATCTAGAAAGCATTTTGAAATCATATAATCCCTAAGGTTGGAAAAGACCTCTGAGATCACTGAGTCCAACTGCTAATCTGGCACCACTGTGTTCACCACTAAACGTGTCCCCAAAAGCCACATCCCAATGCCTTTTGAACATTTCCAGGGAAAACCTCTGTGAATTCATAACAGCATAAACTGTGTGATACAAGCTTTTCTAGGAGAAACTAAAGATCAGTTGAATCACCAAGAGGTAAAGGCCATACCACCAGAGCTTTTGCCTTGGAAATCTTTTGCTTTCATCTGGCATCCTGTGCCAGTTTGCATTCTGAACCTCCAAATTCTGGATTCAAGCTCTCTTCAGTGTTCTTTTCTATTTGCTTTATTCAAACATATGTGACCAAACAAACCCAATGAGTGTAAGCTTGTGTATAAAAGCATTTAAAAGCCAAGCAATCAAGTTGAGATTCACGCCATGAATCATATGATGGAGTTCACCAATTGGCTCTACTACAACAAGTAGCGTAGATAAATTAAAATGCTACCAAAGAGGCCTCAGCCCCTAAGGTTCACAGTGGCATCAGAAACCAGAGAAAAAGAGGCAGGAAAAAACCAAACAAGTGGAATTGAAAGTGTGAGTCCTTATATTCTAGGTGCACCAACATTTAAATCTTGGATTGCTAGGAAGACACCTAAAATTTTGGGATGAAAGCAATGTCTAGGAACTCCTCTCTTCTAGGTCACAGAAACGTGTTTTGTCAAGGCAGGGAACACAGGAGACAGATCCCTCCAGAGTTAGTGAAGGGCAGCAGAGCAAAATCCTGGAGCAAAGTCCAGGAGCTACAGACTTGTACGAAATGCACCACCACGTGCTTCAGAAGCCAATAGTACTTCTGTGGGCCCTACCTGACAATAAACATTACCTGATTTTTTAGGAAGCAAAGTCAAAATGAGAGGCTGCATTGAACATGACTTCAAGATTAATTGAGGACATGAGAGCAAATAAACCCTTTGGTGATGAAGTCGGTCATGTTATATAAGACGTTACTGGAAGTTACTGTGGTGATAAGGAAAAAAAGCTAAGAAAAAAAAGGAAAAAATATTAAAAATAAAGGAAAACAGAGGAAATAAAAGAAAAAACATGAATATTTATCTTTTAGTTATAACATAGCCAGACATGTTACATCCAAGGACAGCTTAAGCTCTTCTGTATTTCTTGGGACTCTTTTCCACCTGAAAACCAAATTAAATTCAACTGAAAGGAAGGCATATTTCTTTCTATCTCCAGGGATCTTATGAGAGCTCACAAAGGCTGCTGGAGCCAAATGGTGATAATACAACTCCTAGAAATAGTTTGGTTCAATTTGAAGATTTGATTCACAATACAAAAGCACTGAGTATAGTAGACGCTATCAGCCTATGCTGATTAGACTGGCCAATGTGATATCAATTATTATATTTTTGATTTGAAACCCTCCTGCTGATCTGACTAATCTGTGCTATTAGAGGCCTAAGCTTGAATAATTAGACAAACTAGATTGAACATTAAGCTGAACTGTCCGTCTGAAGAAGTGGAGGATAAGCCAGAGGACACCAATCTTTGCCTTAGAAGCAGAGAGACAGAAGGACAATCCACCAAATAAGATAGGCAAAATTCCTGCAGAAATGGAAACCTGTCTGATACAACTATTCTTTGGAATGGACTGTGGTAATAAGAACAACTGTTAACAGCTGTAAGTGTAATTTATTATTTCATTACAAGTCCCAGCACAATAAATGTTGCACCTCTGAGATTCCTTATCAGCAAAAGGAGCTCTGGCTGGAGTCTGACATGGGGTGTGGGACTGAGAAGACACAATTTGTGTCTCCAGATGGATTCCCAGAGGGAAACCACACCCATCATGCCACTCCAACAACACCTTAACTGGGTGGGACTGAACATACTGGGGAAGACACACTAAAATAACAAGGAATCAGGTCTGCTCATGCGTGCAAATAAAGAATTACAGTTCTGAAAAAGCAACTGGGGCTGCAACCCGAGCAGTACCTTTGTGCACCCCACAATAAAGTTCATGAGCAAGGACTTCAGTGCTGCTGCTCATACAGCCACAGAGGCTGCAACCAGCCAGGAATCTGGAGTGACCAGAGACACTGTGAATTGTCTTCATATTATTAATCATAATTCATTAAATATAAATGCATAACTTAAAGTCAAATAAACACTCACAATCCCCCATTTTATGGAAGCACACAACTCCCTTTGAGCAGCCAGGGATCCTGCATGAACATCTGAGGCTGAATTTTAAGCTCTTTCAGGTTACAAATAATGGCATTCACTGCAGCTGTATAAAAGCAACCTGCATGTTCCTGATGCATGGAGGGTTGGGATGCAGTTGTTAAATCCCAGAAGCAGCTAGGCTTTAAAGATTTGCAATTGCACCAAGAGCACTGATAAAGAACAGTTGATTTCTCTCATTATGTAAAATGTGGATGCTGTTGTCTTGGCCAAAGAGGTGAGAGCATAAGATTTCCTGCTACTTACAGGTCATTTGGTTGAAAAACACTGTCCCTTTGCGGTTTGGTCTATTGGCAATTAGATAACAAATACAGGACATGTAGATGGAGTCAAAAACATTGCCGTGCTTTACAGCCTGCTTGCACAATAAGTCTCTGGCTGGCAATGCAGAATGAAAAAAATCCCAGATAAAAACCACGGAGCAGAACTGTAAAGTAGCAAAGCCCTGCTGATTTCAACAGAGCTGTGTGAATTTACAGAGGATTCTGTCCCTTGCTGGTGAGTTTTGAAGCTCCTATAATTAACTAAATCAACTCAATAAAAGTGCCTTCTGCATGCAAGGTTTTTTTCCCATGCAAATTTTATGTGCTTTCCAAATCAGGTTCCATATGAGTGTGAAATTCATGCCAGAAACATGAGACTTTTTGGAGACACATGTAGAGAGGGAGCTGTGCAGAACACAGACGGGATGTTGGGATATCCAATAGACAATACCGAACAAAGCAAGGTGTCTGCAAAAATTCTTCTGTGATTGTAGATTGATCAAACACATTAAGAAATTAAAAATGGTTTTGATCAAACAGTGAAGATCATCGACTCACAAATCATTTAGGTTGGAAAAGACCTTTAGGATCATTGAGTCCAACCATTAACCCAGCACTGCCAAGGCCACCACTAAACTGTCCCCAAGTACCAAATCTACACCTCTTAAATTCCTCCAGGGATGGTGACTCCACCATGTCCCTGGGCAGCCTTTTCCAGTGCTTGACCACCATTTTGGTGAAGAAATTTTTTCCTAATATCGAATGTAAACCTCCCACAGCACATCTTGAAGCTATTTCCTCTAATTCTATCACTTGATTCTTGGGAAAAGAGACCTTTCCCCACCTGGCTACAACGTTCTTTTAGGTACTTGTAGAAAGCAATGATCCAAGCTTTTAGGTCAAAAATTTTCATTTCTTAAATTATCACCCTGAGTAGAAGGAATTTTTTAAGAAAGTAGTTTGAGATGAGATTACCTTTCCCACTGGTGCCTACAATAAACTTCCATTATTAGTTGCACAAAAAATTGTTAGATGTCAAGATGCAGGAGTTGAAAAGCTCAGGAGCCAGAGACATTTACTTTGCACCACTAAAACTCAGACACTTCTGGAGAACAATATTTCTTACCCATTTGCATATAAGCACATATTTACACCACACTGAGAGCGACTACAACCCATGAAATGAGTAGCACAGCATAACAACAGCCACAATAATAACAATCTTTTTGTTCCATCACCTGCACCATGTCCCACTAATCTGTGTTTCTGGAATTCAAGCAAACATCCCAGAATCTGTCGATCTTAATATCCATCTCTGCACCCTCTCCTTCCCTGCACTGGCTCAGAACTGTAACAGGTAGCTATGTCTTGCAAAACACAGACTTTAAATTTGAAATTAAAATTAATGTTTAATATTAACATCAATGCATTTTTTGTTTGTGCATGTAGTTAAAAATTACTTTATTCAACATTTGAATGTGAACATCAAATTCTCTTAATCAAATCCCAGGCTCTGCAGTCTCCTTTAAACCCTGATGGGCAGCACCCACGAGGTGTGCCATGTGTTTGGTTTTGACAGTGAGGGGAACACACGTGCAGCTGCACCAGGACAAACCCAGTGCATCTCACACTACTTTACACGCCTGCTGCCGCTGCAAGTCACCCTCAAGCGTGACCATCCTCTGTTCCATGATAATTGCAACAAGGTTTTGCAAATCAATTAAAACCCACATTGTCTCCTCTCTGTACACAAACAGCACAGAAATGCCATGTCATTTTTTTTTTCCAGCAATTCAGCCCTTCGAGTTACATTTTTGTCACCCTTTACCTCAACGTTCACATTGTGGCTGTCAAGCTAGGAAGCAGCAGTGACAGCCACATCTTGAAGAGCCATCTTTCCCTCTCAAATAATCTAGTTTGCAATGGGTACCTTTACCTACTATTCTTCTATTTTCCATCTCATGAGCCGCCATGAAATTGGCATCTAAAACTAATTGTACGGTAAAACCCCGCGGATTCCAGAAGCTGTGTCTGAGATTTGTGGCGAGGCAGTGGGACCAGATTCCCCCCTGTATTAGTTTTCTGTCTGCTACATAACTGTGAATGAGCGCTAAAGGGGATTATTAGGCCCCAGTGGTGAGATAGAGTGCATATAACTAATCTGCATTGCTTATCTCAAGCAGACAGTGGTCTGTCAGGACCTGTCTACATGCCCTCCATGCTTGTCCCTTGCCTTTATTGTCTTGCCGCTGCTGTTGCTGCTGGTGGCTCTCCTGTGCTCTTATAAACAACCAATTACTGCCCCAAACAGATGTCTGTGGCTATGATCAAATAATTCAGTTGGAGTGAAGAGGCCTTAAACAGGTCAATTCCATTCAGTTAGACATGGTATCTGAGCGAAGGCGAGAGGAGGCACTGCAGGGTGACCTGAACTTGTGAGTTATTGGGAGTAGGTAAACTTAGGACAGCAGATAATGAATCAGCTTTTGCTGGTTAACACTGTAAAAATACATTAAATGAAAGCTGAAGAATTATTTAAAGTCCCTTTTGCCACTGAAAATTGAATGGACTTTTTAAGGGAAAAGTGAATTCCTTTACAAAGTACAATGTGTTTATATTATGCATTTGGATTAATAAAAGACACATTCCTCCCTGAACTGAGCCATTAGTATATAAAGCTAAAAATTTATATATAGAAACAGAGGAGCAGTGAGTAAGCTTGGTGGGATATTTTTAATTAATTCTGGTACTGATGAACTATAATCTCCAGCAAGAAAATGTGATATGTATGCTCTTGACAAAGTATGATTTCCATTAAAATATTGTGCAAACTTCAGGGTTTATAGCTTGCCTGTTCAATAAATTTGTATTTAGCTTTTGTCTTCCTCAGTCTGCAGAGGAAACAATGCGTATCGGGCAGATGCTCAGGCATCAGAACAATTAATGTAGCTTTCCAAAAGAAAAAAACAAAAAGAGACCAGCTTTAAATCTCTTGTGCCTGTGCACCCACCAACCACCCTACACATGATCATAAAAATACACGGCTGTTTGATGGGTAGTTATGTTAAGCTGTAACCATAACCAAAAGCCATGACCAAGGGGGTGAATGAGAGAATCCTTTTATTCTCCCCTCCTGCTTCAATGCTTTTACAGCAAGATTTTCCATTCTGCCCTGCTGTCATAGAGCCACCCAAGCATAATGGCCTGATCACTATAAATTCATTGGGGATTGGGCCCAGAGAAACAAGCAAATTCCCTTGCAAGACCGAATCAATACTATTCACATTATGTCTAACTAAGAAATATAAATATTCATATGCCCAGGTAAGGATTAGCCAGCAAAAGAGGGTAGAAAACACTGGAGAAATCTGAGACAGTTTCACTCATTTTCCCAGAAATTTCTCAAAAAAACTTCTGACACCCCCACACCCAGGAGAGAGTCCTTTCCCAAAAGAACTTATGATCTCTGGGTGTGGTTTTAGCACAGAGCCCCATGCAGAAGGCAGAGAGAAGCTGGCTCATGCATAAAGGAGCACTGGGAGGGATCATGCATGGAAGCAACACAAAACCTCTCTGGACCTTCAGCAGCCCTTTTATCTCAAAGCAGCAACGAGTTGCACAGGCTTCTTGCACTCTTCGGAAAGATAAATCCACAGCAAGGCCAAGGTTTTTGGAAAAGCAGAAGCTGAAGAAGCAGCAGCTATAGGTTCCTCTTCATGGGAACTGAGGACAAAACCAGAGGTAAACAAGAAATGGTGGGTAAATCCAGAATATATGAAATGAAAGAGACTGGCATTTTGTATGCAGATGGAATAGACACAGATATAGACATAAAGATGAAAAGACAGGAAAATGGGAGATAAGAGAGGACTGAGAAGAGGACAAAAGGCAAACAGGTCTTTCGGACTGATGAGGCACCACTGGAGAAACATTACCAAGGCTGACCTTCCCATTGAAGGCTGAGTTAGAGACACTAAATAAATTATTTAATGGTGATTACCAAGAAAGATCTAAAAATAGGTTTAAAACTTAGACATGTGAGGGAGTACAGTTTACTGTGGGGAGCTAAACCACAGCTGAAAGGAAGAACTTTACCTGAAACCATGGTCCAATTTGCAGTTAATTCCTTGCTAGTCTCAGTGTAAACTGGACCATAGACCTTAGCTCTGGAAAGGGAGAACGTACCTGGAAACTTCACAACATATGTGATCCCAGGGCAAATTTCATAATCAAAAAAACCGAGTGAACACCTAGTCATTCAGCTTATCCTGTGCTGCTGGCTGCTAGAGCAACTCAGCATTTCCCAGCTGCCTGAAAAGGTTTGTCTAGCAAAGCATTCTCAGATATACCTGTACAAACAGCTGGTACCCCAGATCACACTCACAATTTTCATAGAATAAACCCATGACATTACATACAGTTTTACAGACTGTTAACACACCCTGCAATTTATACTTGCTTATCTCTGCTCCATACATTTAAGACTTAATCTTTCCTTAAAAATCAATTTCTCCCAAACCACTAATTGTAGTTACTTCTCCATCAGCTAATTCTGATTTCTCATTAGGCGACACCTTCTTCACAGTATCTGCAGACCAAAATAGTGTCATCCTCCATCCTTCCACATTATCACATTGAAAATAAGCTTAATTATTCTACTTTTCTTCTTAGACACAGATTTTGTATATTGACAGCTTCTGAGGTATGGTTTGATCACAGAAACAGAACAGAAATAGCATAAATCATGGCCAGATCACGGAAAATCTGAGGAAGAATATTCCTAGTTCACTTTCTTGCCGGAAAAACTGAAAGTATGAAATATGCAGTCTTCAAGCCTGGGATGCAATTAAAGCCCTAAAATGCAACTTTTAAAAGCATCTTATGTTTTTTGCTGTTAGCTGCTCATTATCTTTTTAAATCCATCTGTGCTACTTCCCACTCTCACAATCAACATTGGCTCCTACCAGTCAGGAACAGACTAAACAGTTTAATTCAGCCAATCTAGTTGAGTTGAAGTATTATATTTTGGAGAACTATTCAAACAGTAACCTAACACATTGACAAAAAGATGAAATATTTGAATCAACTGTTTTAACTCATTTTTTAAAAGCAGCCCACTGGGAAAACTCCTGTACCTGGAGTGTTTTCCCACATCCTGGAGCAATGCTGCAGCTCTCAGCTCAGAAACATGCCCTCTGTAGCCTTCCAGACAAATCTACACCATCCTTGGATATTTAAGGAAGCACCATCAGCACAATAACATATTTAAACAAGAGACTGACCTGCAACACCTGCCCAGTGCTGTGCTGCATTAACCTTACCAGCTGAAACCTCTCTGCTTGAAACACTTAGGAACTCTATTAGTCACAAGGGTAGTCAGTGAAACACGGATTTAGTGGCCCAGAGGATGACTCAAATAGCTAAAACCACATGTGACATTCTCTGAAGTTAAACAAAGCTTCAGCTGAAAGAGAACAAGAACGAGGAAATCCCTTCCTAGTGCCATGATTTAAAGGAAAATAAAGAAAACCCTTAAGTGTGGAGTCAGTTGCTGACCTGGTGCACAAACATGGAGTCAACTTCTGCCTTGCCTTTCACACAGAAGATTGCAAATGGTGCAACATGGCCTGTCCCTGGGCTCTCTTTAAAGCCCATCTGCAGAATCCTCTACAGGCACAGAGCTCCCACAGATCCCAGCTAAATTACAGCTTCATTTCAATGACTTGCACCTCCATTATTTTTCCCATACCAATAACAATGTGCATCTACGCATTGCCCGGCCATGGTGTTGGAAAGATCAGTTCTGCCTTCAACACCTGTTTGCAGCTTTGCTCATGTCCATGTTAAAAATGGCTTTTATACAACCATCCCCTGCATACAACCATCTGCTAGATGGATACTCTTGGGTCACTCAAGTACAGTTTTACAGGATTGATGCCAACAAAAATATGGGCTAGAATATTTCTTTAAGACACAGGTGAGACCTGAGACACTGAAGGCACTGTAATTTGGCTGTTTGGGCACTTATGGCCAGAAGTATCAAGGGTTCATTAAAAAGTAATTAAGCAAGAGAATACCTATGAGGAAATACTAAATTCTCATGAGGGAACACAGGACAAGCCACAGAGCAGAGACCAACTCAGAGACGTCAACTGCAGTCTTTAATAAAATAAAATTAGCAAATAGCATAAGCAGAACAAACTGATTTCTGCTCTCTCGAGACCACCATAGACCTGGCTTGGGATTAGTCCAGAATGGGAGGGAAGAGATCCCAGGCGAGTAATATTTGCTGATCCCTGGAGGGTTTCCAGTTTAGCACACAAGTAGGTGTATTCTCAACCCAGATACTCTTAGAAACAATCATTGTACCACTGGTTTGTGCTGAATAACTAATTAACCTTAGCTTTGGCCCAAAGGAGGTAGAAACCATTCAACATGCATTTAGCAGTGATAAAAATCAATCTGTAAAAGAACAGATGTGGCCCCTGGTTTGGTTAGGATATTTCTAAAATATTAAACAATCCTTTCTGTAATATAAATAACAGGAGCGTAATTGAATTAATATTGACGAATAGTAATTGCTCCTTGTTCCTCAAGTCTGCCTTTTATTAGTGGGGGGAGTGGTGGAGGTTATTGTCTCTCAAAAAAAAAAAATCCTGAGGCCCGGAGGCACCTTTTCTGCCTTATTATTATTGTAATAATGAGGGCAACTGATTTGATCTCTCCTTACACAATACTGCAGCACAGCGATGGCTAAATAAACAGCCAAAGTCCTTTTGTCCCTGTGGGCTGTTTCTCGGTAATTAAAATCAATAGGATCTTTCTCGGAGGATCTCTTTAACCTCATAGAGCTACACTGTTCTGAGCAGCCAATGTAAAACAAACAAATGAACTCGCAGTCCTTGTTGATGGGGAAAATAAAATACAAGCAACACATTATTTTATTAGGAAAATATTGCTTTTGGAGAAGGGTCATGGAAGAGGCTGCATTTAAACCTTTAGAATTTTTTATTTCTTTCTCCTTTCCCACCACCCCCTCTTAAAAAAAAAAAAAATACTCTGGCAGCATCCTGTATTCCCAGAGGTCATGTGAGCTAAAATAGTCCATTGATCTTCCTTCTTCCAGAAGGGGAATAGGCAACAGAGCAAAAATAAACATTACCCACTTGAGGCTTGTGACGACTCAACTTCTCTGTGCAAGGTGCTGTGCATTTGAGGTTCAAGAGGGGAATAAGTCAAGGTCCCCAGGATTTCACTGATGGTGGTATGTGCGACTGCATGTAATTATGGACAAGGACAGTGCAGGCTATGGAGGCTGGGATCCCTGGGCACACAGCAGTCCAGTGGTAGGTATCACTGGCACTGCTCCCAAGCAGCTGTGGTGGTGATGACCAGCAAGACACATGCAACGGTCAGCAAGAAAAGGATTTACACCACACCTTGAAAGATTTTTTGAATCCTTAGCTGTCTTGGAAGACACAGTGCTCCTGAACACAACTTCTTAACTCTTCCTTAGGACAAATATGCTCAGGGATGTCTTGCCCAGGTTCACAGCAAGGTGAGCTGAGCTTTGGCCTGACACACTGGCAGCCTCTCCTTGTGCTGTCCCTTGTTACCTGGGAAAGAAACCAACTCCCACCTGGCTGCACCCTCCTGCCAGGGAATTTTAGAGAGCATTAAGGTCTCCCCAACCCTCCTTTCTTACAGGCTGTGTGCCCCCAGCTCCCTCAGCTGCTCCTCATCTGACTCATGCTCCAGACCCTTCCCCAGCTCTGTTGTCCTTCTCTGGACACACTCCAGCACCTCAATGTGTGTCTTGTAGTGAGGGGCTGAAGATGCTCAGGAGTGGGTGGGGAGAGTGAATCTTGAACTCAGAACACCTTACAACAAGGTATTACTAAAGGTACACAAGCAACGTCGTAAGTGCTACAAGAAAACCTAAGCAGGGAGCTGTTCTCTTTGGTATCTCCTCTCTGGGATCCAGTTTGACCTGCTGACAAATGTTGAACATGATACAGCCATGTACAAGTAAATAGGAAAGCTTCCAGTTCTTTTCAGGGCTCAATGAAAGGAAAATCCCTCCGTGCCAGGGTTTTTAGCATTTTGATTGTTGGGGCTTTGACCACCACAAGGCTCTGGCTGGGCACAAGGAAGACCTGAGACATGTGTTACATATGCCACCATATGTTACAGGTGCCATCTAGGCAGGCCAGGACCTGCCAGTTAGAGTTAGCTGATGTTCCATATATAAAATCCACTTCCAACTGCTCATAGACCCAGCAAGCTTTAATCTTATATACTAGATGATTTTCTTCACAGGTTTTTGCCTCTGGAAAGTGTAACCTCTGGAATGTTTCAGAAAAGTGGGCCAGCTGTTTCAAAGGAAAAAATGTTGAAAATAAAAGACATAGGCATTAAACAATCATATGCTGGGAAATCTTCCCTCTGAACAGCAGTAACACCTTCATGTGCTGGGCAGCAACTTGCTATTTGCAGGTGAGGTGGTGAAAAGAAGTCTTAACCATGGAGATTTGTCAAGTTAAGAGCTGTGAAAAAAAAATTCTCTGTTCAGTATAGGTTTCCTTAGATTCTACTGACTCTTGAATAAACAATACTTATACAAAATACTTATAAAAGAAAGAGATCCTGCACACAAGAAGGCAAACTGCAGACAGGGCTGGGAGAGATCCTGAAACCAGGTGAGACTGAGCCACAGCACAGGAGAGAGCAGACAGGAGACAGATCCAACAGGCACAAGGCAACTCTGAATTCTGTGCCGACAGCAGAGGCAGCCTCTGCAGGAGAGCAGCTCCCAGGTCATGTCACTCCTGTGAGATGCTCAGCAGGGGGGCAGGGGTGTATTTTTTTATTCCAAATCCAGTTACATGTCAGTGACCACCCTTGAAATGCCCACACTGAACTGCAGAAAATTAAGGTTTGACAGCACCACACAATCACCTGCTCTCTCCTGCTCTCCAAAAGCAGGATCAGATACAGCTGCACCATTCCTGATGGATGGTTATCTGACAATAAATACCTCAAACATCAGAGACCCCAATACTTCCCTACCCATCATATTCCAGCATTTCACCATCCTTATCCATTAAAAATTTTCCTAATATGCAATACTGAATGCAATTTGAGCCTACAACACAGGTGGAGATAATTTCCTCATCTCCTGCAACAAGACCTAACATGCAATATTTGAAGACTATGTTAGTGCTGTTTGACCCAAATGAAAGAATCAAATATTCTTTTAGCACCTGAAAATCTAAGGGTTTGTGGTAACTTTATTACTGTGCTTGTATTCTCTCTAGTTGGTCCATCTCTTCCTTGGACTAAAGTGTCCAGCTTGGAGTCCATATTCCAATGAGGCATTTGGATGTATGAGATGAATTGCTTCTCCCTGTTGGCAACAGACTTTGAAAGGCTGCTCTCCTTGTCCAATTTGTGCATTGCTGACCATCTTCATCCCTCAGGAAGGTGAGGATAGCCTTTTATAAGACACATCAACACTTAATTTATAAGTATTGAAGAGATGTTTTTACTCCTTTGAATTTCTACATATTTTGTCATATTACAGGATCAAGATTTAAAAAGTTGGTCTCAAATGAAAGTGATAAGCAACATTTTTTTTTTAACAGCTTATTCAAAAAGGCCTCTTTTCTCTGGTTTCCATCATCTTTATTCCTACTGCTGTGGGCTATATTACACTTTCATAAAATTTTTGCTGTACTATTCACACTCCTAAAGCTCCTGTGAATGGAATAATTTGTGAACATAATATTGAATTCTTCACCTTTTGTCTACGCATGCATGGAAAGGAAGCATTTTTACGTATTTCAAAACAAAACAATCAGATACAGAGGAAATTATGTAAAAGCTGATTAAAGATAATGGAACTCCTGTGAATAAAATTGCATCTCACTTACCTCCATGCATGTTATAGACAATTATAGGTTAAGTGTGCAGAAAGCTGGTGCTTCTGGTTTCAGTTCAGGGAAACTCTCTTATCGCTATAATTTGCCTGAGAGAGGAGATGAACTGAATTCCAGCTCCTTTTCCATATAAAGGAATTAATTGATTGTGTTTATACTGTGCTGTGCTCAGTAGATGATATCGATTCTCTGGTTTGTGGTTCTCAGTTTGAAGACATCAAACTCGGATGAATGCAAACAGCTGGGGACTGGGTATGAAAAACCACCCAGGGGTTTCAGCCAAGTAGTTTAGGGCTTGGGGGGAATTTTTGTTTTGGTACAGTGGTGGGGTTTTTTTAACAGACAATTACCTAATTAACTACTTGGAGCTAAAAATACATGGATAAACTTTGTTCTAGGTAATAGCTCTCTCAGGTGGACCATGCTACCATTTCCTCTCAACTCATACCTTCATTTACTGAAAGACAAAGGGAGTATCACCTCTCAAACTGCTCTCAGATTGCAGCATTGCACAGAGGGTGAGATGAGTTTGGGAGTTACAAAGCCTTTTCTAAAATATGAGTTTCTGGACTTGCATGGCTATTTATTTATCTAAGGCTTTTATTTCATCTAGGGACCCTCACACCTGAAGTCTGTCTATCAGGCAGCTGTTATTACTGATCTTGGTTTATCTCTGTGTGTCTATTTGCATTATCTGAACTGGAGAAGAGTGTCAGTGTTAAACGTGAGTGGCAGCTTTGTATTATCTAGTCTGCAATTACAGCAATTGCACCTCTTAAGATATTAATCAGTTGAGTGCATATTTAAAATAAGCAAATTATTTCTCGAGTTCTGTGGCAGCCGTGAAGCCTGCCTTTTGCAAGGGTGCTGAAGCAGTGCTCCAACAACCATGGTGGTGTAATCCACCAAGAAACTCAAATCCAGTGATCACTCCCTGATAACCCATCGTGCTACCAGCTCTACAATGACCATAAAAAACTGTGCACAGACAGCCCCCAAGAGAGGACAACTGAAACACCCCATCCAGCACAGCAGCCAGTCTGAAAAGTTGGGGCAAACAATTTACTTTCCCCTATTTGGGACACTCGTGCATCATTCACTCTGGCTTCACTCTGCTCTGCCACTCATGGAGTTATCTGGCCATTTCTAACTCATGAGAATAAATTGTTTATCTGCCTCTGTACCTACAGATATTCAGATACATGCTGTGTGTTCTACATCTCATGCATGGAGCTCCCACACAGGGCTGGCAGTATCAGACCATCAGAAGAGCCGAGACCAAAAAAAAAAATTAAAATACTATTTGCTTGTGCTACTTTGCTCTAAACCCAAAATTCTAAATTCTAAAACTCAAAACTCCACAGAGAACAAGGCAGATTTAAACTTCTACTGAGTCAGAACTCTCTATGATTTTGAACTTGCAGCAGCATTTTACACCCACTGCTAAAAAGTGCACCTAGACATGCAAGGTGGGGGTTTAGACTTCAGAAGTGTTACTCCTGATTTACACTAGTGCAAGTGACAACTGAGTCCACTATGCAGAGTTACTCTGCACTGAGCCATCTTCATATTTACCTACCTCTATAAGTTGATACATCTTTAAGGACAGCATTCGTTCTATAGATACATAAACTCACGTGGATATTATGGAGTGAATATCCTCTGTTCCCTCTTCAACTCTGTCTCTCTGTATTTAAACAAAATTTCTTCTTCTAAATTACCACTGAGTTGGCAACACTTTAATTTTCAACCTGAATTTGTACAGGACCAGAAATTTCATCCAATAGAGCCTCTCTCCTTAAGCTGCCTTTCACAACCTCTCATGGCTTTTCAGACTTAATTTTCTGTAGATTGCTTGCCCACTCGAGAGGAGAAACTGGAATGCTCACAGCCTGCAGAGCTGGTGCCTGCAAAAAGATGTCAGGTTCGTTCACTGCAGCCCCTGGATGGAAGCTTAACTGCTAGTGGCTGCTTTTAGCACGTCAATGTGAATTACTTGACTGGCAAAACTAAGCAGCAATTAAACACCTCACCACTAAGCGGAAATGAGAAATTTACTGTTTGGTCTTCAGATAAGCTAGAGCCTCCTGTGAGCTACTGTTATCAAACCCCAGGGAGGACCAGTTACAGTCAGAACAGCCTCAGTCTGTGGCCAAAAGGGGAAATATTTCTAGTGATAAAAATTGATTTCTTTTTCTTTCTCCCCTTGTGGTTTTTCTTGAGTGCTGATAGCAAAGGCCATGAGAAGGGAAAGGCATTGAGGTTTAACTGAGATTACACCTGGAAGCAATTGTGTTGTACTGCTCAGTTTAGTTAAGGACACAGCGGATGGGAACAGGACAGGCAAAGCCCTCTCCATGTCAGCAGCCACCTTTATAGGGGAGAATGAAACAAATGAAACTCCACTTGCACACACAGAGGAGGCAACAACAGAGAAACAGCCCTCCTCAGCAGTATCAACAATCCAAGTCTGAGATTTCCTGTTGGTCCTTTTCTATTTGTCTGTCAATGTCTAGAATCCAGTGATGACATTAATATATTGCAGGAAGTGCCAACAAGGAATTCATATCACCTCACTTTTTCTTTTCTCCTTCCTGAGTTGTTTCTCTCACTGCTTTTGATCCAAATTTTGCTCATCTCTGAACAACTACAAGCAGGCCACAGGCAGGGGAAAGGAGAAGGAACACCCAGGGGAAAACTGAAATCTACTTGTACATCTTCGCATAGTCCCCATAATAGTGATGTGGTTCTCTTTCATTGACCTTGATCTGTAACTGACTGATATCAGAAGCGTGGTTTTCCAATGTATCCTTTCTCTAAAAACCATTTAAATATTTTTAGATAGACTTTTCCATGGACTCCTATTAATAATCTGTACATATCCTCCAATCCACTTGCAAAAGAACAATTTCTAGTATCCAGTGTGGTGAAGTCTGATCATAGGACTGTTTCCTTCCATGGTGATCCCACCAGTCTCTCTCCTCAGGCAGGGTCGCTTAAGCACACACTGTTTGGGCTAGGAAAGGTTGACACAAATTTGATTTATGTGCTGCTTTCTGCTCCTGGATGGTTCACATCTGGCCAGTCCACCAGCACCTACCTGACATCTGGACAAACAGAAGCTACTGGGAGGTACTGAAATCACACAGCTGCAACAGAGTAATAGGTGAAGTCTTGTGAGTTGAGAATGTAATTTGTGATGTTTCTCCACCTGACACTCACGTACACACACTTTATCTACACTTCATGGGATTTCAAAGGCTGTCTGTCAGACAAGAAAATTAATTAGTCAATAGGTATTCCTCACAGTCACTTGTGATGAATTTAAAGCTTTGGAGAGCATCAGCTATAACAGCAGTGCCTGTTTTTCTCAAAGTCTTCATCGGTGATAATTGCTCCATGTTTTATTTAACTAGTGATGAGACGAGGCTGAAGTCTGTGTTTCATTTTGCCACTCTGCTTCTTCGATACGAGACTCTGGCCCTTCATTTGAGAAAGGGGTAAGTACTGATTTTCCATAACAAAACCCACACATATCTATACAGTCAGAGACTGATCCCACAAAATGAGTCAGATTCACTCCCCCTCACTACAAGACACACATTGAGGTGCTGGAGCATGTCTGGAGAAGGGCAGCGGAGCTGGTGAAGGGTCTGGAGCACAAGTCTGATGAGGAGCCACTGAGGGAGCTGGGGGTGTTTAGCCTGGAGAAAAGGAGGTTCAGGGGAGAACTTATCACTCTCTACAACTCCCTGAGAGGAAGTTGCACACTTCAGCAATTAAACTGTAAGTTCTTCAGGTGAATAACAGCTCTTAAATGGGATTTGCACAGCAACTGGCATAAGAAGGCCTCATCTCATTCGCTCATATCGACATCAAACAACACCTGGTGCCAGTTTTAAAAGCCAACACTACTCCTCAAATCCAAAGTTGCACTGGAGAAATGGGCCATGACAGCTAATGCATTTCAGGGTAGTTTTGAACCAAGTCTGCATGGAATTGTAAATTCTGGGTCTGACAGTCCAAAAATATGACAGACTTGTTTCATATTTATTAAGGAATTCACATTCCTTCATGGTTTTAGGCAGCTGACTTCACCGTGACAAGCAGGTGAGCAATTCTAAGAAAATTGCTCTAGCATCCTTCACTAAGTAGGTTCTTAATTTTCATGCACATTGACATCAGTTCCTTGGTTTTACACAAGCTGTGCAGAAAACAGAGAGGCACCAGGGAATAGGAGTTACCACAAGCTACCTCCAACATCTCAACATAAATTCTACCACGTGAGATTGTCACAATCTCTCTGTATTGCCAGTACCCATTTCTCTCTGTTAGAGGGGCTTGGTGCATCTGAAATATTTAGAACAGCTTTTAGGATAATGTAGTTCATGCCCTACAAGTCATTTTTTTCTCCCCTCTAACTGAAAGGAAAGCTGAGGGTGACAAGATCAGGCATCTCTGTCTCCCGCTGGATGAAAGAATTCTGCATCATATATTCAACTACAATGACCTGAATTTTGAATTTCACACACAAAATATCCTCATCTCCGTGTCTGAAAACAATAAGTAGTTATAAATTATACCATGTAGCCCAAAAAGTCAGCCAGCCATGAAGAAAAGGCAACCCTCCCTCTACAAATAACAGGGCTGACCTTTTCCACAGCAAGATATAATGCACCATCAATGTTCAACATTTTAAAATAATATCTGAGCTCTAATAACAGAGTGCCCAGGCCTTGGGCCCACAATCCAGAAACACCAAAACCCAGAATTCCTATTCACCAAGTGCTCATCATTCCACAGTATCAGCAACAGCACTGACTTTTCCAATGATTCAAAAGGCCTATCATGTTTTCTCCTCCATCCAAGGCACTGAGTACTTATTTCTTTATAGTCTGGAATATCTGGGTCCAAAACCCAGCTGAATTCCTGACCGTATTCAATTCAGAAGTTGATTTCTACCTTTGCAATGGAAAAGCAGGTTGAGGGCCAAAAACATCAACATTGAAGAAAAACAGATTCTTCTTTTAATTATATTTCTTGGTCATAAAAAACCAAAGGGTTCCTGTTCCATAAGCACTTCTACTGCTTTCCTGCACAGTCAGTGATCCTGCCTGTGTCTGACTCCCCATAGCTTGGCCAGCACACACCACAGTTACATGTTCTGCATGGGAAATCCACCTTTTGCACTTCAGTGTCCATTTGGCTACAAACACTGTTTTTCATTCTGCATTCTGGAGGCAGAATATTTGGTGACCCAGCCCAAAACAGCTAGTCCAGGCTCTGTGTGTTTGACTGACCACACTGGCATTATAGCAATATTTCATCTGCATAAGGCACTCCTGGAAGGCAGGACTAAGGTTCTGTGAAGTGTATTTGAGTGGAAATCACAAACACGGCACTTCTCTGTTACTAAAAATCCCTGAGTCAGAACTGCTACCAGCGCCAAACACTTAGATTACAGATGAAATTGGTGGAGGCTTCCTCTTCCTCCTCATGTTGCATCAGGTCCTGTGATATCTACAATTTAACTCTCTTAGCCATTCTTTCCACCCCCCCTTTTAGCATCTTCCTGCACAAAAAAACAAACAGCCCAGAACAAAATACAACCATGCCACATCCAGGTCTGCCCCCAACACTGCATGGCATCTGGACAGGCATTCACTGGGATCAACACTCCAGAGCCAGTGGGATTTTTTCCCTTTGTGGCCAAATAATTTAGAGAAAAGGGAAGAATGGATTTTCAGTGCAGCAGGTTCTCCTAATCAGATTTTTTTCAGTATATTCTGGGATGGGAGGATGGCTCTCCTCCCCCCTCTCAGCAAGTCAGTCAACCTGGAAAGAAGTGGGATGGAAAACTCAACTCCTGATTTAAAATCATTTCAGGCTGAGGTTTTGCCAGAGGAATCGCAGCTGTGACATGCCCACCACTCTAAGCACGGTGAATGAATCTGGCCATGAATCGTTAAGCTCCCCAAGCATCCACTGCTCTCAGCCTGCTACTAATCACTCAAAAATCTGGCTCTCCGGTCTATTTGTTGTAAGAAATTGCTCCAATTCAAAAGGATGATCTGGAAGTTTAATATTAATCAAAACAGGGCACGTACCAGCAGAGATGCAGTTTAAGCCTAAGTGCGAGATAAAAGAAAATAATTGCGTTCACCAAATTCCACACTGAGAAGAGAAAAATGCCTCGCCTGTGTCAAGGCAAAGCAAAGGCATCCACCAGCCACCTCTTCCCAGCTGCTGTGGGGCTGGAGCCCATGCAGGAGTGGAGTTTGGTATATTTTTTCTGTCCGAGAGCATTGTTGGTTCAGCCAACGCCCAAGTGAGCTGCAAAAACAATTCCGCTCATGGGCATCTTACTTGGCTGCAAGTGCTGCATTTGTCAGTCTAAGCTGGTATCCAGGTTGCAGTGAGAAGTGGTAGTTTGGGGGGCATAATTCATTTCCTCCTAAGGCAGCTGTCCAGAGCAGATTAAGTGAAATATCATTAGAACTGGGAGGTAGGGATGACACCTGGCTGTGGGGCTGGCGGCAGGAGCAGGGCAGTAGCAGCACCGTGGGGCTTACCAGGGCTGCAATGGGTTGGAAACAGCTTAATTTAAAGGCTGGAAATATCTGAGCAGCTCCTTCCTTTGGAAGCCCAACCTGTTTCCAGACAAACCTGTTCACCCATCTCTATTTAATTAAGTTCTGCTTTAAAACCAGTAGCAGTGTGGCTGGACTCTGCAATTGTCCTCCAGTGTCAAAAAAATGATACATGTGTTAATATCCTGCACATTTTAGGCTCCGAGAAGCAAACTGACCCTGTGGAACAGTCATTAGTTGTTTTTTAATTAACTGCTCCACAATTTCCCCCAGATCTTGCAACAACTTGCAGAAATGGGGAAGCAAAGCTGCTCAGCAATAAACGGCAGCAGTTGTGCTCATCTGCCAGAACAACTTTTGTTCTCATGGATGTTTGTCACAAGGCTGTCTCCCTTTTACCAGTACCAAATCTACATCAAATGGAGTTTTTAAAACAATTTAATGAGAGTACTCACCATTAAACTCCCATCTTCATTAGTATCTCATTTAACCGCTGAATTTATATCCCCAAGCATCTTTAATTTATTGATTGTTTCTAGGAGGGTTTTTCTCCCGCGTTATTTTTCTTTCTATTTAGCATCAATTACTGGAATTGGGGCAATGATTCGTATTCAGGTTTTGACATGGCAGATTACAGATGTTCAAATGATTTTTTGCTAAGCTGCCACCTATGATTTCATGGGCAAAATTTCAAAACTGAAGTCTCCATGAAGACACAGCTACCCTTGTCTGGAGCACACAAGTTCACTGAGCAAGGAAGCCAGAGCCTGTCCCCTCTCTTCTGCCCCAGGCATTGGATGGAGTAGATAATGCATGCATCACAGAAGAAAACACTTGAAAGACACTGGAAAACCATTGCAAGTTCTTTTTGTGCATTTCTTGATGTCTAATAGACAAAATCTGGGAAGGAAAAGATGCACAGAGAAAGGAAATGACCTTTCAGACCCCCAGTACCAGGAATCAAGATCAGGACAACACCTACAGCATCCATCCCCTCTGCAAGCCCACAGTGCAGCTTTCATGGCTGCTGAGGCTGCTGATGGAACATGGATACACAGCCTCAGAAAGGCAGGAGGTCTGCCATCACTCTCAGCAAGGAGGATCAGGCCACAGCTAGAGCTCTAAGGAGTTCTAGAAATTCCTGGGTAGGTGTAGTAACCATCAAGACCTCATTTGGTCTCAGCTCCAGGAAAGGGTTCAAAGTAGGCAACCCAAACCATTATAAAGTGCCCCCTCTTCTCCAGGAACTAAATAGCAAAGGAAGTAAATGCCTTCAAGAAGGAAAGGGGGCAATGTTTTGAAAGTGAGATATTAAAAGCCTGGAAAGATTCTAAGATCAATTAGGACCTTCTAATGACTGATCTAATTCCCCAAACCTCAAGGGCTACCATCTTCTCAGCTAACTCACTGTTGCTCTTCCAGCAGTTGTTTGTATGGGCCAAACCTTGCTGAATGGCCCTGTCCCAGAGCTAAACTTACCAGTGTCCGTGGTCACACAGTCTTTTTCTGCTGGACTGGAGTGAACTGCAACACCAGCAAAAAAATAAAGGTAAGAAAATCTTCTAAAGAAAAGCACTTCATTGAAACATCAATTACATCATAATATATGCAGCTTGAACAACTTCTCTTTCATTGAGTCCATGTCCTCTCCTACCTAACACCAGGCTCTTCCTTTCCTTCTGTGGAGGAGGGGAAAAATGGGACACCCCCACCATTTCAAACCTGCCTCATTAGAGCCCGCAGATGTTACTAGTTTCTTTCTGACCACCAGTTCAGAGCCCACTGGAAATGAAGCAAATATCTCTGGTAACACCCTTAATTACAGCCTCCTGGCAATGTCTTCTGCAGTGCTGTCAGAAGGGAGCTGCCCTGGATGCAGGAAGCATCACTCAGGGTAAATGCACTGCCTGTTTAAAACAGGAGGTTGCTCTGAGTCAGAAAATAAGTGGGAAAAAATCAATTCCGAAATTGAGACCATTCACGAGCATCACTTGGAAGGTCTAATAATAGGGTAGTACTTGGACCTGCTCTTATGTGAATCAATTCTTAACCTCTGCCCTGGAAGAGGAGGCTGTGGTCCATCGCATTACCTCAGGAAGTCACATGTTCTCACTCTGGCACAAAACAGGTCCCCACTCAGCACCCACAACCACACCTGCATTTGCTGTACTTTTGCTTCAGCAAACCTCCCTGGAGCTGTGCAGGGACAGAGATAGGTGTTTATCAACAGTGGAACACACAAACCCAACCCCAATATGGATGTGAGCAGCTGTGCAGCCATGGCCAAATCCCATGATGGAGAAACACACACCCACAGGGAGGATAAAATTTCCATATTCCATCTTCTCTTCTTTCCCCATTTCCCCCACAACTGTTCTTAAGTGGCATTTGGCAATGCCCTGGAGCCAGCAGTGGCATCACCTGCATTACTTTGGTGTCATTTTGGCCCCAGACAAGTTGCAGCCCTGCCAGGGGAGGGGAGTACCTAGTGCTTCAGAAACAAGGAGAGTCTGTCTCCAACACCTTCCATGTACCATGTCAATCAGAAAAGGCTGGTGAAACTGAGGAGTGTCAAGGAGTCCCCCATTACCACAGATGCTGCCCCATGTATTACATGCCCTCTTCCGCTGCAACAGGTTGTGTGCCAATCACATTGTAAATAAATTAAGGACTGAAGTAGCACCCACTCAAAAAAAACTAGGGAGCTTCAAATGTACAGCTGTGGAACCTCGACTTCAGGAAAGCAGCAAAAAAAGGCTCAAAACCACTCATTTGCCCAGTGATAACCTCACTGAGCAACACTGCATGGTACACACAAGGCATCATTTGAGGTTAGATATGACCCCTGGGAAAGGAATGTGTCAAAGTGCTGCAGCTGCCCAAAATGTTCCCATTTCCAGTTCACAAATCCCAAAGAGCTGCCAGAAATAAAGAAGTGTTCAGCGGGCCCTAAGGCATCAAACCAAACCCTCACTCCCTAGAAGGAGCAGTACAGATTATGCTTTAAGTGAGAACGGCTAGATGGAGAAGGAAAAAATACCAGGAAGTGTTTTGATGAGTTTCTATGAACTTGAAAAATCCTATCATTGGCTATAAAGTCACTGAGGAGATTGTGAATGGTGATTGTGCAGCTCTACAAGGTAATTTATCTCCCTGACCAGTACTTCGTAAACTGTCTACTGAACTGCCCTCTGTTAAAACTAAAGATATACAGACACTTGTAAACCTTATCGAGGGGAAAACAACTCAGATAATTTTACACATTTAAATGAAAACCAGGTTCTGAGCTTTTCCAGGGAATGAAAACGTCAGCTCTGCTACCAGGGTCCAGTCACCCATGGAAGGGGGGCCAGGAACAGCAAAGCTGAAAAATTACTCGAAAAATGATGCATGTGGCTGTTCCCACTCCTCCCAGTTGTAGCAGAAAACTGTTGATTACTGTGCTAATTTTCTCAGCAGCTTTACCAAGGCATGTCAAAAAAAAGCAAATTATTTTTTTGTTCTGCAGCATTTCCTCAAGCATTTGACTCCGTTTTCACCTGTATCAGGGAAAAGGTGTAAAGGAGTTAGTATTTTTTCAGAGAAAAAAAAGGCTGTTTTACTGTGTCAAATAAAAACTGGTTTACAAGATCAAAGACCTCACCTTTTAATCATTACTTAATTCCAGGAATGGCAATTTAATCTTCATGATCTTACATCTAAATAGGAGACATGCAAACAAAATTAAAAGGCTTGATTCAAATTCAAAGGCCCTAACATCTTCAGAATACCCTCCTAAGTCCGAAGGGTAAAAACTTTCCTAGATTAGTTGGCAGAAACTCGTGGTAGTCTCACAAGTTCAAATGCTCTTGTGAAATTTCCATCCAATTGGGCACATCTGAACTGGAACCAGAAAATAGTCCTGGTAACCAACCTGGAACTAGATCAATAGAAAGTGGGGCAGATCTGAAGATTAGACTCTGAAACTCCTTAAATCTGAAAGGCATTAGGTAGCACTTTGAAATAGCACCGAGCAGGGGAATG
>VZTH01001006.1:185343-200343 GCA_013397815.1 Aleadryas rufinucha | reverse complement strand
ACACAGCCCTGCAGGTGGGGTCTCACAAGGGCAGAGGGGCAGGATCCCCTCCCTCACCTGCCCACACTGCTGGGGATGCAGCCCAGGGCACTTTTGGTTTTCCAGGCTGTGAGCACAAATATGTAAAAGCAGAAATCAAGTCCCAACTCCACACTTCAGGGCTGCCCTTCCTTCTCCATACCCTGCTCTACTCAATCACCTGTTGATCAATACCCATTATCAAGCCTGTGGGGAGCACTCATGGAACGGGGAATCAGCACAGAGAGATCCAACCTTCTGGCAGTAAAAGGATGCAGGTCCCCAAATGTTCAGGCTACTTATGGAGGGTATGCAAGGAGCACATGTTGTAGCTCAAGTTTTAGGAATCACCTTGGATTCTGAACTGAATGAAGCTCAAATTAAAAAAAAAAAATCTTCCATGCATGAGTTAGAGAGGAAACAACACAAATGTCATTTAATTTACATGACAAAGTGCTGCCATTATTTCAGTATGACAGAATGCCACTAAGAGCAATTTCTGAAAATTATTTAAACAATGTAATGAGTTAAATGTCAACATCAGCTAATTATGTTTATGCTAATTGTTAATTAGCCCCATAATGGAGACAGTCTTAATTAACAATAGTTATGTGTGTGTATATGTGTGCACGAAAAGGAGTGTGTATTAAGAGTGAGAGGCTGTGAAAAAAATGTTGTAAGTAATTTCATTTCCTGTAATCATAAGTATTTCATTTCAGACATTAACAAGAATTTTTCAACATACTTTGGAAAAGATATGACTAACTTACAATGTATCTGTAAGCAATCCTTTCTGTACAGCATCTGTTGTGTCACAATAGTTGCATCTTTTTCTTTTCTTTTCTTTTCTTTTCTTTTCTTTTCTTTTCTTTTCTTTTCTTTTCTTTTCTTTTCTTTTCTTTTCTTTTCTTTTCTTTTCTAACCATGGATTGTGGAAAGCTGGTTCTGTTTCTGTGCTACAGATTTCTCTTGTGACAGCAAAAAACATACACTTTGGAAATATAGTCAGGGTTATGACAGGGAGGTCAGCATAACTGAACCTCAGGACAAAGAAGACCACTAATTTCCAAGAAAGCGGGAAATTCTTGTTATATTTGTCAGAGAAAAAGTCCTAAAGAGATTGATGGTTTTATCTATGTAAAGAGTTGACACTTTTATAACAAAAAGAAACCACCTACAGGGGGGTCTGTTCTAATAACAGTGATCTAAATTTTAAAAGCAGTAATTTTTTTCTTTTTCTTATATAACATAGGAAAAAAACCACATTATGACACAGCCTGCACACTCACAGTCCATGGGTTTATAGCATAGGTTGGTGAAGTATTTAAATGCAGGTTTTGGCTTAAAGGGGATACTTCAACCTATCCGTACCCTCCAAAGCAATTCGGAGCATCCTAAAGTCTTTGCTGACCTGAGACCTTCATTCCCAAGCTCTCACTCCAGTTTCAGCTGGGGAAGATCATGTCAAAATCTTCCAGAATTGTGTGTGTTTAGGACACTTAGACTAGCCCCAATGTGCCTAAAAGACACCTTAGAGGAGAAGCATGTACAGGAAAACTGGAAATATCCCTTCTGGAGTTTCACAGTCCCACTTGGAAGCAGCTCCCCACCTCCACAGCAATTCTGTCTGACCTTGGACAGGACTTTCAGAAAGGAATCACTTGGAATGGGAGAAGGTTGGGGTAAACTAGGGAAGAGAGGCACCTGCTAGCTTGAAAGAACTTCCAAAAGAAAATAAACTCTTTAAACAGCCACTGAACAACCCAGGCTGGAAGGGACTTCAGAAGATCATGTGGCTCAAGTCCAACCTTTTGTGGGAAAAGAAGCCTAGATGTGATCCCCAGCTGTCCTTTGGGATTGGTGTGAATTATAGGCTTTCCAGTACCATGAGGAGGTCATCAAAATGATGAAGCCGGATGCTTTATAGAATTTCATGGTGGGAGGATGAGAGAAAAGAGGCACAAAAGGAGACAAGATAGACTGGAAACGATCAGGAACTTTTTCACAGAGACAGTCAAGCAGGGGAACAGTTACCCAGGGAGGATGTACCTCCATCCTTTGAGGTTTTCAAAGCAAGACTGGATAAAGCTGTGAGCAAACTCACCAGATATGTTCTTGCTTCAATCAGGAGGTAGGACTAGAGACTTCCCCAGGCCTCTTCCAACCTGAATTATCCTATAAGCCTACATTCTGGATGCATAGTTTTACTCTACAATGCACAGTTCCCACTACTGTCCCCCAAATTAAACCTGACAGTGCATTTTTAAAATCTGAGTTTACTTGGGGCTAAATGACAAAATTCATCTCTGAAAGCCAGAAGACAAACCCATCTGTCCTAGCAGAGCTGCCCAGGTGTAACTGAGAAGAGAGGCTGGCCCTGAGTGTGTTTCTTAAATCCAATTAAATGTCCACGATGCTGTTAATAACGTCAGGGCTTTGATTTAAGTTACACCACCACTAAATATAGATGCAGCCCGCAGTTCAGCAGCTCACTAAAAAATAACAGTGGGCTATTAATGACATTCCAGTTCTTCAGGGCTGGGAGAGCCTCTGGGAACAGGACACCAGCACCTACAGCTACTCTCACTGTGCACTGCAAGCTGTGTTTTTGACAGACCTTGCCAAGCCAGCAGCCCTTGGCTGTGTAAGGCTCCCCAAAAGGAGAGTTAAAACCTTTCTTGAACTCTTTAGTGGCTTCTCTAGGGGAGAGTATTCTCACACAGCCATGAGGGTGAGGTAAGAGTGCCTGGAACAAACACAGGACTCAAAGGGTCTGTGGACATGAAGAAAGCTTGTAAAGCCAAGGTCATCTACACCACTGATCCATCACTACAGCCATGGCTCTCTGTGCCCCTCTTCAAATTCACCGTGTCCAGTCCCAGGAGAGACTCATTGAATTTGGTCCTGAGTAGTTCAAGAAGACATATGTGCAAATACATGACATAAAACTGTGAAAAAAAAATAGTAATTTCCCATCTAACATGCCAAATTGCTGCTTTGATGCCTTTATTCTGTGAATGTGAGCGTGAGAAGATCTGTACTTTTAATAGGCTTAATTAGTGTCTGAAAAAATTACTATTGCCTTAGAATTACAGTTCCGTGCTTCAGTTCTGCCATATGTATTCAGTAATGAGTATAAATGCAAATGATTAAACATAGAAGCCTGCAAAATTACCTTTGTAGCTACTTGCATATAACATAAAAGCAGCTTTCAGTCTCTGAGATATCAGTTTATAATTACATTCATAAAAATAAATTAAAAACATCAATTAATTCTACAATAGTTACATAAAAGAGACCAGACTTCCCTTTCACAATCACATTCTGCACTTTTTAGCATGGACTCAAACAGTGGAAGTTCTAAGTTTGTACATGAGCTTTTCTAACATCAGACTCTCAGCCTGACCCCTTGCAAGGAAGTCAATGAAAAAACTCTCCAGTTCTGGGCAAGGTCAAGGCTGAAATGTGGGAAGTGAAGGTGGGAGCTATGTATTATTAGCTGATTAACACACATGTTGTGAGTCACACCTTACAGGTGCTTTGGTTCAAATTGAACATTTCATTGTATTTTCTCCTGGTTTTATTGTATATAACATGATACCAGCTTCTCAAAATGAAAACTCATTTCAAAAGTAAACTTACAAATTAAGAAGTTCTGTACAGGGATGGTATATTTCACCCTTGCCAAGACACGGCTATCAGGAGATAACTCATACTGATACTGTTTCGAAAAGTAGTCTAGCAACCTCCATCAACAGAAAAATGGATGTTTCCCTTACCTCTGCAATATTTGCCTTTCAACACACCTATCAGCCCATGGATCAGTCTACTCCCAAATGAATAACATGGTACTCAGCTGGTTTTTTTTTCTTCACTTCTAAGATGTTCTGCAGTTCTTGAGCATCTTTCCAGTACAGACCCAGGCACTACTGACAGCCCAGGGAGTGTGCTTCAAGGGCTGGAGAGATGCAGCTGAAGTGTCCACACTGAGCCAAGGCAAGGAAAAGCCCAGGATACAAGTCCCTGTGATGGGACCCTGTCATACATCACCCAGCATGGCTCGCTGGCCCCAGTCTATTCAGATTACAGAAAGGCAGACCCTCATTCCAGACCATGGCACTAAATAAAGTCAAAAATCTCCCTTTCTAATCCAAGGCCATTGTGTGCAACCATGTGATGCTGGACAACTGAGTCACACCTGTATTTACCCAAGGGTGCAACCCTGAGTGCTGTGGGTGCTGCTGGGGAAGCACAGCATGCACTGGCCTGGGCTGTCCATGGGGGACATTTGCCACCACATCATTCCCAAAGGAAAAGAGAGACTCTTCCACATGTGCACACACAATCCAAGCGGCCTTTTCTATTCCAACATCGAGATTTAGTCACAACTTAAGGTACCTGGGGCAGATAGGAGAAATTGGTCTTAATTAGCTAAACACAGTATATGTGCTCTTGCTCCACATTTATGTGGTTAAGGGAACAGATGTCCAAGGAAACAATTTTGTTGTTGCTTCCTTTGTACGTTGGTTTCTAAAGAAGTGAGTTATTGTTTTATTAAGGCAGCGAATTCCCTGATTGATGGCTGCATTGGCAGGATGACCTTGTCATTGTTTTCTCAAGTACTTGTAATTGTTACAGTGGAGAACACTGGGCTTTAATTATCTGTGCAAAAAAATTCATGCACTCTGGTTACACTCTGCTGATTGTATTGGATACACTACAATATTTATTTGCTGAAGAGGGAAAAATGGCAATGGCAAGTCAGTCTAAGGACTCTCACAAGAGAAAGTAATGGTGGATATTACAGGTTCCTAAAATACTGTAATAGCATATAGTAATTCAGGCAAGCCTGGTAATCAGTTGATGCTCAGGTTCAGTACAGATTACCTGCTATTATATCAGCCAGTCTCTCAATCTTGAGAAAATATCTGTTAAGGTATAAACATTTAAGCGAAAGAGGTACCGAATGTAAATAGTGCGGATTGGCAAACAGTGCCTGCTGCACAAGCATCACAACTTCTTCCCCTTATTTGAATATAATGTATTCATTTCACACCCCCAGCCAGTGGTTGGCATTACCTAATTGCCAGACATGCTCATTATAAATAATTTAATTCAGATAGCTTTTCAACAAAGTTCAGTCCCCTTGAGGGTTTCCCACCAGCAGCCTGAGCCCGAGAAGTTTGTCAGCAGCTACAGTGGGGGCAAGACAAAGAGCAGGGCTATGAATCTGGGCTCAAACACACTAAAAATTTAGAAACATACATGAAAAAATGTCATGTTGTCACAAAAAGGCTTTGAAGAAATAAAAGTGTATATGTATATATGGGTGTAGATTGGAGAGGTCTATGCCACGCCAGATCCCCATTATAATAACAATACTAAAGCATCGGGGTTTCTGTCATCAAATTACTGCAGAAAACTGACAGAGAGTATACAGAAACAGTAATTCTATATAAACTATGCCATGAAAGTAAAGTTGAAGGGAAACTGTCAGATGCCAAAGATCAGTTTAGTCTAATGGCAAAAAACAAAACCTGGGGCGTTAGCTGGAACTGAGGCAAAAAAGTCTCAAGTTAGAGATAAGGTAGACTTTCCCTGCTTTTCTTCCAACAGAGGGTTGGTAACTCTTGGAAGGCATTGGTACTTTAAGGAAGAACTCAGATGCCATTCTCAGAGACAGGCTTTAATCAAGCCCTAAAATCTGTTGTTTGTTCAGGGACCATTTTTCACAGAAAATGGCATACAAAAGACTGAAAAAAAAAAGGTGATCTAATAACTCTGTCTTGCTTTCATGACTTTGAAATAAAGAGGATGAGTTTCTTAGGAGTAGTGGGTTGTGGCTGAGAGCTAGTGGCTATCTTTTAGAAAAATTGTATTTGTAACACCAGAACATAGCTCTTTTTCTGTAAATCCAAAGCAATATAACCTGTAAATCCAGAAAAATATAATAGCCAGAACCAACCAAGGAACCCAGAGTTGTTATTACTGAATTAGGGTGAAGTACAGAAATATTTCCACACAGAGATACAGAATATGGAAAGATACGAAGCCTGTTAAAAAATACACCATCTCATAGTCAAGCTCTGAAGAAGAGTAAAACATCTCATGAAGGCAAGTCACTACATAAAAAGACAAAAGCTGTGGGTGCATGTTCCCTCCCTGATGACTCATTATAGGGTTAGTCACTACCAAAATATTACTGATGCTCTTCTCTGCTATTTTAATATAACTTTGAAGTCCATTTTTGCCATTTTCTGCTGCTTTTCATTACAGTTGGTAGTGTTTTGAGCCATAATGGTTTGGGTTGGAAGGGAAATTTAATGATCACCTTGTTCCAACCCCCTGCCATGGGCAGGGACACCTTCCACTAGACCAGGTTGCTCCAAACCCCATCCAGCCTGTCCTTGAACACATCCAGGGATGGGGCATCCACAACTTCTCTGAGCAACCAGTTCCTGTGTCTCATCATCCTCAAGGTAAGAATTTTTTCCTCATATCTAATCAAAACCTACTCTCTTCAAGTTGGAAGCCATTCCCCCTTGTCCTGTCACTACCTGCTCTTATAAAAGGTCCCTCTCCACCTTTCTTGTAGGCTCCCTTCAGGTACTGGAAGGCCACAATTAGGTCACCCTGAAGCTTCTCTTCTCCAGGCTGAACAACCCAATTCCCTCAGCCTTTCTTCACAGGAGAGGTGCTGCATCCCTCTGATCCCCTTGGTGGTCTCCTCTGGACTGGCTCCAACAGATTGATCTCATCCTGTGTTGAGGAGCCCGGAGCTGGGTGTAGCTCTGCAGGTGGGACCTCACAAAAGGGGAGTAGAGGGGCAGAATCCCCTCCCTTGCCCTGCTGCCCACGGTGGTTTGGGTGCAGCCCAGGGGCTTTCAGGGCTGCCATTGCTCCTGGATAATTTAACAGCAAGTGCTGCAGGGGTGTCATATCCAAGTAGGAAACAGGTACCATGCTTTGGAGGAACCTAACTCCTGTTTGGATTTCATTATTGAGTTCATTTCTATCCTAATTCCTACATGTCTCCTATGACTAGGCCTTTTTCAAGTTCATCTCCCAAATACACGTATTAAATAAAAGCTTATTATTTTTTATGGTGTAAACATCGTATTTTTTATAAAACATTATTTCACAAGCCCATTTTAAAGTTGCTTCAATCCTCAACTAATCTAGCTAAACTTGCATATATCTACTAGAAATTACTTCAAAGCCATCATTTCAGCGTTGTGGTGGAGAGAGATGTTTGACATACAAAAACACTGATGCAAAGTGACTTCATAGTTAATTCATTTCAGTTCACAAAACACACATTCAATAGCGAGAAGTGATTTGGGAATAATTTCATTTGTTATTAGGTTTAACATATTTTGGCAGTATTAAATAAAGCAAATATATTCAAGCTAATTCTTTTCATTTTAATTCTTTCAATTAAACTGTGAATGTATTACAGTGGGAACCGAGCAAAGCCACTTTTGCCAAATTCTCACCCAAAGCCCACGAAAAGATGCTGCTTTCATTTTGCAGCCCTACCCATACAAGCCTGCCACCCTCAACTGTAGAAAGGAAAAAATAGCTGAAAGTTATTTAAAATGAAAAATGGGCATGGTCACTGCCAGTGTACACACTTCAGAGTGATCTGTATTTTTCTCCTAATGTGACAGACACTTAAATGAAAGAAGTGAATTCACGGCTACAATAAAACAGTAGCCAAGTCTCCCTTGCCCTTATTTTATTTCTAGCAACAGTAATAAAATGGCTGTTTATTGGGCTTTTCTTCACTCTTTCTTTTCTCTCTGTTTCACAATCAAACAAAAATGTTATTTTTTGAGAAAATAAAGTAACTTATTTTATTAATTTATTTTTCTTGTGGCTCCACAGTAAATGATGGCAAGATTTTATATATTAACTGGTGCTGATAACAACATTCTCTGCTTTGAGAAATGCATGGATTCACCTAAAGGGCTGAGGTTTTGCTCAGGCATTAAGGATGAAAAGTAACACTGTAGAAGCACCATAATCACTGAGCACATGTTAATGATGACAAGGCTATGCTAGTTAGTTTAAAATACCCATGAAATCTGAAACACTAACCAAATAAATACAGCATGTGCGTACGCATGGGGTATGGGTTTAACAGTGCTTCTCCATCCTTGTGAAGCCATGCAGACAGTTTCAAATGCAAGATCAGTACAGGTGCATACAGAATATATTTGTACACCTCTTACTCCCCAGCGGCTGCCAGAACTTGTGTGTCACCGAGAACCCACAACCCCTCCCCAAAGTCAGTGATGGAGACAGATGATCAACACTTTGCCTTGAAAGACAGCCCAGAGCAGGCAGTGCCTCTCAGAGCCCCCAGCTGCTGCAAACACACAGAGGCAGCCCCTCGGTGCAGCTGGAGTTATTCAAGGACCAGGGGAGAAACAGAGTGTCACTGGCAGTGTCACGGCAGCAGGTACATCCTGGTCCCCCAGACCTCTGTGTGTGTCCTTTGGCTGGGCTGCACAGCCTTGAGGAGCCCAGCACACCCTGATGTTGGACCAAACATTGCTCCCCTGCTTCCCTCCCTCACGTGTGAATTCCCATTAACCTGATTGAATTCCAACATGCATCAGCCATGTACAACTTGACCCATTTCCACAACAGCCCTCTTCGTTTAATCCTTCTGCAGAAAGTGTCGGCTCGGATATTTGTTTCAATAAAGTTATTGATTTCATATCTTCACCACTTTTGCTACAGTATTTTAGGTCAGTAGGCCATGTGGCCCTGCCTCATCCAATAGCTGTCTGGTCGATAACTTAAAAAACCTCGGTATTGACTGCTGGAAGAATGATCATGCAAAGAAATGGACCTGACATCAGTCAAACAGATTGTGTTTGGCAACCCAAGGGGGTACAAAGTGAACCTATGCTGATAACTGGGTCAGTCTAATAAAGTTACATATGTCATCAGCTTTACAGCAATTGATTCACTTAAAAATTAAATGGAGATGTGACTGAGAGTCTTTGAACTGAGCCTGTGTCCAGTAACACCAAGAGTCCCTTCAGTTTCAGTGAGGCTTAAAATCAGAGTGTAGGACAAAACTGATGGCTCACTAAGAGGTACATGTATCCGGTACAAACTCATCATCTTTGTCGTTTGGATATAAAAATGGGACTGAGGCAAAAAGAAAATGTCAGAAACATCAATTTCAAATAGACTTCTACCCTTCACTCAGTCTCACAAAACACTTGGGGAATGGTTATGTGTACTTGTGTGTTTAAACAAGTTGTAATCAGGAACTCAGACTGGTTTCTCTGCCTGAAAAAGCAGAAGAAATGGTGCTTGTTATTACCTGCATGATTTTTCTGTGTGCCTTGGATCGTAAGGAATCCGAGACAGGTGGAATGAAATGCCCCACAGAAACACTTTCTTCTATCCAATAATTAAGGTGCCAGCCTAGACAACTAATGTGGAATAGACAATTAACTTTTGGACAGCAGAACTGAAAGATAAAACTTGTAATCTAGGGAATCTTTCCCATCCCCACTTATTCTGATCTACTTTTCATGCTAAATTTATTATGAGAATCTGACAGCTGGGAATTTTGTTCCCATTCCTTGTTCAACTGCAGGTACAGATTATTCTTCTTGTCTGTATCTGCAGTTGTTTCTATGCCAGAAAATGGGAGTTACATCATTTATGGGAAAGAACCATTGTTCCAGACAAACTTATATATCTATTTATGGTTTCTTCTCCTTCAATTTATGATATGCTTATCAAAGCAATGTTATATATACAGCTGTAGTTATATTCCCATCATCCAGTGATAAAAATACATGAGTAAATGCTGCTTTCCCTGAACAGATGTTAAGCTAGAGCTTAAGGACTCCAGGTTTGACACACAGCTCTGCTTAGTGGAAAATGATATAATTTACAGAATGATACTATTTTCAAAGCAAAGCCCAGTACAGTTCAGTTATAAATAGCTGAGGGTATAGTTCTGTTTGTTATTTCTGTAACTGCAATTACTGTACTGGCTGACACTTGTTTTTAGTGTTCTGGGTATTGTTAATTCACTACAAAGTACAATAAATATTACTCTTTTAACTACTCTCTTTTTTCTACATGAAGGGACAGCACAGGATTCTTTGCTACTTTAGGCTTCACGCTATTAGTTTTACATCTTATCTGCAAATCTTTTCCGTGGTTTTCCCTAATCTTCATAAACTGATGTCCCACTGATGTCAAAAAGGGTACACTTCCAAATGTCACATTATTGTCAGACACTGGCTCACCACACTTTATGATGTTTTCCTTCACGTTTGGGCTTCCTGGCCAATGGGGTCCACAAACTCTTCATCCTGTAGGATTGACCATGCAGATACCATGTGTTTTCCCAGCACATACACATCAGCCAACATTGTTTGGATCTTCTCCAGCAATCAGTCCAACTGCTTGATGAATATTACAGCTTTTAATTTAAATAATTAATAAACTATAAATCAATCTGACTCACAATCCAAGGTACCTGACTGAGAGTTCAGGTCCAAATTTTCATGTTGAATATACAGCTAAAATGGGAATCCTGATTTGCATTTGGCATCCAAGCACCTAAATTAAGAAACCTTTCTGTGTAGCACAGCAGTTCTATTGCTTCTTACCTAATGCAGTTTTTTGCATCTGTTCTAAATGTAGAGAAAATGGTTGCAAAATGCTTCAGTATACCCACTTGGTTTGGCCATAAATAAGAGGACATGCTTTCAATCTGCATTAGGCAGCCGAAAAAATTACTTTCCCTCCTCCCCAGTATGGAACCGAATAGTGAATTGCCACATCTCAGCTGGGACCATGGTGTTAAGAGAGGAGTAACGGCATGCCAGGCATGCTTTAAACCACTCCAACCCAGTTACAAAAGCACTTTGGGTAGTGCCTTCAACACTCTTACTTGAATACGCAGGAAGTTTCTCAATACTGACAGGAGCAGGATTTCAAATATTAATGAGGTCTCACAATAAAAGCATTGGGCAACTTTGCATTCAATCCCCTCCTGTGTAAATCAGCCGACAGAGCCAGCCTAATCTGCACCAGTTTGTAGAGCTGCCCCTTGACTTAACTCTCCAGATCAGAACTAAAAGGGTAATCTTTTTATTCTCTGTGTGTCTCACATCTTTATCATCTGCATTTCTAAATGCTTTAATAACAAAATCACGAGATGAATGCTGCTCACCCATCTGATGTTTTCTTTGACAAGAGGGATTCATAACTGTATGCACAACCTGTGGTCCTGCTGTGTCCCTTCCAAAACAAACTTCACCACAAGTAGCATTGTGGGGACATCGGTGAAGTTCTGCAGCAGAGGGCAGAATCCTGGGATGTTGCAGAACTTGGTCAGAAAACTGGGACCTGACTATGGAAAGACCCAGGCACCATTTTCTGTAGCTCAGGGTATCGGCAACACAAGCAGCCTGTCAATATGGGGAAATTAGGGATGTGGCAGTCGTCATTGAATTCACCAGGTTTATCCTACTGAGCAATTAAGTTGTTAGGCTGCTGGTTCGGCTTCCTGCTCTGCTCCTGACCTGAAACACCTGGGGACTCAGCTCCATCTCCCTCCAACTGCCCCATGCACGCTCACACTTCCCGAGCTCTGGCTCTGTTGAAAATCACACAACCATCAACGAGAGCTGGAGACATTTCCACAAACCCGTCACAACCACTAAGTCCTGGCAGCACTGCTAACCTCTCGCATAAATATTAGGAGTAAAGCATTTAGGTCTTCTTGTTAGTTTACTCCTATACATAAGAAATAATGAAAGAAACAGAAGGATCTCTTATTCTCCCTTCCTCCTCCTCTGCTGGGTAAGGACCTTCATTTGCACTCAGGGCTGCTCCTGCCTGAGAAGGTGCTGTGAGCAGTGCCTGAAGAAGTTGTTCTCCATGTCCATCCAGCAGCTTCTCAGTTTTGCCTTTGATTGGCACCTCATCGCTGTATAACAGCCTTGGTTAGGCACTGGCTGGGGAAAAAGAGGGAAATATCCATGTTGGATGCAAAGGAGACAAGGGGCAAGGCATCTTCTGCAGACTTGGCTTTGGGTTTCAATTAACAGCAGAGATAACTGGGGAAAGAATGAATCCTGTGGAACTATATCAGTTGTACCAGAAAGATGTCTGCCATTGCAAGAGGTTTTTTTAATACTTCAGTGGTCTCCAGTTCTCGACAAGGACTGTCATAAATAGAGTGCTGAGAAAAGTGTGATTGAGAGAGGCCTATTGAAAATTATGGAATTAAGATGTTACTCGGAAAAAGAAAGGATTAGTACCCTGGCTAATCTAAGCATAACTAGAAAATGTGGTTTTCATCATTCTGTACAAAAGAATGATGTTCAACACACCCTCCTGTAACTAATAAGGGTAGAACTAATACGAAAAATAATACACCCCTAGAAAAAGGATTATCATAGCAGTAGAAGGAGAGATTTTTATAATCGATGTAAAATAGGTAAAGCCCTGAGTGTCACACCTAGAATATTGGTTAGTAACGCTGAGCAAGGAGTGAGTTTATAATGCACAGGGTCTGGCTCGAAGTTCATTTGCAGAGAAGTGAATAAAGCCATTTTTTGTTTCCGATACATGCAACACACATTAACACTTTGAGATAGATAAACAGATGTATTCATATACGTGCATTACGATGTACTTAGTTTTTTCTTTCTCATGTCTATTTTGTGTACATTCCTCATGTATCTACAGAAAAAAAGAACCCACATGTCATATTATATATCTCTGTATTATACATTCATATACATTGATGTTACACACACATGCATGTGCCATTAGTGCATGGATGTAGAGATACATCTGAAGCCATTGCTTGAAGGCTGTTTAGATGCCAGGGACAATGTCAGATACTACCTGTGAGCAGGGGCTGAGCAGTATTTGGAAGGAGAGTTGAATTTCATGAACTGCCTGTAGTGTCCCCACATCCCAATAATAAGAGGAATTTGCTGCTAGGGCCAGGGGCAGGATGGATACAGATGACTTGTTGGGGTTTATTTGGGATTTTTTTTTTCCTTTTTTCTAGCATTAATTCTTTATCTTTCCCCTTCTCTAGCTTCCCAGGGTCTGTAGCACCCCAGTGAGAGCCAAGCCTCTTCCACAAGCAGCGGGTACCTGCATAAAGGAGCAGGGGGAGATGCTATCACGGGCAGCACCTCTGGCTGGGAGATGAGCAGAGCAGAGGTGTGTGCACTGAGTCTCCAATAGCCCTTCTCCTTCCCTCTCGCTCTATCTGAAGTCTGTTGTATATTTGTTCCTTCACGGCTCCTCGTCCTTAGATTAGATTTCTCCTTTCTCATTACCAACCTTAATAGACCCTTCAGACCTCATTCCAGCCCCAGATATTATCTGACCCGTATAATTAATTAATTATAGCCCAAATATTATAGATTATTAAAAATAGCATAACTAATAGTGTAATATCTCAAGCTGTCGACTTTAATAGTCAACATTGTCTTGGTCTCTCTTATCAGGCTGGGACACCCGGTGAGAATATTGATTTCTGGTAATTTTAACCATCATCTGCCATCCTGATGGGTAATTGTCAGATTTTCACCAGAGTCAGAGCTCATTTGAAATCGTTAAACCGTCGGCAAGGCTCACAGTTGATCTTAATGTTTCCTTTTTCTCCCCCTTCAATATGTTTCAGCAACAGAGAGGAAAATAAATAGAAAGAGAAAGAGAGAGCAAGAGAGAGCTGCGTGCGTGCCGGCCATCTGATTTCTCCTTTATTTTATTTTTCCCTTTACATGTACAGCCCCCACGATGCAGAGGGGTTGTGTGTGCCCCCTCCACCTCTGCTTCCCCACCTCTTTCAATCTTTCCTTAGAAATAGTAGTAGTAATAATAATAATATTAAATAATAATAATAATGATAATNCCTCCACCCCCCTCCAGCAGAGCCCATCTTCAGCCGCCGCCGGGGCTGCCCTCGGGCTGCCGAGGAGCAGGGAGGGAGCCAGAGAGAGGGAAGGGAACTGTTTAATAGATCCTCCGAGGATTCCCCTAGAGCATTATTTAAACTTCTAATTATGATTCATGTGTGTGATAATATTAATTTAATAATCAAGGAGCTGTGCAGGAAGCATTAACCTCAATTAAGCTCATTACTACTCTAACCTGGAATCCCCAGGGCTTTTAAATCTTCTACTATGAGGACCTGACACCACACTGATAGAGGGCGAGATCTGCTTCAGAATCTTTTTTTCTTCCTAAATCATTTGCCTTCGTGGGTAGAGTTAATTAATTCCCTGATTTTACCTTGGGGGTGTGTGTGGATGGATCCCCACTTTCCCGAGGAGAGACGGGCATCCCGAGGTGACCACTGGTCCTCAGTTCTGCCCTGCACGGGGACACACTCTCGAGGCATAAAATCAGGATGAGATCAAGAGCCACTTGAGAGGCTCAGGGGTTGATCCCACTCCTGCTTGCGCCCTCAGGAGCCGGGGCGGTAGTAGTAGTAGCAGTAGCAGTAGCAGTAGCAGTAGCAGTAGCAGTAGTAATAATAATAATAATAATAATAATAATAATAATAATAATAATATTACGAGAGTAACCCGTTCATAGCAAGACGAGTCTTGGAGCCCGACTGCGTTTGGAAACAATATGGAGAAGTCCAGAAGTCCAAGGGAGGTCCTGGCTCCCCCAGCCTGGCAGACATGGCAGTGGAAATCCCCCCGCCCGCGGGACCCCGCTGTACTGGGGCTGCGGGCAGTGCCGAGCGCGGAGGGACGCGGAGCCTGCGCGCCTGGTGCAACCACCAGAGTGACCTTCTCGGCTCAGTGAGGGCTGCTAAATTGTTTTACCGCGGAGATAAATGCCCTTAATTACCCGAAGCTCCAGACCCCCAGGGACGGGGAGAGGGATTGCTGGAGAACAGTCAAAAAGGAAAGGAAAAAAAAAAAAAAAAAAAAAAAAAGTTGTTTGTTGATCTGG
>VZTH01001006.1:47668-173467 GCA_013397815.1 Aleadryas rufinucha | reverse complement strand
AGCGGGGCGGGGGCCGGGCTGGGCGGCGGGGCCCTGCCGGGGGGGCTCAGCCCCCTCAGCCACTCGCCGCCCATGGGCACCCCGCTCTCCATGCACGGCCCCGGCAGCTACGCCGGGCACCCGGCCGGAGGGCTGGTCTGCGCTGCCCAGCTGCCCTTCCTGCCCAGCCCCGCCGTCCTCTCGCCCTTCGTCCTGGGCTCCCAGACTTACGGCGCTCCGGCTTTCTACACCCCGCACCTATAAGCCCCACGCTCCTTCCTCCTTCTCCTCCTCACTCCCGGCTCCTTCCCGCTGCGCCCGCCGCCCCTCCGAGGACCACCCGGCCGGGTCCTGGGGGGCCGCTCACTGCACGGCCCCCCTACATCCCGCACCCGAGAGGTGAAACCAAGAACCGACCGGCAGCGACACCGGGGGAAAGGGGCAGCCCCGTGTTCCTGCCACCTCCCGGAGGGATGAAAGGAGCGGCCAGAGGCTCCCGGGACCCAGCGGGCGGCTCTCCCGCCCTCGGTCCTTTCTACGACCCTTTTTGTACGCGATGTGTCCGGACTGCGCTGCTGAGGGAAGGAGGAGGAGAAACCTCCCTCCCCCGTGTACATACAAGTAGATGTAAATCATCGTTACCTGTATTTTTATTTTCACCGTCCCTCGTTGCTATGTGGGTTTGATTAATTTAATAATTATTATTAATATTATTTGCCTTTGTTTTTATTCTGGTCTGGCAACTCGTAAAAGACTTTAAAAGAAAAAAAAAAAGATTATGTACCCATTTGACTCTCAGGGTAAAACAAGAGAACTATCGGTCCTGTCCCTCGACATTGCAGAGGCAAAGGCGCGCCGCTCCCTGCCGTGACCTCACGGTGACGAGGGATATTTTTTACAAACGTCACTGTCCATCGACCCCCGAGCGCGGCCGAGGCGCTGCGGGGGCAGGGGGCGAGGCTCCTGGGGCGCAGGGCTGGTTTTTTACGTTAATCATTTCTGTATATTTCTGGTTGTTACAAAAAAAAGTTTTAACTTTATAATTAATGTATAAGATAACGGAGTAATGAGCAAGAGGTGATAAAGAGAGCACTTTGTTTGCTAAACACTTTAAATCAATCAATAAAATCTAAAGAAACGGCGCTTTCCGTGGTGGCGAGTCCCTGGCTTTCGGGTGAATCTTTGTAAGACAAGTTTCCTCTAGAAAACGTCTGCCTCATGAGAGGCTTGGAGGGAAGTCTTGCATCATCCTTTTTTTTCCCGTTTACTCTGAGGGGGTATTTCTTATACGCAAGTAAACTTTACTCTTCTTGTACGAGGGAGGGTATTTCCCTTCTTATTTTCCCTATTTGCGTTTTCTTAATTGGCTTTGCCGATTTGTGCAATATTAAGAACAAAAGAAAAATTATATATAGAGCGAATCCGACATCTCTGCCATGTTTCCGCTGACGGGGAGTCCGATATTTTGGATTTATGTAAATTTAATAAATTGGCTCTTTCATTCAGATTCCACAACTTTAAAAATAAAATAATCTTTTCATCACTGTTCCGCTGATTACTTTTAAACTCGTATCGAAGTTGGTCTTTTATAATCCATACTTTTTTTTTTCCTTTAATTTCAAAGAAAAGATCTATAACCGCAGTGAACACCCTGAGGTGGCTCCGCTGGTCCAGCAGCTCCCAGCCCGCTGCTGCAGGGACGCTGTTTCCCCGTTTCCACACTCCTTGCGTGACCCCAAAGCTCACGCCGGGGAAGAGCTTTCATTTTCCACTAATTTTTCGTGTTTGTGGGTCTTTTCTCTTTTCTTTTCTTTTCTTTTCTTTTCTTTTCTTTTCTTTTCTTTTCTTTTCTTTTCTTTTCTTTTCTTTTCTTTTCTTTTCTTTTCTTTTCTTTTCTTTTCTTTTCTTTTCTTTTCTTTTCCCCTCGGGGGCAATTCTAAGAAACCGGTATTTTCTGAAGCGAAATTTGGGTAGCAGAGCATCCTCTTCCTCTCGGGACCGGCTGCGGCACCCGCCTCCGCATCGCTGCCCGGACGGGTGCCCGGGCTTCGCTCCCCGCTCAGCTCCTTTCCCCTGCTCCCTCCCGGTCCCCCCAGCCTGGCTCCGATCTGGGGTTGTGCAGGGCCGGGCGCTCCACAGCCGCATCCCACTCCCGCACACCCGCTCTAGAATGGAATTAAGTGTTTCAGCCCTCCCGTGGAAATAAAACCTGCCGCGACCGCCGGTATTACACACAAGGGTGGAGTGGAGCCGGCTCCACGCTGCAGACCCCGCAGGGTCCGTGGTTTCCACCGGGCGGTGGGTGCGGGGTCCAGCAGCCTGCGGGAGCCGCGGGGAGGATGCGGGATGCTCCAGGTAATGCGGGATGCTCCGGGTTCTCACTTCCCTGCGTGCAGAAGCGTACAAGCACCAGAAGTCTCTGACCAGACTCATTTGCATTTGTGAAGATAAGAACTTTTGCAGTAAAAGGTGTTCTGAAGTAAATTTTCAAGGAAAACATGACAAGTGGTAATGCTTGGAGTACTGCTCTGCACAGGTCTTACTGGTAGGAGAAAACCGGCTAAACTGGGAAACAGACACAGGAGATTCTCCCACACTGCACAACTCTGCTGTTGTGCACCAGGTTTGAGTAAGTGCCGCTAGCAGCCAAACTGTTAGCTCAGGTGAGGCATGACACAGCTGAATAAAGAGATAATTCAACTCCTGTCTGCACTCCGGGAGCTCCAAGCAGTTCCCTGCCAGTGGGAAATAATTTGGCTCCAACAGAAGCTGCCCAGAGCTTTAGAGTACATGATTTCCCCACTCCAGGCTGGTTAGCATCCTGCCAGTGAAACCTGTTCATGTGAGTATTATTACTCACAGCTGCTGGATGAAGGAGTCAGTTAGCCTGAGATTCCCAGTCATTAAATGCGATTTAACAAGGCTTTTCACATTTTATGGCTGTGCTGGAAACAGAGCCGCAGGTATCTTTCTCAGCATAGTTTAGGAAGTTATTGATAACCCTTGCTCCAATGCCTCATCCAGAAGTCTGAGCTCATAAAACTCCAGAGCAAAAACTGCAGAGCCTCAGCTCTAGTGTGTGTCTTCCCCAGCGTGCAGCACCTGCAGTGGTGTAGGGTGTGTTTTACACTCTGCTTACAGGTACTGTCTGTGTCCAGAGGGCATTTGGAGCACCAAGACCAAAGAGCCAATTCAAGTACTGTTCCCTGGACCAAAACTCTGAGCTGACTCGTGGTGTTGGATCAGTGTGTTTGGTTGCAGACTTGAGAGTGAGAAGTGTGATGGTGTCAACACAGGGCAGCTGTTGAGAAACATCTCAGGTGTGAATGCTCAGTCCTCACTGTGCTAAAGCAAAATGCTCTCACCTGCCTGAACCTCCCAACTCCATCACCCGTGTTCCTGCCCACTGACACTGGCTCTGCAGGAGAGTCAAACAAGTCTTGATGCAGCATTTGAGGTTGTCCCACTAGAGAGTCACAGAAAGCCCCCAAAGCTCCCACAGTGACCCCTCCAGCGAGGCCCAAAAGCCAATTCCCATGTGGTGCCTGTCTGATGTCCCTGCTGCCCTGCACAGAGCTTGTTTTCAGTGAGTCATCAGTGAGCCACAGACACCCTGGGACAGGGCAAGTAGAACATGCTGACTGAGGGGACGATGGTTATGACACAAGCAGGAGCTGTTTGGTTCATTCTCTCAGTCAAATTTTTTGAAATTACTTTATTATTCATTCGTAAAATTTAGCATTAGGAGATTCAGAACACGGAACACATCCAAGGGGACATTGAGCAAAGCCTTTGCCAGAGGACAGTCTCAGCTCTGACAGCCTGAGCAGCACATTCAAAGCCTGATTCAGTGTGTTCAAGTGATGTCTTTGGCATGTACCAGAGATGATCTGGGGCATCAGCATATATTTGGGCTAATTCTCATGAAGTCAATGTTAAATCCAAGGGTGCAAACTTGTATTAGTAAGAAAAGATTCAGATATTAATTGCATCTTACTATTGTTCACTCTGTGAATGAATGAGGTTAAAAAAAGGAAATTGCATCAATTTTACTTCATATATTTCAGCTTATACTGAACAAGTCTTAATTGTTCAGTAAAATGTCTTATAATCAGAACAACAGAAGAAAGCACATAAATACAGACAGCTACATTCCAAACAATTGCGAGAGAACTGAAAATATTTTGAAATATTTTGTGTCATTGGTTATACTCAGCAGTCAATGATGTTACACTAAGTCATTGGAAACCAGTTCTGCATTATCACCTGCAAAAATTCCTTGATTTCCACTGAAGCAGGGAATGTAGCTATAGTGAATCACTTTTTTTAATTCTTAAAGGTTTTTGACATGTATTTGAGACCTTCTGTTTCAGATTGAACACACAGTCATGTTACACATTTCTAGTCTCATACTACATGAGTGAAATGCTAAAAATAAAACTTTGTCTCTATGAACTTCAATCCATTTCCCAAAAATACACCATGATGTCTGCTTGTAGTCTGCTATATTAACAAATACCTATTAACTCCTGTATTGCATGATAAAGTAATTCTGCTCAAACACAGCTGAATTGAAATACTCGAAGGAACATTATTTTACAATGTCTGGGCAGGTCTGGTCTTCAGGTTTTACCTCAAAGATAAACAAGAAAATACGGTTGTTTTAGGGCCTTTCTTAAGGGCAAATAAAAGAAAGATTTTTTTCTGATATTGGAAGATTTTCCAGACTCTGGGAGGTAAACCAAGGCAGAGAGCAGAGGGACACTGGGGATGAAGGGGACAGGCAAGTAAACAAAGAGGATCCTAAACAGTTTGTCTCCCAAATTGGGCTTACATAAATGGTTTACATAAACCACATTCTCCTCTGTCTGGTGGGGTTTTTTACTCCTTTCCCTCTTGCTCACACACTCACGTTCTGTGCCACATGCTCACGTTAAACAGACATCTCAGGTGGACAGAATGGGGGCTGTCACAGTGAAAATAACCCTGGCAGTAAGAGCTCTTTCTCCTTTCCTGATGCTGTCTGGCAGAGATGTGAATTCATCATACAGAATAAGCTTTAAAACAGGTTATCACAGCCTTAGAAACCTACAGCTGCTATGTGCCCATTCAGGAGAAATCCTGTTGATGCTGGAAATCCTATGGATGCAACCTGTATCAATAGAGAAGCACCCAGAACACAGAGCATGGCCAGAACACAAAAGTCTGGACACACAGGGTCAGGCAATATCTGTATATGATTTACTAATTTATTCTTATGATGTGACACATGTTCAGGTAGCTAAAACTAGCCAGGCCCACCCAAAGTGATAGACTTTAGTTTAGAATACATCATCTAAATTTTTTTCTCCGCAATGACACAAATCAGAAACATTTTACAGTGGCAATGCAGGAGAGATGACACCACAGCAAAGAACTGAAATATTGTTACAGAAACACTTATGTGGAGCAATGGTTTACACAGTAAATATTCACCCCCTTCAGTAAACTGCTGCTTTTTCAATAGAAGGGAAATAATTCTACTAAACTTAGTAAAAATAAATCAATTATTGCTCTTTTTCTTTCTCAGTTTTTTTTTCCTCCATAACCACACTCATACAAGAACTTATCCTGCACATACAGGGACTTTTTCCCACCTTTTCTTTGTAACACAGGCAGGCTGACAAGTTTATTTCCCGTTCCTTGGTCCCCAGAGTCTGCAGGAAGGGAGAAGAGCAGGAAGAGAGCATTTGAATGAGCTGCTGGTTGGGCTCCTCCAACTCCTTGTGTTGACTGAGACTTCATAGCACCAAGCTGCACTCTCTGTGACCTGTTAAATGTTTTGAGAGTTGTGATTAAGGATGCTCTTCGGGACTTCAAGCAGCAGCACTATGCCTTGTAGGGGTGATTTGGAGTGAAATACTGTGTTTGCCTTGAGCATGCTCTGCAGCACACCGGATCACACCTCTGCTGCTTCTGCTTCAGCACTGGGGAAAATAAACTTTTGTGCACATGTGGAAGCAACATTTAATTTCTGCCCTAGTGAAACCGTGTGGCAGACTCTCCTCGTGGTGCTGTTAGCCTTCAGCTGCCAAAAATACTATTACAAAAATTCAAAGATATCCAAAAGCAATTTCCAAACAAGCAGGATCGTATATTATATTTCCATATACCTTTTACAGTGCATGAGGATAAGAGTGGCTCCATAATGGCATTATAAATACAGCAAATTAATGGTGGATGCAATGCCAACACCTTGTCATTATGCAAGCTGGAAAGTCGGCAGAAATGGTTATTCAACAACCCCTTTCAAAGCAACCAGAAGCCTAATGCTGCACATTACATCTAAAGTAATTAGCACCACATTAAAAAAAATTTAATAAGGTTTTCCTTAACCCCTCAACAGAGGGGATTCCTGATGATAATGGAAAAACACACGAGCACTTGGCACAGGAGAGCTGGGGTTTTTCTCAGGGTGCTGACAGGCAGAAAAGCAAGGGGAAGTCTACCCAGAAAGCCAAATGACAATATTTAAGTCACAGACATATAGAGATGGAGAAACAGATTGTGCTGACATAAGCCTAGCTGGGTTTGGCCAGGCTCTGGTGCAGCCTGTCACTAGCACAAACACCCCGTGCCCTCCTCCCAGCGTGGCAGAGCCTGCTCCGCCACCACCCTCCTGAGCTGGCACGGCATTCAGGCTCTGTACTACACAGACCCAGCTGATAGGAAAGGCTCAGCAAGGACATGAATCCTTTTCTTTCTCCACTCAATCAGCTTTGAAGAAGAGGAGGGAAAGCATCAACTCAGAAACATGAGTAATTAACAGATCTTTCTCCTTCCTTTCCTTCGGGGGCAGCATCCAAGTCCCACACCTGGAAGAACGGTAACTTTATCCTACAGGTCACAATTTGTCCAGCTGACAGGCAGCCCCAGCTCTCATCCACAAGTATTTTCTAGGAGATGTGCTAAGTTTGGCATCCTTAGCATCTCTCCCAGTTGAAGGGGTGGGGAGGTGCTGCTGGGTGGGGAGAGTTCAGACTGGTCTGAACTAGGCTGCTGCTTGGAGGTTTTTCCCACCCTCTTTCTTAATTCCTTCATTTTCTGTAGAGGATTTTGTAATAGGACCATTACCACATCCACTAAGAGGGATGCTCCTAGGGCTCTGAATGTACCAGCAGGATCTAATTTCTCTCATTAGCCTCTCACCATCTTTCTCTGTAATCCTCCTGATGTCCTCATCCCATGCCCCAGCAGCTGCCTGAGCTCTGCCCTGATGTGACACAGCTGCAGCACCTTGGCTCAGGCTGCCATGAAAACAACAAAGGCTACGAGGAGCCTCCCCCCTGAGCCCTCCAGCTGGCTGCAGGGGAACTGCATTTCAGTGGGGTCTCTTGCCTGAGCTGTGGTGTTGGTGCTGTGCTGGGCTTTGCAGCTGACTCTCACCCTGATTTCTCCTTTCTGACTTGGTTCCAGACCTGCCTTTTATCTTGGTGGCAGATAACTTCAGGTAACTGCTGACTGGTGGCTGACTCTGTTCCTATTTCCAAGATTGTTTTCTTGTTTGGGGGTGTGTGATGGTGCCCTTGTCAGGAAGGACGTTGCCCCTCTCTTTTTGGTAATGGTCCTCTCTGTTTTCACCTTCAGCTCCTGAGACCTTGAGTCTCTCCTCTGCTTTTTCTTCTCACTTGGCTACGGATTAACTTCCCTCTGCTCTCTCAGCACTGTCCAGTTTTCCTTGGGCACTGCTTGGGGCAGAACTTGCATGTTTGCAGATGCAAATTCAAGTGTTATTTTCACCTAGGAGCAGAATGCTGTTACCTGTTTTGGGTATATTTAAATGCAGCTGTCCCAGAGCATCCTAGAACAGACACATGGAGAAATTGCTCTGCAGAAGTCACCAGAGTAACACCCTTCTCTCAGGCTTTGGTGTCCAAGGGGTCCTGAGGGCTGATCTAGCTGGTGACAATATCGATGAGGAAGCTCTCTCCTGAATCCATGAAGTTCAGTGCTTTTCCTGGCAGGTGTCTAGAGAATAAGGATTCAGATCTAGTGCTCCCTTGCCCCAGCCAGGGGACTGTAATCTGCAAGGATCTCTTTTACTCTGTCTAGTTTCCCACATGAAGCAGTTTTAGCTTCATGGTGGTTCAATTCCAGCTCCCACAGGGGAACAGGTGATGTGAGCTGTCTCCCACCAGCTCTCCTGCATTTAAGTTGCCGGTGGCTTGGGCCATCCCCTGAGCCAGGACATGGGACTGTCACCTCTGAGGGTGAGGAGGGACCTGAACTCCATCTCCTGAACGTGAGTTCCAGCGGGAGAGCTGTTAAGTGCATCATGATTGCCGCTGCCTATCTAAAACCAGTGACTTCGCTAAAGGTGTGAGTTTGAGGGTGAGGCATTCCAAAAGGCGTGGCTTTAAATGGCCGATTCTCATCACTTAAGTACTGCTGTAACATCCAGATGTCCTTACCTTTTCTGGCGCATAACCTACAGAGACAGAGTAGCTCCGACTAAAAGCATCGATGTGTTTCACAGCACTGGATAAGCCCCACACGCAGCTGCACCACAGCCAGGCAGTTGCAGAGCGTGGGAGACCACCAGGTGGCCACTTGCCTCTGCTGTGTACTGTGACACATCTGAACCTGGTTTGTGCTGGCTGGGCTCCTGAGATTCAACACCTCTTGCTTCTGGCTAGAGGCTCCTAATAACTAATAACACCCTTATCATCCATTTCCACAGCCACTTTAAATGGAACAGGTTTACTTTTTGTTTTCCACAAAAGGAAGTTGGTTTCCTCATTTTTTTTTTTCAATAATGTCCACTTAGATTAACTGAAGTCTTTCCTCAATGTGCAAACTGTTGTGTGTGGCACAATCTACCATCCATGCAGAACTGCTTACAAACCCCATCTGTATGTTCTGCTTAGCAATAAAAAAATGACAAATATTTTAACCATGATTTCTAGGAACTTTTTAGTGTTACCATTTTCTAATAGAAACTTTTCAGCCATAGCCAGGTTGATAAAGCCAACCCTCAAGTAAGTTTAGAGAAAATGAAGTCACAAGGTATGGTGCAAAAGATGAATACAGGCCCATCATCCTGCCCCAGAAACCTCCAAGGGGATGTGCTGAAGGATGGCTTTTATTCAGAAGACCTGCTCACAAGCTCCATACCAAGCTCACTGATGCCATAAAATGCTTTGCATTTGAGTGCCAGACCATACATGCTGCAGCCTTTTTTCCTTCCAGGCTTCTACTCCCCAGGTGCAACCATGTGCTCAGGTAAGAACAACCACGGAGAAATCTTTGCTTACACTTCTCATTTTCCCACTGACACAACTCTAGTTAAAAAAGGATGATTGAGATGCACCAGCACAGGTCACTTCAGCTCTGAGTCCCTTCAGACACGCAATATTCAACCTGTATTACAACTACTCACCTTAACAACACTCTGAAGGGCCAGATCACGCCAAGGTGTTCAGGTACCTGGAAATCACACACAGCATCCCCAGCAAGCAGAAGTACAACAAAGGTGTTGGAGGGAGTTTAGAGACAAAACCACACTCAGAGATTATGTGAATGATACTTGTATTTATTTTTTTTCCCAGAAGCCCAGAGGACAGGAATAGAAAAGTTCCAGTAGAAATGTCACAGGGACACTTGAGCAACATTTGAACCGGTGAGCCCAGGGACCTCAAATTTGTAAAGTGCTGTAAGTAAACTGACACACAGAAAGTGTGATGTATCTAAAAGGTAGATTGATCTATTTTGAACTTAAAAGGAGTTCTATTTAGTGAAGGTATACTGGATCTTTAGAGAGAGATGCCTTTTTGAACTTTTTCCTTCTGTACAGCTACAGATAAACTCAGGAAACGCAGAAAGCTCCCCCAAAGCCTCTGAATTATGTCTGACCAGGTCTAATGAGAATGCTCAAGTGATAACATTCAAGGCCTGTTGTATGTATACATGCTGAGTGGCTCTTATAGAGAAATAATTGGATAAAAAGAGGCAATAATTTACATGGGTTAAGAGAAGGGTTTGTTCAACACTGGACCAGGGGAACATAAAGGCAGTGCTACAGGGGATGTGCAATCTATATATTCTCCTATGAAGGGTCAATGGTTTATCTTGCCTCGAGGCAGAAAGAGGAAGAAAAAAATCAGAAGAAAAAAAGTAGAAGAGCTTTAAAAAAAGGTCATCATTGGCCATCAACCTGGGCCAAAGTCCAGATACCTGTGTCTGAGTTGGCCATCTCTGAGTCACTTGCCAGGGAACCTTAACTCTGAAATGAAAGAGGCACTCTAGGAAGACACTTTTTTTCAAGCATATGTGCTTTTAATAAACAAAGGGGGAAGAGCACACAGGTCATGTGATAGGATCAGGTTTAACCGGTGGATTGGACAGTTGGGTCCAGACAGGAAGTTTTAGCTGATACTCCTAAAACTGATGTGACTGAGTAGCATCACTAGAATCACAACATGTTTTGGGTTACAAGGGACCTAAAGGACCATCTCATTCCAGCCCCCCTACAAGGGGCAGGGAAACCTTCCACTAGATCAAGTTGCTCACAGTGGAGCATTACTGACTAACCAAGCATTTTTTTTTTCCCCTCAGATTTCTACCATTTCCATTCCCTGTCTTGGTCTTTGGGCTCTTTATTAAAAGCCCACAAAGGAAACTCCAGTGCACCTACAGTTTACTGGGGACTTTCTAGTGCTGACATTCCATGGCCCCAGCAAAGAAGGGCTGTGTCACTGCACAATATAAATTCCCTATTCTGCTTACAGGGAGAAGAGAAAACATGTTTTGTAAATGAACACCTTCTGCCTGTGGAGGCTCAAGAATCTCTGGAATAGTGACACAATGACCTTTGTGGCTCTTTGAACATTAATCACCAAGTGTCAGTTAAGTTTGGGGATCCCAGCACATAGTGATCACTATCACATTCTAATGTGTGAGGTGGTAGAGTTGTTGGTTTTGTGTATTTTCTAGTTTTTTTGTGTTTGTGACTTTGTCCTTAAGAAGAAATCAAATCAGTTTAGCAGCTGGTTCAACTGACTTGGTGATGAACCTGGTTTGTTCTTATCTGCATTTTCACCTGAAATCTTCACTGCCACATTAGCAAGACTGATAGTAGAAGTGGCTTTACTTCCCAGTACAGTCAGTAGATATTATTTGAAATTCTGGCTCTTTATTGTTTTATTTTCAGTATTTCAGAAGTACATCAATCTGTGTTGAAGAACAAAATGTCTTCCAAATTACAGAGTTCTTGCAAGATAAATCATCAAAAGTCAGCATTAATTGCTTTCTATGCAGTACTTGTGCAAGTCAGAAAGTATTTGGCAGAACTGTAAATTAGCTTTTGTCTGAGGTGGTCAGAAGCTACACCGAGTTGTTAAAATTTTCCCAATTTTTAGTTCTTAGAGTTTCCTTACACATGAGTAAACACCTCCAAAGGTGAGTGACTAAGCCCATGCTATAGAGAATCCATTCTAATTTGTAATGAGTATTTTATTGAAGACTTTTGCAGGTCACTTTGAAATAGATTTTCAAACACCATCCTCATGATTCTCTGGATTTTCTTTACCCATAAAGCTGTATGAAATGTTGCAAGAGCACAACTGGTCATTGTTTCATTCACTCTCCTTAAGCTTGACTATAGCCAGCAAACAAGTTTGGGAGATTTAAGTACCCAGCCAAGAACTACAACCCACACTGGATCCAACTTTACACATTAACTCTCTGGAATTAGAGGAGTCCGAATGCTTGTGTTTGTATCTGGGTCCTTAGACACACTCTAAGGCTCTAGCCTGATGTAATTTTATCCAATCTAAGCCAGGCAGTTCACTACTGCCACTAGACCAGTGTGCCACTTGAATGATTTTTTTAAACCTCTTATTTGCACTTCATACTGGAGCTTTTTTAACAGCAGTTAAACTGGAGCACATTCTGTGTACATCTACAGACTTTCATAATGTGCTTTCCAGCAGTAGTTCTAAAAGATACTGGGATACCATCCTGGGAAGACAAGAAGCAGGCCAGGATGATCTTTGCCATTTCAGCTTTTCCATCTGTGCCACAGCTACCAGGATTGACTTAGCTCCTGGAATTCAGTTAGCAGAAATCAAACTCTACTCCATTCATCATCTGAAGGCATCAGATGATTTGGATTTTTTCTTTGTGTACCAAGATTATTTGTAGAGGTACTGCAGGAGCTGCTGTGCTGCTTGATGTGGCTCACTTTGTACAGCAGTAGGCTGAGCAAATGTTCTGTGCATTGCCATCCCTGGCAGCAATCAAATTGTTTTTAAGGTATCTTTTCTCTGAAGGCATGAAAGTGGAAAATTAAACACATGTGTTGGCAAAGGAGGTATAAATTACATGAGTCCCTTAGGAAGGAAAAGAATCACGCCCCAAAACCTGAACAGTTTACCCCAATTATGTACAAGTTATAAAACATCTCTATCTCATGTATATTTCAAATAATTATAAACTTTTAAAATGCATTCCATTCTACACCACATATTTTCCAAAATTAATATTCATTATCAAATAAGTTAAACTTGGAAACAATTAAAAAATGACACCTGTAAAAACATGCCTAGTGAAGTACTGCAGTGTAAATACAAATATCTTTGATTAAGGGTTTTGCAGTTGCACTCTTGTAATAAAAGAAGGGCAGAGGTGATTAACAATTTAATTCAGTGCATAATTAAACTGGTTGGCAAACTTCTCGTGCTTCCTTTGGTCCACCTGGTTCATGACTTTCACGACCCGTTTCACGGCACCTCTGAAAGAGAAACAGAACAATAACAGTTGTGTTGAGTCTACTCAATCTCAGAGAATGTTTATGAATGCTGGGGAATTTGATTAATCACTACCAGGCTTCTGAGCATGGCATTGATGAGGCTGAACAAATTTGTCTTGTTAACTAAATTAGCTGCAGCAATATAAATAGTTTAAGTCAGCAATGATTTTATTAACAGGAGTAAACAAATTCAAGTCTTTCAGTTTAATGGCTGTGTATTCCACCCTCCCAGCATTATTTCTTAGAGCCATACAGAGCAAGTTTGATTTTCAAAAGCACCTAAGTGCTCTCAGGGGAAAAAAACCCTAAAAGCATCTAACAAGATCTTAAAAATTAACACTCAGAAACACTTATGAAATCTAACTCTCAATCTAGAATGTTTTTGTGAGGGAAGGGTTTGCTGTTCACTTCATGTGAACTCATTTAGCAACCTCTAGAGGTTACTAAAATCCTGTTTCATCGGATGTGGGCTGAGTTAGACTCATCACCAGAATCCCCATTCCTGAGCAGTAGCTTTTAATTCACAAGAACAACTCCAGCTTAGGAAGACACCAGAGATTATTGTGTACCTCTCTACAGAGAGGCAGGCTACTGCTGCAGAAGTGCTTAGAGTTTAGCACAGGCAGGACAGTATGTCCAATACCTCATTCATATATAAAGTGAGCTCTGCTGCCTCGGGATGGGCAAGCACTTGAGCCCTCTGCATCTCCTGCTGTGCTTGAAGAAGGTTCTGGAACGTTCTTCAGACTCAAAAAGGAAGTGAAGGAATGAAGTGCAGAGCTGCTAAGGTTTCTGGTGCTCACAAATCCAGTGAAGGCCTGTTTGTCTCCCTGTTCCTGTTCTATTGGTGGCCATTGTTTCCTCCCAATGTGAAGATGTGCCCAGAGATTTCTTTTGAGAGGGACTGCAATGCTTCTGAGCTGGTAAGTGAAGACACCTGCACTTTTTTCCCCTCCACAAACTTTTGAGTGAAGATGGCACATCTGAGATGTTGAGGGTGAGGAAAATGATGCCTAGACAGCATGAACAGGAGTAGGAGATTGTCATAAAAGGCAGAGAGAGAGCAGGCCCCCATTATCCTCTATTTCGTAAGGCAGAGGAACAGGTTCATGAATCCAGAGATTCATGGTAAGAAAGCAAAAAAAAGGCAGCAGAAGCAGACAGGAAAATGTTCTGTTGTGAACATCTGCCCCCTCAGAAACTCAGAGCAGCTGTTGCACAGAGCTGAGGGCACCCTGCCTCGAGATTTTTGTTCCTCGCTGAATTCTGAAGTTCCCATTTTCACTGGTTACTTTAGATGCCTCTGCCCCAAAAGCTCAGCTATCTGAGGCTGACGTTTGCAGATGTTCTCAGCTGTCACCCTGCCTATGAAGGGTGTTATCTCCCAACATATCTCCAGGTAAAGACCTGGCTGCTCTACTGACATGGGAGGTAGAGCAGCTACAGGCTTGGTTTGTGGAACTGTAACCTATTCGAAAATAGGGCACTGACTGATGTCTCCTTTGATTTCTACAAGTTTGGCAAGTTCCATCACACAAGTGGATGGTTTCAAGGCCAGCGCTGTTAAGACTCTACGTTGTCACAGCCTGCCTTTATCACTTCTGAGGATGTTGCAAGCTGTGCAGGAAAATGAAGGTAAGTCATGCACCTGGGTAGTGTTCCCCAGCCTCTTTCAGGATCAGCAGCCCCTACACACTAATCCAGCTCTGCTCCCAGGGTTATCTCCAAGAAACAAGCTGACTTCTGGTTTGGTAACTGTTCTCTGTAAAGGCTTCATTTCCAAAGCCATTTTGAAACATTGGAAAACAGAGGTTTCTTCTTAATAACGCTCTAAATGGTGGGATTAAAGATTTTCTCAACAGCAACTGCAATGAAAACCAACATTCTGAAAAAACATCCTGGAAGAGGTATACTTTTAACAAAATTCTGCCAATAAAGTTACCAGAGTAAGGAAAATGTGGTCATGGTTTTGCACTTCAAATATTACCTAATTGGTAGGAGAAAAGCGAGCCTTTAGCAGTGCAGAGTGGCCTTGACACTTTCATGTCATGTAGGTTTTACATTAGCACCAGTGGATTGTGAGATACTGTAAATGAAATGAGATCCCACTCTGATGATCTCTGTGCAATTTCACTTAGCTTTATTGGCAGACTAGAGCCCAAGTTTATCACCTATACATTTCAAGTAATTTGGGGTTGTTATAAGGAGCCAAGGTTATCATCTTGTTTAGTGCTGCAAAGCATGAAACCTATTAAAAACATGACAGGTTTGATTGCCTATGCCTGGCACTAACACACACTCCAAATCATTAGCACAAACCACAGTAAACCATGATATGAAATTCTAATCATTAGAACTGTATGTCTCTGACTTCTAACTAAGACCAGGTGACATGAGACTTTCACAGAAAATGTGCTATTTCCGTAACTAAAAGCAAAGTGGATTTGGCTTTGTTTTTATAACTATTACATCAGAGAAGGGAAAGTTGAGTTTAAACAAATATGAGTTATTTTATTATTTATATTATATTTATGAGTTTAAACAGTCCTGGATGCTGTTCAACTCATCCAGTATGTTTAGGGAATAATCCACCATTAATGATTTTATAATAGTAATTTTGCTTTTTTTGATTCGACAACTTTACACTTCACTTTCCTTTGACTACTTCATTTTTGACATGTGAAACTCTTTAAATAGCTGCAGCTGCTTCCCATTTGATAAAGACCAGAGCATGCTTAGGTAAATTTATGTTGTAGCCACATCTAAGCAAGAGCAGGCATCAGAAATGGTATTAATAGTGGACAGATGGAGCTACTGTATGTTCTAAAGCCCATTCGGGAGTGGCTGGCAGGTTCCCACATCCACCTGAGCTGCTATGCCTGACTAATAAATGATCATCCAGAGAAGCCAACCCAGCAATTAAAGGATTTTTAAAAAAATTGAGACAGGATGAAAAAAGTCTTTCATAGGGAAATTTTGCAAATTAGTTGAAAATCACTCTCAAAGAGATAACCTTGGACATCAGTACCTGCTATTTTTCACCCTCCAGACATATGGAAGACATTCTTGCTCGAAGTTAGCCAAGAAAGCTGTTTAGTAAGTGCATGTTGATATAGAAGCAGAAAGTACTGTTGAATCAAACAGAAACAGCAATTTAACAGGCTTTAGAGAATGGAAGTATCTTACTTATTGAAGACTTTCTTCTCAAGCCGGGAACGAGAAGTGTTAGCCTGTTGCTTCAGGTCTGTCAGATTTGGATATTTTTGCTTCTTCCCTTTCTTTTTCTGTCCTTTTCCATTACTTTTAGAGGAACCAAGATCCAGTCCTGTAGCAGCTTCAACTTCTCTCATGAATTCTGGATCTCGCCACTCTGTTTAAAAGACAAAACACAGACTTTGAAACTCCAAACCCAGGGAGGATTTGCGGTCTCCTAAGGAACAGGTTCTTGTCACCCATGGGCGAGGGCAGAGTCACTGTGATCTAAGCTGCATACACAAAGGAAAGGGAAGATAAAGCAGTTTCCCAAAATGACAGATCTTGATGAAAAAGCCCTGCCAGGCTGGGGTTACTATGTATTAGTAGCTGCTGCAGATAAAACTGTTCTGTAGGAAGACTTAAATTTTTGCAGTAGCAAAGTTCCAAGGAAACTATTCCATGTAGGAGATGTGAATTAAAACAGTGATTATTATTTAGAAATTTAAAGTGCCAACAAATGTAGCTGAGGAACTTATCTGCAGAAATAAATTCTGAATAAGCTTAAAAATAAACAAAAAAAAATGGAATATATCAACTTTTGAGCGGAGTAGGGGTGACAACATTGTGACTTCTTTTCATCAATAATATTTACTTTAAAACATGAACGGGTATCTGACGTCTCCATAAAATTCTGGAGTAGAACAACATGACCCTGTTGCCATGAGCCTCATTTTGCATCTGAAAAAGACACTACTTTCTAAGTATCCCACATTAGCTCAGTTTAATTATCTAAATCAAGTTTCTTCTCTTGACAATGGCACAAGTTAATTTATCTAAACAAAATCTTGGTTTATATTTTATCAAAACCTTAATGCTTCAGAATCCAGCCATACACTGTAAGTGGATTCTGATCCTAGATGCCACCAGAGAAAAAAGCATGAAAAATTTAGACTGTGGACTGTTTAAGGAAGCCATAGTCTTTCACCTTCAGTTTGGAGTCTCGTGTATCAGAACAAGGCAGCATAGTACAAAGTAAAAATGTGTCTGGAGGATGGACATCTGCAAAGGGGAATTTTAGAAACATTTCACTGCATTGTAAAGACTTTGAGCATATGGGCTGGAAAAAAAAATTAGGAAGTACTACTTCTAAAAGAAAATGATCCAAACTCAGCATAAATGCCAGAATTCCATAGTTCAACAATAGTAATTGCCAGTCATTTGTCATAGTTTCCCTTATGTCAGTCAGCCCTTCTTGCCTGCAGAAATTGTACCACCAAATGTCTACTACTCTTACTTAACATCTTTGTAGATATAGAAAAATAAACAGCCCTAAAGGACTATACAACTTCATTTGTACACCAAGACTGCCACTGAGTGTGACAAACACTGCTAACAACATTTCAGGAAGGTCGGAGGCAATGTCCTCACTTAAGAACACGGTATTAAGGAACGCCAGAGCAATTTTCCAAGGAAAGGTTAGATCTAAACTACCATCATACGTGAAAGCAAGGACTGATTAAAATCCAACATGCCAAAAAGCGTGAGCAAAACGAAGCTGTTCAAGAGCTGCACAGGAGAGTTACAAAGGGAGAAAACAGAACACATATACTTGATAGATCATAAGACCTCACAGACTTTATTTTTTTTTTGAAGTGAGGGAATACAGAACAGCACAATTCAGATACAGGAACGATTAATCCAAGATTAAGGAAAACTGTCTAAACAGTTTATCTCCCAGTAATAAGAAGGCGTCACAGTTTAGGAACCCCATGAATGGAGCAATTGTTTAAACACAACGAAAAAATGCCGGCATCCAGTAGAGATGAAATGAGCATTTGAGTAAAATGAAGGAGCAATTTAAAAGCTTTTGAGAAAAATCAATAGAATGCCAGGGAAGAGCAGGCTTTTTGAGCATTGATGGGCCCCTAAAGCTCTTCATACATTGTTACTGAGTTTAGCAGCAGGGAAAAGAAAATTACACAGTTTGCAAGGGTAGGCGGGAATCAATACTGTAGTTAGTAAAGAGATGCTATTTCACATCTGAGTGGCCAGCGGCCTGCCTTCACCAGCCTGTCCTGATACCTGTTTGTTAACAAGTCACTAAGGGCTGAAAAACCAGATACTCTTCAGGGTTGACACAAAAAATAGGCACTTAATTTGCTCCTGTGTGTGAACTATTGGAAAAGGATGAACGCTGCAGATTAGCGGGTCAGCGTAATCCCACCTGATTCACTGTTTCAGCACTGAAGAGCCCAAAGCGCCTTTTTGTGGACATTAGCTAGAGTTTAAAATTTTGTACTAAGATAATAAATGCTCCATAATAACAATGACAGTGTCGTCAAAACACAGTCATTAGCACACAAACCATATTACTTTTAGATAACTGTTTCCCCCTTTAATCACACAAAGATAGAAATAAACCTATCATCCAGTAGGAAGGAGATACAAGAAGAATTTTGGTGCAATTTAACCACACAACTGATCCCCAAATTTTAGTGGTTTTTTCCAAATTTTTCAAACTGCCATCATTAATGATGTTGCCAATCAAACAGTTCCTGACTGTCCAGTGGGTTCCCAGTTGTGTATTTCCCATAGCAGCACTGCTCAGATTTGCTTCAAGACCTTTGTAACCAAAAAAACCCCAAAACCAAACACCACTGAAAACCAACCAAACACACCCCTCCAAACCACAAGCCTCAAAACAAGAAAAAGAAAAATTAAAAAGTTGATGAAAATAATCTTAAGCAAATATAAAAATAGTGAGGCACACTATTTGTATTTTACACACTATATTTGTATTTTATAAAACAGAAAGCAACAAAATCCAGTGGATAGAAGTATTTAATGACATCTGGTATACGTATGGCTTCAGAAACATGGAAGGTTTTGAAAAATAAATTAAGTGCCACAGCTTGTGCAGTACGTCCCCAGCCAGATGGGATGGACCTTTGTGTGACATCTCAGCTTAACAAACACACTCAATAACACAAGGAGCAATGCCAACACCGGTTTGGGACTAACATACACATCCTTGAGGACCAGAGGTGAGAAGCCTCTAACAACACCGAGCTGACACTGTAATAAAAATAAATACTATGTCTAGCCTCAAGCAATGGCAATTTCACAGGAAAAAAAAAATCAATATTTTTCAGTCCAAGTGATTTTTATACCAGAATGTTAGTTTCTAGTTTGAGATTTCAAGAACACCTATCAGTTTAATTTGCTAGTTTTAGTTTATCATAACTAAGCTGGGAACTTTCCTTTTTAACACAGCATCCACACCCCTGTCCTGTTTCCCTGTGACAGTCCAACAGTGTCTGTGCTGCTGGCTGGATGCCAGTTTAGAGCACTTATTCTGCCTGGACAGGGATGGCAACTATCTGCAAATGGAGCACTTGGACACCTGCAAATACCAGCAGGTGTTCAGTAATTGCTGCACTGGTGTGGTGCTGTAATCACTGAGCCCAGTCACTCAAAGATGGTCAAACAAGTATTAAAGGACACTGGGTGGGTCAGCTCTGTGTTCAAATGCACATTCATTCCACATGGACCTTTCTGAATACAGAACAACACCTTTTCCTTAGGCTCTCAAGAGGTTTTATGAAAGGTTCACTAGCTTCATTAATAATATGCATAACTGTGAAGCACCAAGTCAGTCAAACCTTAAGTGAGAACTCCTTCAAGGGAGTATAGTACAGGATATCAAAATGCCTATGGGTGAGTTTAACAAGAATGCAGAATACTCACCCAGAATAAAGAGCTCAAACCAGAGAAAACTCAGACCTGCTGGAGGAAGGTAAATTAAAGAAAAGCTGTACCCTCCAATTATACACTGTGTCTTTATTTCCCTCTCTCCCATCTTCCTTTGCAGTCCATCAATTTCCAGTAGCTTCCTGGTTGCAGTCCCCCAGGTATCTTCTCTCCATCATTAATGTTGTTTAGTTGTACTATTGCAAGAAAGTCTCTTCCCTTGGAAGTCCTCCTGCCTGCGTATTCAAGGCCTCCTGTTTTTCTCATTGCCTGCATTCCTCACCTACCAGTCCAGAGCTGCACCCTGGCTAAAAATGTCAAAATAATCTTGAGGAAGAAGGAGCCTTCCCCTCCACACCTGAAGGCTGCAGCCAGGATGCAAGGAGAAGGACAATAGTTTTGGTGTCCATTCCCAATTGTTTAAAAACAAAATCCAGCTCGCCCTCCCAATATTAGTGGTAACACAATGATCCTAATAATATTATCCTTATATTGCATAAATCACAACTGTGAGGGACCAGCAAGGTTAGACAACTTCTTTGCAGCGGCATAGGAACAGTTACTGTCAAGCATTTCCCAGGGAAGAGGTCTAATCATCCTTGATAAAAATGTTCCTTAAGACAAAGGTTATGACTTGTCTGTCTGACAAGTGTTGGGAACATTACAAAAGCCACTGGAAATAAAGCACAAATGCAATGTTAACCTTATTCTGTCTACACAGGTATCCATATTTATCACATAAGCAAGAACCACTGCAAATGAGCGCTGCAAATTAAAATTAATAGGAATGCAAATGGGATAATGTGGTTAGGAGCAAAACAGGTAACATATCTCCCACCTCAGCCTAGTATTTTTTTTTTTTTTTTTTTAAGATGCTATGCAGACACAGACCTGGCTGAGCCGCTTGCTTCTCAAACTTCATCTTCTCTTCTCTGGCTCTGTCCTCTGCATTTACAGGAATCCCAGAGTCATCCCGAGGTATTATCTTTCCATGGAAAGGGCACTGGAGAAAGAAAGGGGGAGAAAAAAATCCTCACTGTTTTTGAATGAAAAGAAAATGTTTACATTTTATTCAACACAGTTTAAAGCTGGACACTGCAACTGAGTAACAAAACTACATTTGATTCTCATCCCTCTCTGGAAAGCATCAGAATCCTATAAACATCATGTGTTTAATATATTCAGAATCTCAAAGAAATAAGCTCTTTTTGATACAAATATCCAATTTCAAGTGACCAGGTAGCACATGCTGTCAAGTCTGGAATTGGGGCACTGATGCTGCATCATATGTTGTTGTTTATGCTGTAACAATCCCATTACAAGTATTGAAGTGCATTCAGATCCCTCAATCTCAGATAATTCAGGAAGAACAGGGATACTAGAACAAAGTATTTAAGCAAAGTAGTTCTGCTCAATGGTGCTCATAATTTGAGGCTGTGTAGAATTTAGCTTTCATAAAACTTAATTTGTAAATAAAATTCTTTGCCCCTCAAACATACAAGTTTCCAGAAATAGTTAAAATCAAATATGCCTCTGAGTAAGGAAGAATTTACAGCAAACTATCCTGCCTTACTGCCAGGTACTCACACATCACAGTAATAAATAAAATCCAAATAACCTACAATGAATGCCAAGAACATTTGAGAGTTCTTTAAATGTTTACAGCTTCTTTACCAAAAGGATGTCTCCCATATGAAGCCCATATTAACAATGAACTTCTCCAACACAATGTTCTTCCACTCCCTTGAGCTATACTTACAATATGAAATAAACTTTTATGGATGTTTTAAGATCTTCTCCACATAGCACAGATCTTGGAAGTTATGTAACTTGGTACCTACCTTAATCCGATCTTGTCTTTCACACAGACTTCCATCAGGCATTGGTGCTCGACATTTATGTTTTACTGGTTCAAACTTGCCAGCAAATGTTATATACCTGGTCTTTAACATTTCCGTTATTTCTTTATTTTCCACTTCTTCCTCTACTTCACAGGGTGCCCAAAATCGATGCTCAGAGGTAAATCTGGGAAAAAAACCAAATGAAAATAATTCACAGACAAATTGTAAGAAAACTCACAGAGATGCCATTATCAACCTGTGCTAAACTCACATGCAAAAGGAAGAGAAGCTTTACTAGGGAATTAAAAAACCCCTAGGAATCTACCAGTCTTTCTTATGGCTTCTGTATTATGAAGATATTTTTAAAATATCACCAAAGCCTGTCTAGTATTGATTTCCTGTTTAACCTGCTAAGCTATTACAAGTCTTAGCTTTAGTTCATGATCTGACATCCAGAGTCAGTTATCCAATTTCCAGATTCAGTGAATAACTTTGTAATTCTGTACTTAACAGTCTTCATAACAAAGTACTTCTATGATTAAGCATAGAAGACAGATCAAGGAGGAAACAGTTTGATCTTAACCTGTCCGATCTTATTCCTGATAGCTGGACTCCTGCAGCAGTAGAGAAGCAGAAGCTGAAACCAGAGGATGTTGCCATGTACTGAGACCAAGGGAAACAGCAAACAATCAGCTGAGCCTTATACAGAATCTTTCTTCCAGGTTCTCCTATGCAGTGTCTATAAATCTGAAAAATTATCAGGTGTTCCTCTAGGAAATTAAGCTAATCCCCTGAAAATCTGTTTTAAAATTAAAGACCTTTCCTACATTTACAGACACATATAGGCAAACAAAGATTTTCTCAGCAGCATTCATAGTTTCATTTTAGCCACCCTAAGCTGACAATAGACTGTAGTGAAAAACAGGCAATCCCAGAGAGCAATTACCTGACTCATTTTAGAAGCTAATCTTAGGAGGCAATGGCTATCCCTCTGATGGTAAATGTTTCTTTCTCTTAATCATGAAAAAAAATCAGGGTGACCAGCTTAAGCTTAGATATCTAATTTTAAGATATCTGAAGTTAACAACAACAATCCCACCCCAAATTTAAGGAAGTATGAAGTTAAAGGGGAAAAAATTACAGCTAAATTAAGGGGAAAAACCTGCAGCCTGCATGTCTGCTGCTCATTGAAAGCAAGATGGAGATACCTAGATGACAGATGTCTTGATAAGGACATAAAATTCCTAAAGGACACCTTCCAATCCCTTTCTTCCACACAGTTCTTCGACCCAATCAGTTAGAGAGTTATTTGAGAGGATTTTCTCTATCCATATCCAATTCCTCTCACTCACTAATATCCTTGGGTGTCATTCCCACTTCTGAGACTTTGCCTTCTGTAGACTGCAGAGCCATATATACACGAACACTGGCTTCACTCATCACACCAGTCTCAATTTGGCAAAGCACATAAGCCAACACTTGAAAGAATTACTTTAGATGGTCTGAAAAGTTTTGATTAATTTTATCTAACCAAGTTTTCAGCAGATGACAAGGGAAAAAAAAAGTAGAGGAAAATTTCTGACCACAGCAACCTACAACATACATAGGTGCTGGTTTTAATGCAATAGTTGAGCATTTAAAACTATGTAAAGAGATTAGAACTAGGGTTAAAAGGGGATAACAAAATTTTTTGAGCATCTCTATGATTTGCCAAGTCATCAGAAAAATTCAACAAAATTCTTGTTAAACAAATTGACTCCATCCAGTAATTTCTCCATCAAATACACCTCGTTAGTGCCAGATAAATGCTAACCTGCCATAAAGTACAAATAACTCTCTTCTGGTAAATTAGGGGATAAAGGCAAAAGAGTTCCAGTGGAGGCTAGCTCAGCAATAAACACAGTAATATATCTATACTGGTTTTAGTTAAACAAATTGTTTTTAATTACACACTTCTACAAACTGTAGCAAAAAAATCCAAAAGCCCTGAGAGTCTTTCCAAAACACTCATATTACTTTAGCCCACTATTTGAAAGGTACAGTATTTTAGCTTCAGAACTTGCATGACAAGACTGTACAACGGACAGTAAGTAAAAGAATGACATAAATTTCTTATTTGCTTAGTTTAATGTAATGCTGAAAGCAAGACTGACTGGCAGCTCTGTGTCACTAACCTTGCAGCCACACAGAGGGGAAAGCCTTCCTAAAAAAGGCACCATACAGGATTTTTACATGCATGCCAACCTTACAGAATCTCTTAGTAAATTCTAGTGTCCTTTGGTGGTCTGAACTCCCCTCCCCCTCTAAATTATCAAATTACAGTTACATGAGAATGAAGAAGTATTTAACTGTTGGGCATGTCAACCCTTCCAATTAGGAAACAGTTCCATTTAATAATTTCTCTGTCTCCCTTTCCCTAAATATGCATCCAACAAATGTCAAGAATACTAAAATTATGTTTCGCCCTATGTATCATTGATCAGTATTTGGGAACTGAACTTAACAAAGCCTGGTTCATACAAATATTTAATAAATACTATTGTTTACTACAAGCATATAACTTATTTTCTCCCAACATGACTTACAAGCAGCTGAGAGAAGAACAAAGCAGTGGCAGGCCCTTAAGTTTTCTGATTTCTTGTTATAAGTTAAGCAACATTTTAAACAGGCAGATACTTGTATGAAAAAATGATGCATGTGACAAGTAAAAACCTATTTGTAAGATGGATCAGAAGAGGAACAGATAATCAACTGAAAGATGAAAAAGATCAACACCTCACTCCCATTTAGAGTGTTCCTGATCCAGATAAATAACAGAGGCTTTAATGGCAATGACATAGCACTATATGAGGAGAGGGAGAAGGAATAGAAGACAAGTAATGGCTAACTGAAATCTAAGAAAAAGATCAGCTCTTGGAGAACTGCTGCACTCTTTCAACAAATTTATATCATCTTAATTCCTAATCTGATGGGAAGCTTACAAAAACATTGAATAAATATAAATTCTAATCCCAGATGCTTACAGAGACCCTGAAGCAAGTGCAAAATGGGCTAATTCCAACATCCTAGTCACAGTCAGTGCTGCACCAGCATTTTTACCCTGCTCCTAATAGTAAGCTGATTTAATTCAAGGAGGAGGGTAAATGAATTTGGAAAGTCCATGCTATCCAAAATAAATCTGTTAAGCTGACGTATCAGACTCTACACTCTATGTACAGCATACTCTACCTTCTGACCCTCCTCAAAAAACCCAACAAAACTTCTTTAGAAAATCATCTTCCTGGTAGCTACATTCTCACTGTCAAAATCTTAATTTATTGTAAATGCTGTGATTAAGTGCACTGCTAAATGAAACAGAAAGACTTTTCCCCTTTAGATTTTAAAAATTCAAATCCCACACACATCCCATATGTATTGTCTATTCTTCTCTGCTTGCTTTTTTTCCCTAAGAATCTTACAGAGCCAGTACGGATGCATAGAGAAAAGTTAAAGGAGTTGGCCAATAACTACCTTAATTTTTCAATTAGTCTGTTTTATGCCTGGGGTCAATGGTATTGTGTGTGCAGAGTTACTTAAATTATCTTTAGTTAGATTGGCATATCTGTAGTTATAGACTATACGGTTCAGAAGTGTGCCCTCTATTTTATTGGGAAGCATAAAAATAAAACAGTACAGCACAAGGCAGACAGGCAGTGAAATATGCTTCTGATTTCACTTATGACTTGAATAACTCATTTGCAATGTAAAATAAGGCCTTACTACCTTTTTGGCATTATCACAGACAAATGCTTCTCAAAGCCCTGCTGAAAATCTTTTCATAGGCTTTGAAGAGCCTACACTGCATGAGATGGAATCCAAAGCTTGGAGTGACTGTGGTAAAGCACTTTTATGCATCAAATTGCACCAGTTTTTGGTAATTTAAAAGATATTCAGCATTTTATGAAATCGGGTGCAGGGGCAAAGATTTCCTCTTGTTCCTTTCTGCCAACACTGTTTTAGCACTGTGATTACAGCTTGGGGTTTTTTTGTTTGTTTTGGTAAGAAAACAAACTAAGTTAAAGTAATACTAAGAATATAACAGCTTAATTTGCAACCCAGCCAATGATTTTTGCCTTTTTCAAGCCAGGTATGGTGCACACTGATACCAAAGTTCTGGTAGACTTAAAAGAAATTTATACATACAGGGAGGACTTTGCAACCCAACTTCCATTAAAAAATACTAAAAGGGGTTTTAAAAACTGACTGCTGGAAATAAATTCTGATGTGTACCTACCACCTTTTCTCCCCAGTGCTAAAGCTTTCCCTATGTCAGCAATGCTTCGTGAAACACAAAACCTCCCACACAGCAATGGAAAGTGAAATATCCAAATCCAAATCCTGTAACTGCCATCTTTTTCTTGTGTGACTGAATAAGCATATCAGTTTCCTCAGTTACCACTCTGTGAAGCCAGGAAAAACACTTTCCCAGCCTTTCTCCTACCTTGCCTGCTACTTATTCAGGTCTTAAAGTCTCCAGTTGAGGGAATGTCTATCACACACTAGGCAGAGCCCTTTGCATAATGAGGTACCAACTTAAATTGAAGTAACTGATGCTATGCTGCAAACATAAAAAGAGCAGAAAAAAAGTGCTTTGAAGCATCAAAGGATATTTAATTAGTATCACATCTTCTCAAAACAAATAACATTTAAAGGTAGAATTTCTGACTTTGTTTATGGGTCCTACAACACAAAGTAAAGAAGAAAAGTAATTATCAAAAGAAATAGCAGTCACCCCACTGCATGACCTCTGAGTACAAGTAAATCTATTTATTTGTTTAATTTGTTTTAAAAGAAAAAGAGCATTACTTGAGAATCTTCCCAGCACTTGGCTGATCCTCTCCCCAGTAGTGAAGATCTAATCCAAAAGGCATGAGGGGAGCTTTAGCTCTTTCTTCTAGTTTTCTTCTTTTACTGTCAGGATCTTCCATGTTTGCTGACCCAGTAGCTGCAGATTCACTGGAGAAAATTGATGAGAAGTCAATACAGAACAAAAATGACCACAACAACTTTTTTCTGTTTTCACTAGATTTTTTTAGACCAACACTAACATTACCTTAGATCTATGATTACAACTACTTTTACAAGGTTGTCATTTTTTTTTTTTTAAAGGAAGACCATATGATATAACATCATACTCTATACAGCTCACTGCACATTCAGCTAGCGCTGGCTAACATCCCTCACACTAGCGGGGCAGAAGCCCAGAGATTTGAAGGGGGCAGCAGTGGACCATGCATGTTGTACTGCCACAGGAGCTACAGATGTGGTACTGGAAATCTCAGATCAATTCCAGTTTGCTAGGTTTTGGGGGCTTTCCTGGCCAATGCAGAAGTGTCTTTCCAGGAACATGCCACTAAGCAGATGACTCCAGTCTTATCCTCAAATCACAGCTAAATGCTAGGAAAGGCTGGAGTTTCATCAAACTTTGAACAGGATTGGTAACAAATATGTCTTTGGAAGCAATATGACATCTCCAGGCAGCACTGACAGCTTAAGTCATTGGGAACAAAGAGATGGTTGAAACTACTTGCTAATTGAACATTAGGATAAATTTTGTTTATCTGCAAACAGAATGTACCCTAATAAACAGGGCAGAGGAGTGTTGTTAGCAAAGAAGGGAACTGTTATTTTCATAAAGGTCATTTACACCAAGTAAGATCTGTATTAACTGAATAGTAAAAGATTCCTTAAGATCCTAGTGCAATCACCAACAAAATCCCAAATATTAAGCAATGAATGTAACTTCAAAATGAGACCAGCTTGCCTGGTCAGCTTGCCTGGTTCATGAATGCTTTTCTGTGTGCTGTCATGACTAATAAACACAAGAGCAAGAGGTTTGTACAAGAATTTAACAAAGATAACCTGGCATGAGGAGGTGGTAGCTTTGGTAGCTTGTCTCTAAGCAGTTTCAGAGTGGCAGCTGCACAGGTTGGATCGAGCTCATCCTCATTCCCTTTGAGCTGAGTGCGGGAGCTCAGCGGAGCTGCTCCTGTCGATGCCTTCGCCACCGGGGCTTTTGGAGGTGACTTGGGTTCAAGCCCTGCGAAAAAAACTTGGATGTTTAGGAGTGATTCACTTCTCCCACCCTCACAGTCCCACCCAAGCAGCTCAGGGTGCCGACTACATCTTCCTGCTTTCAGTTTGCTTTAGACATCAATCCCACTCAGAGAGAAACAGAATTATTTAGAGGACATTTGTCTTTCACAGATACTAAACCACACAATTTGCCAGGAGAAAATATCTAAGTGCTGGCAGAAGCAGGAACTACACCCAGGGAGTCTGTCCAAGAGACAGGAAATGCCTGAGCTACACCTGAGGAACAAGCTGTCTGCACGGTGGTACCAGGCACTGATGTTCAGCACCAGTAGCTCAGCAGTGGGGTAACTTTAATTACTTTTACAGCCAGATTAGAGACTCAGCATGGACTGCAAAGATGCAATTAGACAGGCTGAGCAGTTAGACAGCACCTGCCTCTACTTGCTGAGCTGGAGGAGCAACTCCATTAGGCAGTAGTAGCAACAAGAACTCTTCAGCCAATGACAGCTAAAATTGGAAAGACATGATCCCTCACACTAATGTGATGTGTCCCCTCAGAAAGCCTTTTTATAAAATAATTTATTGAAATGCAAGGTCTCATACCTCAAAAAAGATCCCTAAATTTTATACAAAAAAGTCATAGTTTCACAAAACTAAAAATTTCAGCAAATTATCTCAGCCTTATGAAAAGTAACGGAAATGTATCTAACATGTATTAGCCATTATGTAACTGTGACTTTTAATCTTTTGCCCAATTCTAACCAGCCCTGAAGCTGCATCCAGAAGCATTCTTGCCTTGTTAGTCATTAAATGTATCACAATTAAGTAGAAAAGGAAAAGTTAATGTTGTATCTGTGACCAGCTGTCTGAGCAGGAAATTGCAGACCCACAGCAGCAGGCAGGCTTGGTATATAAGATACTTTCATTTCAGAGAATAATGTATTTTCCACAAACAAAATCAGAATAATTTGCTGTGACCCATCTTTCCACCTTATAAGTTCTCCCAGTAATTCATCCTGACTTGATTCGTTTGCATTACTCATTCCCTTTAACCCATGGGTGCAACTGCACGTTTGGCACTGCGTGACACCAGCCACAGGTCAAGATGCTGAGAGGGCAGCCTTTGAGATCCACCCCCTAGGAACACATTTTCCAAGTACCTAGATCAGGAGCTGAGTCCTTGTGCAGGGAATGACATCCAAACTTGTTTTCCAAAGCTCCAGGCTCAGGGCACTGAGGACACCTGTTTAACCCAGTTCCTGGACAGCCTCTCCCCAGAGACAGCTGACAACCCTAATTCAAAACCCAGAGTCCATCTTGCTGTTGGCTGGTGCTGCTGCTGCTGAGCACACCTGGCACTGCTGCTCCCCTACTCACTGCTGCCCACACTAATGAAAGCTATGAACACTCCACATTTTCCAGAGTCAACAAGGCTTTAAAGAACATTGTCTAAAAAAACCACCATTTAAAGGACCAATCTGTGCATTGGAAAACAGTCTCAAAGTTAGCAGAAGAACCAGGAATAAGGGAAATGATAATTAAATATAATAGGATGGATCTAAGCAGTGAAATGTCTAGGTTAAATAGCAAAAGAAATTATTTCATTACACTCATTAGGCTGTGGACTTGCTGTTCAAGAGGGATAGTGGTGCCTCCACAGAAATGTGCCTTCAAACAGCACTTCAGTGAAATAATAATGCAAGAATTTTGAATTTATGTCTCTGGAAAGGGGCAGGACAGGCCTTCATCTCAGCTCATGTCACAGGCTAAAAAGGGAAAATGCTCTTCTCAGGTGCTTTTATCAAAGTGAGGCAGTATTAACCCAAAACTTTGTAGTAATGATACTTTAGAATCATCAGTATTTAGAGAAGTAAACGTCCTTTAATGACAGAGACCGTTACAAACAGCGCCTTTGGCATGAACAAGGTTAACTGAGAAGAATATGTCATAGACTCTATCTGTAATGTAGAATTGCTTAGACAGCATTTAGCATTTCAACTGCTTTTTCTTTTTTTTCTAGGGACCCTTTCTGAAAAGCATTGTTTAAAGCAAATTTTTTGAGAGTACTTGTATGTGTACTATTTACAAATAGTAAAGAAAAAGTCAGAAGACAGCAGGTTTGTGCCACTCACCACACCTCTTCTCTCATCTTCAGAGAAAATATGTGCATATATTTTAAAAGTTCTCAGAAAACCCTATTTTTTCCAATTTTTTTCCTGTGATGTGTACAGGAAGCATGATTGCTTGTTCACCACACTGGTTTTGTTGAGGAGGAGGGGAACAGCAGAGACAAGCAGTCAGCAACACACAGAAAAGGCAAGAGATACATAGACAATGTGACATTTAGACAGATAAAAATCACATCCGGAAGATCAATATTGGAATTCTTAAGAGTTACAAGAACAAAATATTTTCTCATTGATTTCTTATTTCAAATCATTAACAGAAAAATAGCTAGAAGTAAGTATACTAGGACATCAGTAACACCACCTCCACTGTGGAGTTTTCAAAAAGTATTTATGTATGAGAGTAGTTTTTGCTAACAAGATAAAGATATGAGTCATCAGGCAGACAGCCCCAGTCAAATGGTACCCAATGCAAGGGTGGGGTTGCTTTGTTTTGGTTTTAAAACACAGATGGGATTAGTACAGTTTTAAAAGTAAAATTCCTCTTCAGAATTATGCTGTTTTGTGTGGGTTTTTTAACAAGTACAGTACCTGGGTTCAAATTGTTCCAATAGCAGCTTTGAGAAAGAATCATAAAAGTGTTTAAATCCCCCTTTTTGTTTAAATTGACCAAATGGCACCTATTGCCTGAAGCAATAAAGTAGCCCGTGTTCACAAGATAAATCGATAGAAGGAAAGAGAGAGGCTGGGGTTTCAGCTGAAGTTAGGCTGCTGAATGCTGACATTATTGATTTTAGCTAGTTCAGCTGGCCTTGTAATTAAAATGTAAATTTGAGAAAGAGATTATGTCCTGACAGAAATAGTGGGATTAGGGGGAGATAAAAGCCCCTCAGTGAAAATTCAGAGAAAAAGCAAGCACAGGTTTCCTCAGCTGTGTGGATTTAGACGAAATCAAGCTACTTCAGATTCACTGAAGTTTAATTGAAAAAACGGAGATAGAATACAAACAAGTATTACGGACTTCACCTTTCCTGAAAAAAAAAAAAAATTAATAGTTTCTGCTTCCCATCTGTTGAATCTTAGTCAAGCCAAGCATATGTGATTTCTATTAGTACAGACACTGTCCCAGATTGTAAGGAAAATCCAGCAGTTCAGGTACAGTATTTCCCCACTTACTCTACTGTGCTCACAATGAAAATGCCTGCCAGTATTTCACTCAGGAAGCACGATAAGCTTTGAACTTTGCAAAGCTTCCCAGTGCCTTTGAACATAGCTATGCTCATTTATGTGAAATCTTAGAATTCTACTTTAGAAATTCAAATTAAAGAAAAAAGATAACTATGGTAATTAATGAGAAGAGTTCACTAACATTACATAAACACTTAGTTTGGCTTACTGGAATTACAGAATTTATTAATTTTTTATACTGTTACCTCTCATTAATTAACCCTATTTATTACTGCTTTACAATCATAGTTAAGAACCAGAAAAAATCAAATACACAGCACTCATATCAAGCCCTTTCTATACCTTACTTTTAAGGTTCTTCTTTATGATTTTGCATCCCGTGGCCATTGCATAGATCCTCTGAGGGATACTGCTGTGGCAAACTACTCCAAAGTGTACCAACATCTTGTACAGTGAGTATTAATTTCCAAGAACTTTAGTAGAAATCAAGTACATCCCATGTCCTGTTAGATTTTCTGGGAACCTTATTTATATAGAAGGACCTCTTCTGAGAATAAGGAAAGTTTCCATGATCAGCTGATCAGGATGAACAGAAGAAATATCTACAGTCAATACTTCTACATGGATGTTGAAGCATTTTGTTGGAAGCGATAATCCTGTTTTTTCAAAAATATGAAAAGTTAATCTTCATTCCAAATACTGCATTACAAACAGTTTTATTAATTTATTGTCTTAAGTGCAGCTAGGCCTCTGTAGGGCTCAAGCTGTGTCAAAGGAGGTTCAGGATGGATATTGGGAAATATTTCTTCACTGAAAGAGCAGTTAAGCATTGGAACAGGCTCCGTGGGGAAGTGGGGGAGTCACCATCCCTGGAAGTGCTCAAAAAATGAACAGATGTGGAACTTTAGTGGGCATGGTGGTACTCAGTCAAAGGCTGGACTTGATGATTTTAGAGGTCTTTTCCAATCTTAATGATGATTCTGTGATTCCATATAGGACTTGTGTTTGTCCATATACAGGTACATTCAAAACACACTAATATAACAAGGCAATCTCATCTGTAAACTTACAATTAAATATTTCTAAAGTTTTTTATGCTAAGAGAAATGGAGACCGCACACACATTTGGTAACAGAAATTCTGGACTGGGGTTTTAACTTTAGTGCTGAATATCTGTTTTCAATACAATTATGATAAATCAATATATGCTATTTACATCATGTAACAACTATGGCAGATTTTTTTTAAAGGAGTCATAGTAATATTAATAGAAACCTTATTCCAGATACCAGACTATTGTCTAGGCTGAGAAACACAACTGTGTGTTACTTGCATTTTCCAAATTTAGGAAAAAGGAACCCAAATTTCAAAGAGGTAAATAGGTAATTCTGTCTGTCCTTCCCCCTGCAAAACATGATACACTTTTTCCCCTAAAAGAAGTCAGGTAAAAGCCTTATTTAGCTTAGACAATGTAATTCTAAGTCTCAAATTCAGCCCCTGACAATAAGACTTCACACACTCTGGAATCTGCAGGTTTGTTTCTGCTGTGATCTCCACTGAGCTGTTTCTCCATGTAAAACTGTTCTGCACATCCTTCACATGCAGGAAGATTCCCTCAGAAGTTCTTGAGGTATGAAGACCAGACAAATCAAACCTGACTGAAAAGCTAGACCCAGACAAACTGAGAAATCACTGCAGTAAGGAAGAAAAACCCCAAAGTATAATTTCCATTTAGCCAGCACACGTGTGTCTGTTTAAGGATTCAACAGTCAGTAGAACCTAAGCAACTTCATTCCCAAATAATAATGTCATCAGAAACTTTTGTTTTCATTACAACTAAGTAGGGCAGCATTATTTGGTTAATCATGGTGAGGCACATTTTTATGGCCCATGAATGATGAAAGCAATTGGCCTGAATGCTCTTCAGACCAAATAACCCACCTTACCGTGTGTATGAAATACACGTACCTGTTAGAAACAGAAGCTGCTCTACTGACCCCACACTTGCGTTTTCTTCTGTACAGAGTCAGCCTTGAGTCAAGGCTACTTCATGATCACTGCCATGACAATAACTCTCCCCCCTGTGGAAGCCTAAACTCCCTCCCATTTTAAAAGCTATTACAAAATGGATTTTAGGAAGTTTTTCAAATATACCTACCACTGGCAAATCCTAATAAATCCTAGTAACAGAAAACCCAACAAAGTATTTCCCTAAAAGACTAGTAAGTACTGAAAACAAGTTTTTCACTGAGTATGTCAGAGATGCCTACATGTTACAGAAAAAGTAACACTTAGGATTTGTGCTTTTGCCTTGTGATTTCCAGAAGATGTTCACGTGTACTATTAAAATAAAAAACCCAACAAAAACACCATGATGGAATAGAGGAAAACATAACTGTAAAATCAAGAGATAATAATTCTCTATAACTAAATCTGTTAGATATTCCTATGAAGGAAAAAAAGACCAGTTTTAAAGCAATCAGTTCTTCACAGGACAAAATTAGATCTGTTTTGCTTCATCAACACTTGCACACATGCTCTTTTTGCCATGTGTAGATTTAAATCCACTATATAAAACAGCAAAACCTTTTTTTTAATGGGAGAAATGTCATTTAGATGAAGGATAAAAGAGCACATTATTGTGGTATGGAGTAACTATTTCTGCATCAAAAATGAAGGAAACAAACAGAGCTGAGATGGAGCCAGCACAGTGCTGCTCACAGCAATACGTGTATGTGTTAGATAACATGCCTGGCTTCCTTGGTTTTAATTTGTAATGATGAGTCTCTGATGTTTCGCATTTCTGAGGCCATTTTGCTTTAACCATTGTGTCCCCTGGACATCTTGGGGGATGTCTGTCAAGAGCCTGAAGCACTCCCAATTCTATGTGAAGAACCAGATGACAACTTCTCTGCTAAGGAAATAATGGTTTTGTACATCTTATTAGCTCAGTTGGGGTAAAAGCCTTCATATTGTTACGACTTTTCATAGCAACAACAGCAAAAAGTAGCTACTTAACACACAGAAAAGTATCATTCCGACACCATCAGATTAGGAAAGGCAGTCTGGGGACATCTAACCCAAAAAAAGCACATCAAACTGTGATGAGAAGAGGAAAAATTTTCTGAAGTGGACAGAACTAAGCCTTGGGATTTTAGAACTGTAGCTTTGATCCCCATATGAAAGAACTCTCAAGCAGACTTTAAGATGCAATGTGAACCACTAAAGTAGCTATTAGGGACCTAAAAACATTCTGGCCTGAGGCTCAAATACAAGAGAAATAATCTTACTAACCAGAGTTAAAATAATGGTTTGTGACTGCACAGTCACTCCTAATATAATTTTGGATAAAGATGAAACTTGATAACCAATAGACTGCTTCCATGCTAATAGTCCGAAGTCAGATGGTTTTCCTCATGTCACCTCTTGTGAAACAGAAATAGCACTCCCCTGTCCTTAAAGGAGTATTGCATGGGTAAGTAATGCTTGCATTGAGACACAGACAAGAGCTACCTACTAAAGTGGGTGCTTTGGACTAGACTGAGAATTGTTCCATTTTTACATGGAAAAGCACATCCCTCAAAACAGATCACTTCCCAGCTGCAAGCCAAGCCAAGACCACCAAGGGGAGGAAGGAATCTCTCATTCTTTGGCATCAGCCAAAATTCTGTTCCACAGCACAGGAACAATGTCAGAAGCTGCACAGCTCCATCCCTTTCCTCATCCACCCTAAGGCTTTACACCAATGGAACCAACAGCTGACCAGCAAAGGCCGGAATGTGGAAAATCTGAAGTGGAAACAGTATTTTATTTCTCCTTAAAGTTCTCCTTTAAATGAATAATGGCTCCATTTTCCAGGGCTTAGCAATACCAGCCATACAAGGGCAGGTCACTCTTCAGTGGATTTCAGCAACAGCAGTGCCCAGTGCTGAGAACCAGAGCAACCATACGAAAATTATTTTCAGTGTTGTTTCTTTTCCAGCCCAATATTCCTCTTTAGCACCACAGCATATTTAAAATGGCCCTGTGGTCCCACAGGAGGGCTGGCCTCTCGTCAGCTGCAGACATCAGATGCAAGTGTAAATAAGGATTATACAAATGGGAGGTCATTAAAATTCTGGTAATGCTAATTTGGCATGACACCTCTAATGGGTTATATCTTCACACTTCAATTATCTAATCACCTAAATTCTTTTAACAAATTTACATTTCATTTTATACATCAAGATTCAAATAGACTTGTTCAATTCTACCTCCACCCAAACTGCACCCATGCTCAATTCAATTTCTGTATTTACTATCACCACCAATTTTGAGATTGTGATCATTAACCACATATACACACAGACAATACAACTGCATGTGTCTGTATACTTATGCATAGAACTTCCCTTGTCTCTAAATATATTTCCATTTTTCACAAATTTTTCAGATCTCAGGAGAACCACAAAATTTACCTTGTTGGTAGGATATATTTTTGTGGGAGAAGTGAAAAGGAATAAAGTGACTTTTAAATCAATAATTTGCATGTCACGTTTCAATCCATTTCCACGGTCATGTTTTACAACTTTGTTTTCTGGTTTAATGTAACAAGTTAATCTGGCTTGTTCAGGAAAAGTAACAACAAAAGGAAAAAAAGCTTTTAACAAGTCACACCTTCCATGTAACACTGGGATTTTATTTTACATGGAAGGTTTAATGTTCCAATTAGAACATTCCACTTGTGCTTTCATTTTCTAAGCTGCGATTTTCAGGAATTCTGAGTTATTTTCAGACCATTTCCTAAACTGGGAACTTACATAATAACTTTAAATGGCAGCAAGTAAAGCTGAATGTCTTCAGAAGCATCAGGAATGATTAATTTCTTTCAAAATGTTATTTTTAAAGAACACGTCAAATAAAGAACAGCCAAGTGTGACCATTAGCTCCTACATAACCTCAGGTATACAAAATGAGAGAGAGGTTTTGTTTTCTGATTGACTGACTTCTTCACTATAACGTATTTTCCTACCAGCAATAGTTTAAATACAAATTGGAAATTTCTTAATCCATTTTATATAGATTTTTAAAATATCCCTGAGTAGATAGTAGGCTTCTTCTTTTATCCTTCCCTATAAGAAGGAATTCAAGTAGCAGCCAAGTATTGTGTTAGTGTGATACAAAGGGTGATAAGATGCTTTATTTTTAAAAAATGTGTGTCCATGAGGAAGATGGAATAGAAGGCAAGAGGTGAATACATTTCACTTCCAGTGGAATCTGACAAGTATAAACAGAACTTTTGCATGTTAGGATTACTTAGGCTGCTGCTAAAGATACGGAAAATGAGTTCCAGGTGGTAGCTGCAGCCTGACTTTTATGAGGTAAACTGCAGAAAAGGGAAAAATACGCATCAACAGGATTGAAAAAGGCACAGCCACCAGTCTTACACAAATACTCATGGACAAATGTAGGAGCAAGACAATTCCTACAGGTTTTTTAACTTCAAGCTTTGTGATGGCAGCTACCCTTCTGTACAATGTACTGAAATCTTGGGAGTCCTCAAATATACCAAGTTACACAGAGGTAAAGCTGCAGACTTGCTTAGTAAGATGTACAAAGGGCAAGGAGCAACACATTGAAATTGAATTAAGATGAAGTTTCCTCAGTAACACCCCTCTCAATTTCGCAAAAAACCACAGTAAGTATAACTTTATTTAAAAATTACCTCCTTTTAATAAGAAGGCAAAATTACAGTTTGTCATCTGCTCAGTGGCTGTAATTCTGCACTTGAAGGCTGAGCTGCATTTAACATCTTCTGACAGCAATGCCCAAACAGAAAGAGCCACCTTGCAGAGCACTAAGTTGGCCATTCTATGGGAGGAAGTGGCTGTGCATCTCCAGCTGCTACCTGCTAATGCAGGTGATGGAACAGCACCTTATCCCATCTCACCAGACTGTCACCAATATTTCTAATACTCAGGCTCGCTGCCAACTTTACTTTGCAATCCCTTCACTCCCAGTATGTGTTTTGCACACTTACAAGCACACAGGTGCCAATTCTGGCTCTGAACTCCAGTGGAAGATGATGGAATGAAATAAGCTGCTCATCTCAGTTGCTCTTGCTCGTAGAAAGTATTTGTTTATCTAGAGCCAATCACTGCTCCGGTGTCCATGTAATGACTTCCTGAGAGCAGGCAGAGATTACCCACACCACTGATCACTTTATTACTTCAGAATGGCTGTTTATTTACCTTAGTGCAGCAGTAACATGCAGGGATAAAGCTTGTCACAGCTGGGCAAACTCACCATATTCCTTACGCAGGTGGTCTGGAATGTGGGGCTCATAACCTTCCTTCTCAGGGACCTCCACAAATTCATCTTCATCCTCATCATCGTCATCATCATCCGAGGCTTTCATCTACGGAGATATTTTTGTTGGGGTTATTTTCTTTTTATTTTAATGTGAAGATTGTTTTTCATTTCCCTTCACATTGAAAATATTTTGCAGACATCCTGATAGCCCTACTGAGACTTCTCTATGTCAAAGTATTTCCCTAATTATGTATTTAATCTTTATCTAAGATTAGGCCTTTGCTTAACATTTTATCTCTAAAGCCATACTCTATCCTAAGGGCTTCTTTAAAGCCCCTTTTATCCATTAGAACACATGCAGTTGGTGAAGTCTGAGAAAGTGTGAAACTATAAAATAAGACCAAAAAATCTTAAAATAACATCAAGATTTTGACTTAATGAGCAAATTACAGCCTTACCTCTTGTCATTTGGATGATTTTACTCATTTAGCAGCACCCAAATAGTCTGTGCCATGTTAAATGACATCACAAATTGTTTAAGAGCTCAAAACCAGAGTAGGCAAACAGGAGGGGAAGCCAATGAATGGGCAAGCTAATAGTGACCCAAATAAGAATATTCAGATCTGTACACTACAGTGGTTCACTGTGTTTCTTCACAACAGCACTAAGAATAATTTGATACATTCATTTCTTAACTCAGTACATCCCAACCATTCATACCACCAAACAGCACACACCACTCTGGGTAAGACAAACAAAACAGCATTTTCTTAAATGTGCACTTGGTCTGTCTTGCAGTCTGAAATTGAGGATCTATGAGTGGGTGAAAAAAAACCCTGGAGTTTCAACTAACCAGTGTAATTCATCCACATAAGTGGCTTTCTAAATATAATTTTAGCTAGCAACTTCTGTATATGTGCCATCAAATCTATACTTTTTCTAAGCTTGTTCCATACTTGAAAATTATTTTTATTTCTCAATTACATGTAAACTAAAAGAATCTGTGTCACCAGACACTGCCTGTAGTACCAAAGCTTTAAAAAAAGCAAATGCCAACTACCCTGAAAAGGCAACAATGATGCAGACTTTAAGTTTATTTCCTTTGCCCACATTCAGAGTCACCTCATTCTCAACAACATAATTACATTTTTGTATGTTTGCCATGTGCTTTTACAAGGAAATAGTAAGGGGTATTCACTAAATCCAACCTTAGCACAGGCTATCACTTCTTCCACTTCATTGCAGCAAGCCAAAGCAATAGATAAGGAATACCATAATTTTCACTGTTTTCAGCTGTGTTCTTTACTTCTATTAGTGCACCTGGCTTCTGTTAATATTCATACCAACTACTCATTGTTACAAGCACCAGAGGATACTGCAGGTTTTGCCTGCAGCAGAATTTTCCCAATTTAATTCACTACTCTAATCTTGTGTCACAGCTGAGTTCCTTCAAATCATACATATACTCTGAAGCCAAAAATCTAGCAGCTTATCTTGGTTTATTAAATGTAGTTAAAAAAGTAAAACAAATAATAACTTTTTTAAAAAATCAGTATTTCTTTTTGGCCAGTATTAACTGTAAGCTGGACTGAATCAATTTCTGATAAAGAATGTTAATTGATATTAATACACAGATACACAATAACACATAATGAATGGGTGGTACAAGTTAGAAGTAAGATTCTTCCATTTGTTTCAAAAGTTACTTTGATTTAAGAAAGCTGCAGTTCCAGTGAAGAAGTAGAGAAAAAACCCCAGATTTACCGTCTAGATAATTAGAGCTGATTTACTTTTGCATTCCTACCAGAGAACACCTAATTAGTCTTCATTTTAAAATAAAGTCTCAGTATAGTCATGTTTGAGAGCACCCTGCTGCCAAAGACAGGTAAGAACCCCAATGCAGTCTCAGCCCAATTATCCCCACCTCCGAGAGCTGCCAACATTCAGGCTCTGCTGGTGGATCTTGCACCTTTGGTTTACTTTTTGTTTCCCACTGCAATAATTTTTCCTGAGCTAAAGAAAAGCAGCAGTTCAGGCCATACCTGGCCCAGCCAAGACAGATGCAGACTGAGCCTGACCTCCTCAGCAGAACTCAAAATAGAGTTCTAATCAAAGAAAGGATCAAATGTTCCACCACTAATCACAAACTCACAAAGCCACTAGATTTGAAAGCAGAACATCTGTCTGGAACTACAACTTTTAGAAAACATTTCTAATGGTCTTTAGAAAGAAAAAATCGTATTTTTTACTGCACATCTGAAGAGGGCTAGAGATTGAAGAGAAGTTAGTTGGTTTGTATTTTGATTCTGAAATTCTGCTGGTGTTGTCATTCCCTTTTCATCTGTTAGGGATAATTTAAATTTGGAAGTAACCACCAGCAAATAACCTCCAGTATTTTTCCAGCTACAAGAAGGACATCATCATCATTCTCATACTCAGGTTCCATTTCTTACCTAGCTATTAAAAAAGATTTCACCAAGATAAAACTTGTCATAGATGATTTTAGTCTACAACTTTGTGCCATAATGTACAAACTGACTTTCACATCATATAAAAGGGAAAGGAAATTCAGGGTATTTCCTTGGTTTTTAGTTAGTCTGTAAACAAATAAATAGCAACAGGTTTAAGGAACAGAGAAATAGTGTCAAACTAGTAAAACTCAGTTCAGCCTGATCATTTAACTTAAGTTGCCAGATTATACCTAAAATAGCAGGGATATAACACAGTAATTCCTTGCATGTCATATCTCAGAGGACTAGAGGGAAAGCAGGGTACTATCTTTAATTGAAATTTCACCTAATTTGTTCATATCACTGGAGGCACATATCTCTCTGTATGGTAATATACTAAAATTCACTGGACTTCACTAATCCTCCACTTGAAAACTGCACTGGAAGCAACTTTGCTGTATTACCCCCATGATCTAAAACTTTAAAGCATGTGAAAAGCCTGACAGAGAAAAGGCATAATCAGATGCAAATTCACTTTGTTTAGGTACAATCCATGAACTGTGCATTCAAGTACTATAGAAAACATTAATCATAGGAAACTGTAATTTTTGTTATCAGTCTAACACTAATCAAAAGGGAAACCTGTCACTACCGCTGACCTGTGAAACGTCCCAATTATACTCTTCAGAAATGACAGGAGCACTTAACTTCCTCACTGAGTAAATGACGACAATCAATCAAGTTTGAATAACAATGAGCCACGGAGCTGAAAATTATTTTTTGTATAGAATCTACCCAGGAATTTATGAAAGGTGAAAAGCAACCCAAGGTTTTAGGGGCATTATGGCTTTCAGCTAGTGCAGCACATATCAAACACTAAACAGAATTTATGTGTTTTAATTTTCTAAAAGGTAGATGTGGACTTGGTGCTACAATGCATAACATATAATGCCAGATTTTAAATATGGGGGTCATTTTCATAAAATATTATGCTTATTGTTCACACCCTTGAATTTCCCTGGGGTCTTCTATTAAATTTAGATTTCCTGTAAAAAAAATTAACTGCTTAGCTAACTATCAGGAATTAAGCCCTCTTTTCCCTTCAAACAGACATAAAGTCTTTATCTTGATAAAATCCTTAACAAGATAAATAAGTTATCTTTTTACTTTAAAATATTTAAGTTGTCATCATTGGAAATTGAAGAAGTTGCACAGTAATAGTAGGTAGTTATATCTCAATTTACTTCATTCCAGTGGTACTTTATCAGAACCACCCCATTTATGCTGGTTTGTTCCATTTCCTTTCTAGAGAAAGCAGGAAAGCTCATGGGCAACATTATTGATTAGAAAAGTATCTTTTTTTTTTTTTAAGTTCCACTTTTCAAGCATGAAGAAAACTCCAAAAGCAACTTCTATAGATGCAGTAGGAAAGCTCCAACCACCTCCTATCTGTTTCCACTATAGGCAAACTTTTCCAGTCAATTAAAAAAAACCCCAAACAATCCACCATTAAATCGGAAGAAATAAATATTTAAGACAAATAGTTTTAAGTGGCTGAATTAGTAAATTATAATCCTTTTAGGAATGAGTGGTTAGGGTACTTGCAAACATGAAAAAGGAGACCAAGATACAAACAAGCAATATGACATTTCTAGTGTGCCATGTCTGAAGGGAATTAAAAGAGCAAGTGATAAATACCACAAGGTAAAGCTTTTCTTGTAGTGTACAAGATTAAATACCTCGAAGATAGGTAGCCACACAACTGCTTGTTTCTCAATCACCTGTCAAAGAACGTGAGAAAAAAGCTCCTGGTTTCAAATCCATTCTAATTATAAGGTGATATGAGGAAACTCACTAACACAGGCCACCAGTCCTATCAGAGATGGAGGATGAACAACCTCCTCTCTGTCACTGGAGAATGGTCCACCTAAAGGGAGACCAGATCCCTTGACATCAGAGGCTGCTTGCACCACCATTGCTCTTCAAGTTCCATGGGAAAGGGAATTTTTAGCCTGTTAATCTGCTCTAAAATGCTGACATTTGGTTATTTATTTATTTATCTAAGTCACAGAACTATGCGTTTGCAAAACTATGTGTTGTTGTTTTTTTTAATGTGGTAGTACTAGCTATCTATATTCCTGTGAGAAGAAATGGCATTTAGCTAGGCAATTTCCAGATTCCTGAGCTGGACTTATTTACATACGAGAATATGGTTTAAAAAAAGACAGAAAACATACATGCATTATTTTCACTGTAATCACTTAGAACAACACCTCAATTCTCCTGATTTTCACTAAAAACTTAAAAGAGTGCTGACTATTCCAACTAGACACATGCAATCAAACCATTTCCTCCCAAACTCATTAAAAAAACTTGAAAAAACAGATGTTTCCTTATTACTCTGCATTATTAAAAATACTGGAAACAAACACTGGATGCCAGTAGAAATGCAATTGTTTCTTCTACTTTGAAGCCAACGCTCCAACAGCCTCCATCTGTTAGTGCAGCTCAGTGCAACCAGAGCCCCAGTTACAGGCCTTGCTCATCCATCCCAACCAGTAATAAATGTGAAAAAAGTCTCCACCCACCACACAACACTTGGAAAGATGTGAAGAAAAGCCTTTGATCCTTTTCTCACTTTTATACAAACTGACTGGCTACATTCTGCTAAGAGGATTAAAAACCCAAGTCTCTGCAATCATAATTAAAACAAGCAATAAAATTACTGAAATATACAATGCAATCAGTTTATAGGACTAGATGTACAGCCTCTACTAATTATTTTAGAAAAAGAAGAAAGAGAAAAGATAGCACATGAAGAAGTCATATCTACTCACTAAAACACCACTTGCAAACTACAGCTGGGACCATTAAATAAATTTTGCATGGTCTAATTAACTTGGTTTGCAATCTCAATTACTTTTCACCCAAGAAATCACTTTTGTTCAGTTTTATGCGTGCCTGTTTCCCTTTTCGAAAAAAAAATGATGTAAGGCATCCTCAGACAAGTGAACTCTAAACTTCATTTGTCTTTCAGCAGGCTTGATGGCTATGCATTTAAAAACCCATTCTATCTTATAAACTAAAAATTAAATGTACTCAGCTGTGATGGTCGTCATTGCATCTGCTATTTATATGCTAATACCCTCACTGAAAGATCTTGCAAATTATTCCACCATGCCAATATCTCATGTGCATCTACTCAAAGCCAACTAAATATTTTTCCAGAAGATTTTGGCTAGGGAACCAGAATATTTATTGCTGTAGAACCTAGTTAGAGGGGCAACCTTAAGCACATGCATTTTTTATTCAACTGCAACACAAAACATACTTCAGTCACGTTAAATGAAATTTGGGGATATTCCACGTAAGCAAACAGTGACTGGGGTAAAAATAATTTCTTCAGTGTCAGTAATAGAAACTGAGTACTCAAACAGTGTATCTTAAATGTAAAGACAAGTTCCTCCTTTTCCATTATTTTACATCATCCAACACAGAATGACATGGAAATAAATGCTGGCATTTGGACAGATTTTAGAACCATGCTTGAGTTTTCCCATGTGCAACACAAGGAAAACACAAACTACTAAGAGAGCTGTATTAATAAGGACCTCCCACACACCCTCCCTCCCCTTCACTTTGTGATGTGAACATAAATTCAAACCCCGATGACTGCAAATTAGATATGTGGTCCAGGCAAAGCACATTTTATGTTCACCCGTAAAAGTATCACCATTCATTCTATGCGTAGTTGCTCAACAGCACAATAAGCATCTTGGCCAGGCTGACTTTTATTTAAGAATGCACTTTTCACATTATTTCCTAATTTCCAGGAGTTAGTAAAAATGCTTAAAGTGTTCCAGCCCAACACTTAGACAAAGCACAACACTGGAGAACGAGCAAACCTTACTCCAAATTGCTTTAGCAATATAACAACTACCCGATGAACCAGTTTTTCTCTAAAGCAAGAGTCTGTGAGGATTCTTGCAGTCCTGGAGGGGCAAGCTCAAAAAACAGTTCAAAAGACCTTGGATCTTCATGAATCCTTTCAGAAAAAAATGGTATGTCCAGTAGACCCAGTGGACCAGTGCATGCCTTCACAGTTTCAGAGGACAGCAAATGAAGGCAGTCTAGAAAACTGGTACACTGGACAAAATTACTACCTGAGGAAGATATTGCAAGGCAAGTTTAGTATTTCTTTAATAATAACCACCGAAGATGTGTCCTCAGATGTATTTTCAGACCTCACTACTTGGGCTCCTACCATCCACCAAAATCAATAAATTGCATAAATCATCTTAATCCTTAAGTAGGTACATCACAAAGGCCAAGTTCTCCTGCATAATCCACATTTTTAATAAAATAAGTATCACATTCAGGGGAGATGCAGCAGTTTTATTTAAACAAGTGAAGGTTTCCAAGTCTAACAATGCTGTTCCATTCCATGCATCCCAGGGAGCTAAAACATAAGTCTGCCACCCTTCATTATTCAAGTTAATGAAGTCCCCCAACATAAAAGAGAATTGGTTCCTACAAAATTTATGCTGACCACCTACATTTGATACCCATTTTTAATTTGTTTTATCCAAAGTGACTATAGTGTCAGTCTCTTAAATGTCAATGTGTAATACTTACACAAAAATAAAGGTTATATCCTACTTTTAGAAGTACAGCAATGTACTTGTCCCATGAAGTTGCTGTACATACTTCAGGCACAAGAGCTTATTACACAGTGAAAAACAATATACTTAACAGTAGTATCTGATATGTTATTTTCATCACGTTTCATTCACACTGAGAGATGAGCAGATCATGTATCACTTTGTCAATCTGAATTCTCTGATTAAGTAAAGATTGACCTTTATAATCAGATCTGCTTTACCTGAGTTTATTCACCTTCTGAAAGGGACAGTCTCACTATCTGAGCTCAGTGCTGCTACAGAAATCTTCTCTGGATTAGGTTCCAGCCAGTCCAGGTCTCTGCAGCAACAGGAGCCCAACTGTGGGTACATGGGAGGCACTGGGAATCATCACAGGAGGAAATAGAGCAGGACTATCCCTTTTAGTTTCTGCTCATGTTTAGATCACACTTAAGCCAACCATAAAATCATTACCAAGTTATGTAAGCTGCTGTTCCCTGTACAACAGCAACCTGTACAAAAACCACCACCTGCTAAGAAGCAGATCTGGTAGCAACATAACACACTAAGAAATACCCAGTAGGACTTCATTTTAACATCTCAGGAACTGTAGAAATGGATGAAATAATTTTAACAAAAGAGACAAGCATAAAACAGCATTGCACATATTATCTGTGCCTTGAAAACCAGACTTGTTTTCTTAACTCATGGGTAACTGTGAGTACAGAACCTTTGTAAAGTCCTACTCAGTTTTTCATTCCCTAAGACAAAAGGAAAGGTTTGCACATTCAAAGACTGCAGGTGATGAAGACAACAGAGCCAGAAGCCAAGTGACATGAAATCATGGTTAGAGTCCACACTTAGCCTGTACCCAGAGCAGAGCCCCCAGGATGTTTCCCCTTTGTACAATCAGTAGGAAAGCCCTAATTTTGTCGCTGAAGAAAGCAGCTCTTGGATAGTCAATGTAAAAGTCACAAGTGCTACCCTGAACATGTGAACTACCCTTCCCTTCTTCTTTCCAGACTACCCATTTTCCTGCACACCAGCCCAGGGGAAATTTTTTAAAGCCAGTGATAAGGCTGTAGTGAGGTCCAGGACTGGCTATATCCATTTCTGGACCAAAAAATTGGTTTATGGTCTGAAAATGCAAAGGTTAGCCACAAACACCTCTTTCTTTACACCTCCCTAGAGAAGTCTTCAGGTTTTCCAGTGCTTTTCAGCTAGTCCAGGTCATCTATGAGATGATGAACTGTACTCCTGTGATCCCTTGAAATATTTTAGGCAACACTGAGCTATTTAATTTCTTTATTTTTCAGAGGTCTATAATGATAAAAGTTAAATTTTAGAGCTGAGGAGGGGGAAAACGTCATTTTCATCTAAACGTGGTATAACAAGATTCCCATTAGCACCCATCCCTGCAAAAAAAAAGTTCTACTGCATTTGATGGATTACCACCTGTCACTTAGACAACAGCAAACTCAAGCTGCTAAAACTTTGCATCCACCACCAATGCACACATGCTCCTGTCTCACGAGTCAGTCTGCACACACAGACACTCTAAAAACAAACTGCAGCTGACTTCAAGGATCACATTTATTAATTCACCTGAATTGCACATTCAGATGCTGTATTTTTAACAGGTAAATATACATCTCAATGACATAAACCTAATTTATTACAGACAGGTTAACAAATGATTCTATGCAAGATACACATAACCTTACATGTATTTCTGATTGTGGATTTCGGGTACAAAGATACTTTAGGTGTGAATATATTTACTCTAATATTGCTGCATCAGCTAAATTTAAATGCATTAGTATGTGTTTCAAGCCTAAAAATTTTCTTCCTTTTCCATTTTTATAAATACACATTAAAGCAATGTACCTCTGTGAATCTCACAAATAAATTCACTTCACTATACTGTTTCCCCTTGTAAGGTAGGAGGGATAAAAAGCTGGAAGCAAATTTATATCTCCTACTTACAGAGTACACACTGCTCAGTATTCATAGATGAATCAAGGGAGATGACCCTTTGGCCTGCAAAACTTAAATACTTAACATAAGGGTTAACTTGATGATGGAGACACCCTACTTTATTTTACACTCTATTAGAAGAGCTCCAAATTGCATTGTGCGACCTGCAAATCAGATGGGGATCAGAGGTCGTCACAGTGACAACCCTAAGAATTCATGGCTAGATCTGCATAACAAGATATTTTTAATAACTTCATAGCAGTGGCAGACTCCATGGCCAGGGCAAAGCATAAAACATACCACAGCATCACTCAGCTCTAGGGCAGAAACAAAACCAACCAAAACCATCACCCAGCTGATCAGACACTTTTATCAAGGGAGTGCTGTTCTGAGGGCTAATTTTACAGTGTTCTGTTTTATATCAGTTCTACATCCTAATAAAACTTAAAAAAATAGAAAGCTCTTTTAGCTGAAATGTGATTACAAAAGAGACATTTAACAGAAATAATAACATGACAAACATGACAATAAAAATGACGACAATTAAAACAGGGAGGAGGGAAGAGTGAGCATTAAGTATGTGTATTATCAATTTAATATTCCGTGTTTACTTTTACAGTTATGGTTCACCTGGCCTTTTTGATAAAAAACAACAAAAAAAATTTAAATGTTGCCTGTGCTACCAATTTGACCATACAAACATTAATAAATTTTATTATTTACTCTGACCACATTACATGGTAACAACGCATACAATCTGGTAAAGAACATCTTTAGGTATAATGCTGATGTAGTTATCAAATATTCCTTTATTTCTGTATAGTAAACATACTAACCATCAACATCAAGGTACCACTCAAAATGACATGCTTCCAATTTTTAAAGGGCAACTTTTTGTTAAGAGGTAGGGTTTTTGTTAAAAAGCAGCACCTGGGGAAAAGACTTCTCTGCAAAGGTGTCTCTCTTGCTGCATGGTCTGAGCATGTTTTAGCAAATGTGGTGTCACGCACTGCGAGGGATCACTGAGGACAATAACCTAACCCCCTGAAAAAACTTCTCTAAAATGAACAAGAGGAAAAAACTGTAAGGATGTGAGTACAGGAAGCTGTTACTGAAAGCTGTCAGAGGGACTGGATTCTCTATGGCTACAGAAGCAGAAAAAGAAATCTAAAATTCAAGTGCAGCTTTCTTTTTTTTTCTAAAGCAGGCACTAACTTAACGAAAAGACAGACTTGAAAAGAGATGGTTATAAAGCTATGAGATGATTAGGTAGAAATACCTCATTAGAATTGTTAAAATTCCAAACTGTAGTTGAAGACACAGGGGGGAAAAAAAACCCCAGCAATAGTCTTGTAGCCAAGTAATTGGTAGAACTCTTGGCTAAATTTATAACACATTAAAATTTTAACCTTTTAATGTATTTTAGGACTAAATAATGAGCAGCAAATATTTAAATTGTAAATTTGTAACAATTTTCTGACTGAAAATTTTCTGACTGACATTACTCTTTCTGAAAAAAATCTGACTTGTATTATAGTGAGATTTGAGTATCAGGTTCTGGACAACACAAGGACAGGCTCCTCCAAATCTAATTATTAATGGCATTATTGAGTTCAACCAGATGTTTCAGATGGATAAAATTAAGTACACAAATAAATCAAGATCCAAGCGCATGCTTAGATTTGACAGAAGATAAGGAAAGGTGAAACAAAAAGTAATGAATATAGTTAATGAAAAACTATATATCCCTGGTTGTTAATGTAATTTGAAATTTAAAATTCAAGGTGTAACAGGCAGACACAGTAAGTGATCCCTCTGCTGACAGACACATGAATGGGACGTTTCTCACATCATCTTTCCTCCTGGATTCTGTCTGTCCAAGTTTCAGCCAGCCTGAGCACTGAACCTTCCATGGCTTCCCAAGGTAATTACATAAGACATAAGCATACTTCGAGTGTACAAAATACAGCTAATGAGCTACATTTCTATTAACAATGTCAGGATTTCAAGTATTATCCTAATGGGTAATTTTTTATGGAAAGGATGTTAGTGAAAGGGAGTGTGCATGATTTAAAATACAGCATATACTTGTCCTCTCTAAAACTGCAAGTTCATTTGCATCTAGTCAGCTGCAAATCAGACACTAAACAAGAAAAAAAAATTAAAACCCAGTATCCTAAGGAAAGGAAGAAGACATTATGAAACAAATCTATTTCTAACCAGTAAAAAAAAATATTTTAAAGAACAATCTGGTCCTAAGTTATTCCTGCAAAAGAATCAGAAGTCTGGACACAGTAGTGTCTATTTAAACACCAATCTAAGCTAATAATTATAATTGTACTTCTACAGTAAGTCATAGAGTCACGAATTAACTTGAAGTGTCTCTGGTATGTTGCTGTTGTAGTAAGTTTACCTGAAAACACAGACTGAGCAGATGGCTGGCTTTGGATCAAGGTGGCACAGAGAAAAATGTGGAGCGTGCAGTTTGTACTCCCTCTACTGGGCACTGGAATTATCCCAAGCAGGCACTCAAGAAAGGGCCATGTCCAAGCATCCCGGTACCGAGAAATAAAAGCCCTTTTACTGCTCCCACCCTCTTCACCTGGATTCAGCTAAAACCCACATGCACAGAAAAACGAATTTCAAAACCCTCAAAATATTTATACCCTCAAAATGCATTTCCTGTCAGAAACTTGACTGACAGCCCAAAGAAGGATTTAACTACAGTGAACATAACTTGTGTAAGCACACAAAAACTCATTTGCCTTTGACCAGTACAGGAAGTCTGTCATTTTTTTTGTCCACCTTTCACCCATTTGAAAAAGTAACAGCTCGTAAGAAATGCCTTGACTTCTGATCTGCTGGGGGCATAGCAGTGGGAATGGGGAATGTGTAGACTGGGCAACTGGGATGTATTAATAATTATAAAATCTGCAGCAAGGGATTTGTTTCCAGACAGTCAAAGGACAACCTTTGTTTTTCTTTTCCCTCTCCTCCCACAGGTCCTGAGAGGCAAGCACAAAACACAGGCTACTCATGCTGGCAAGACATAAGTGTCACATAGAAATGATGGCCCTCCTTGTAATTAAGGCTCTCTGATGGTTGTGTTCTTCACTCTCACGGAGGAGAAAAGAAAGAAGTGGTTATAGCTCATGTCACTATAAACCATTTCAAGTTGAAGTGTCTCACTGTATAAAGTTCTGTGCTTTCCTTCAAGTGACTTTGTATAAGGGAAGATCCCTAAATCTACAGAAAGTTCTCCTGTGGCCTGCAAAGCACTGTGACTTTTCAATTTTTCAGTAGAGATAAAAAAAAATACTTCAGAGAAAGTAACTTGTGCTAATTGTGTAACAGGCTCTGATTGTCAAAGGCTCCTGCCCTGGAGGCTTGTGCTCTGTGATATGGAAAATGAAATGAGAAACAATGGAAAGCATGGATGTAATAATAAGGATTGCCAAAAGCACACACCTTGTGAACCAAGTAAATATTTCTTCTGTGGAATCAGGCCAGGTAACCATTAATTTCTTGCTCTCAATGTAATTTACATCCAGCTACACTGCTGATATATTCATACTGAACCGCAGCATCAAAAATTACTCCAGATATATACAATTATTTGCATTTCAGCCACATCCATGTATAACTGATCAGCTTAAAAAGAGTAGCAATGACACATGGCAATGGTAATGCACCCCAGGACCTTCCCTCTTTAAAGTGGCAATTTAAATCTCTGTGGGATTGAGAGTTACAGTAGAGTTCACAGTAATAAATCTCCAGTTTCATTGTCTCTCACTAAACCCTTCCCTTTATCAACTTCCTTGATCGCAGTTTGAGGATGGGTAAAGCCTTTACTCCCTCTGTTCCCACACAGAACTGGAACAAAGCATAGAATAGAACAGATGGAAAAGGGGGAGAATCAATGACCACAGAAGCATGGAGATTGAGCATGAAGAAAATGCAAAAAATGCATCCTCTCCCAGGAGAATGGGCAAGCCCAAGTCCCCAGCCGAGTTGTCAAGTTCTCATCATTCTGTTTTATATTTGCTAATTAAATAAAACCACTCTCTTCCCAAAAGAATGGCTTGCTGTGGTGCAGGATCATAATTACAGTTGAAATGAGCAAGTACACAATTCACCTTTATGTTCTCCAGTAAAGGACACAGCTACCTCAGAGTGCATCACCAGAACTGCCATCCCATCCAAACACAGACATGGCACAGACCAGCTACAAACCAATTGACATGGGACCTTCTGCACTCAGCCACTTGATTCACATTGTCCCCCTCTGCTCACTCACCGCTCCCCTTCATTTCCAGGTGTGCTCATGTCCACATGTGAACAGATACAGCCTTTGCTGATCCCATCTGCCAACAAATCACATCCCTAAAGCACCATGCTGTCAGGACAGGGTGGCTGGGAGCCTGGGCTTTGAAGGACAGACAGGCTGTCACTACTTCTTCTCTGGGCTTTAGAGATACAGAAGACAGCAAAACTTTGGCATGTCAAGAGCTGTAACTCCAAGGACACAAGGACGTCCAGACGAAGCCACAAAACCTAACACAGGCAGCAATGCTCAATTAAAGAGGAGATGTGTGCAGTGTTTCACATGCTGACATGTAAATATTTGACAGATGGGGATTTAATAACCATGGTCTAAGAGATTCTGTTTATTTTGTTCTACCAGACTCTCAATTTGCCACGTTTTTACGTTTCAATAAAGTCATCTGACACATGAATAAAATATAATTTATACAGTTTCCTTCTGCAGTACAAAGCTCTCTATGTTCAGGTTATAAATTTAAAATAACTCAGCACTAACACTAAATTTGATTATTTTCCACTGGAGGAAAACCCTAGGAATATTTATATATTGTTTTCAATGCTTAAGTTAACTCAGTCTGCATTGCTTCATTTTGAAAGTATTGTGAGCACCAGGTTGGGGTTTTTTTCCCCTTTTAGCAATGGAATTTATTAGCTTTCAAATTAATATAGGTAGCAGTTATAAACATGCTATATATAGATACATATAGATAGCATTGGTCACTCTCATAAGGGGCAACAATGCCACTCTAAACACACACACACTCATGTTCACACACAGGAAAATCAAGGCTTGAACGTCTTTTATATCTTGCAAGAAATATAGCAACCAATATTCCATGCAGAGGTGCAGCAAATGAAGTCCTGTCAAGCAAATGGCAGGAATGACAGCAGATGTCTGGATTCCTTCATAGCTGGTTGCATAAAGGTAGCACACATATTTCACTGGAGTCAAAAGCCTCTGACAAGGCAGTCTTTCAGTACTTTTCATTCAGAGTTGGCATTTTTGACTGGTGTGGCACATCAGTAGGTGTTAAGATGATGAACCAGATTAATCTTGATTTAGCTTCATTTGTACAATGAAAAAGTCTACACACTCAGTCATGGCTAAATGAGGCTACACAATTTAGCTCAAGGTGTAACAACCAGATCAAATTCTTACAATCCACTAAATCTAAACCAGACTCTAGTCTGGACCCTGACCCAAACCACTTATTTTCATGTCAAGCTACACAGTTATTTCATTTGATTACAGCCAACAGAAATTAGTATCATGCAGCTCTGCTTTTTATCTACGTGAACAGGCCATAGACTCCTTTTTGGATCTGATTAATGTATTTGATATTTCAGCCTCTGTTTATTCACAAGTTCTACCTATTTCACAAGAACTGTCATAGGTAGTTACTCTCTGTGAAATAGTTTGATGCTCTAAATTCTCCTATGATAACCTTAATCACATCATGTGCTTACTAGAGAGAGTAAATGCTACAAAGCAAAGAAACTACTTTCCTGAACTGAGAGACTCTCATAGTTTGCCAAGTTGTGAAAGAACATGAGCAGTACAGTATCTACTGAGAAATATGCACAAAAGAAGTCGAGGACATAACAGTGTTACACATGAGGCAACTAAGAGTAAATAAAATCTGCATTTAACCACTTCTCTATCCTAAACAACAACAGGGATGCTTTAAATGGTTTTGGTCTAATAACCAGGCCCCTGGACTATTATATAGGTGTTTACTGCTCCTTGAGGGAAGCTACAAGCAGCTGAGTTAGTGTACTTTACAATAAAACTTGTGTTGAAAAGTTTCCCAGGTTAGGGCTTAAGAGAAAGAGCATTTTTCTGTATACAAGCTAAGCTTCACTAATGGCCCTCTCTAGAATTTTAAGAAACTCACCACTTTTCTTTTTCTTGCTTTAAAGGAAATGTTCATCTCCTTGTATTTCTTCATAGCAGTCTCCAATTTATTCTTGAGTTCAATGGCACATCTTAGCCGATCATCATTGATTCCTGCTCTGGTAAGTAGCTGCAAACCAAGAAAACAACATTCTTATTTTCTTCTTCTAGACATCTGAGATAAAAAAAAATTCCAGCTTTACCTCATAATTAATGAAACAACATTGTCACAAATTCCTTTATTTTACAAATAACAATTAGTGAAGACAATTATTTTCCTATCTAGAATATAAAAACTAATAGTAACTAGTGAAACCAAAGAATGAACAGCTATTATAAACATCTTCTGAGAGTGTCCTTCTATAGGCCAAATTCCATGCAGGAGGCTCCATGATATACTGCTAATCAGATAGAGAGATGTCTAACAAAATCAAGCTGTGTTTTACTTTAAGACTTTGCAAAGAAGCCAAGTTTTACCTGTCTGAAAAAAACAAACAAACGAACAAAGAATTGCCTATAGGTACCACACCCAAGGCTGAGAGCTGTCAAACAAGCTACATAGCTCCTGCAGTCTCCTTTAGTCCACCCTTAGTGAAATGGAAATCTTCTCTAATTGTTCCTGTTTCTTCAGTGTTCAGTTCCTTTTGGCTCACTCTCCCTCAAGCTTTACTGTACCCCAGCACTTGTTTCACCATCTTTTTATTAAAAAATGAAGAAAAAAAAATTTATCTCTTTATCCCACCTGAATCCAGGACTGCACAGAAGGCCAGAACTTATTTCTGAGAAGTTTGTGAGCATCCATGACACTGTTTATGATGGCAGTATTATCTTCATTCTCTTGCACTTTTATATCTGCTCAAAACAGAGGAAAAGAGTTAGTGCATGACATTCATAGTATCTTCACCACAGGACCTGAAGAAGGCAAATTAATCTTTCTAAGATACTTAATCTCTTCAAGCAAAGTTACAAACATCAGAATGCTTCTCTGTTCAGAAGTAATTATTCTCCTACTACCCATACATTAAAAAAATCAGAGGAAAAGACGAAAAGTGTTCAGTCCAGCATGCCAGAATGAGTTGTTAAGCCATCACAAGGAATCACCAAATAAACCACAGACAAGTTCAGTCTTACTATTTATATTACACCTCGTCCCAAGTTCAAATGAACTGGGCCTCAGTTTCTTCATATTCAACATGAAATAATCCCTACCCTGGTGGTAACAGGGACTTGACTGTCAAAGAAGCCAAGTATGCCATTATCCACGTAAAAATTATACTTTTCCCCCACTGTTGTCAGCACACAGAAGCAGATACTCCCTTTACTGTTTGCTCATGAAAGTCCCTTAGGACAGGAATTGTAAGAGACTTCCAAAACACAAACCATCCTGATTTTTCTACAGGTAACTCACATTAGCAAAGTTATACAAAAAAGGTGTAATCACTTCCTATCAAAACTACTTACTGCTTCTTGCAAGCTGTCAGTAGCAAAGAGAAAGTTTCAGAAACACTCAATTGTAAGATTTTTAAATTAGCAGCTTATTCCCCAGCTACAGACAGAAAGAGGTGGAAGAAAATTATATATGAGAAAAAGATTTTTTTTCCAGCCTAAGAGATTCATCTTATTATAGATCCTAGGAAGTGCTGTGATGGGCTTGCAACAACTAATAAGAGAGTTCAGTCTTAGAAGGTAATTAATGAAATCTGCTAGTCACACACCAGGACACCTAAAACTTAGAACAGTTACTAGAGGAACCAGAAATAGAAAAAGTTTAAATAAAAAATTTAAAAAAAAAAAAAAAAATCAAAGTGGTGTCCAGGAATCCCAAAGCAAAATGGTGTTCAGTAACCACAGCATGTAAGTAACAGAAACAAAACCACAAGCAGAAAGCCCTTCAGAGAAAGGCTGCCTCCAGCTAAGTGTCAAAAGTTTTTCCAGGTACCTGTGGAGATTTCAAGGTCTAGAGTATACTTGTGTGAAATAAGCCCATGGTTCCTAACAAAAGTCTGGTAATCATCATCATCATCGAGAGCGGGGCCACCCGATTGAACATCCGAGCATGTGCCTCCATCCAGCTCCTTTTGCTCAGGCTCCTCATCTACCTCTTTGTTTCTATCAGTTGCAACACACTGAGAAACAGGAAGAATGTCCTTGCTGCAGCATGGCTGTTCATCATCCATGCAGCCCAAATAGGACGGGTTAACTTCCTCCTGGGAGGATGAGGGGGATGCAGGTCCAGCCTCATTAGCAGACGTTTGTTTGCTGAGTTCCGGTTCCACCTCGTTCACAGCAAAATTGAAAGGATCTGGCATCAGAAGCTGGAAACAGTTTTCCATCTCTGTCAGCGTATCAGCAATCTCTTGGGACATTTCTATCAAGACACAATTGGTTTATAAAATTGTTAGATACTGTAAAATGTAAATGTCTCCAGAGCAGACAGAGAGTTACAAAACAAGTATGACTGCCGAAGGGGGAATCCATTTATCCAGTGACAACTGAGCCATACAGATCTTCCTCTTCTGCAGAAATTGTCCTTATAAAAGTGACAGTGCCTAAGCAGGAAATCTAGAATTTCCTGAGCCAGGCATGTAGAATCAGGGCTCCTCCTTTCCTTATCCTCTCCAAAATTTCAGTATGCAAAGATAAGTTAAGTACCTCATAGAATTTGAAGGAAAACAAGGTTCAATGAGGATATTCTTAGTGATGTTGGTTGGTATTCATTCTACAGGCATGAATTTTATAGCTGTGTGTAGGAATAGCCATGAATGCATGTCATTGCTCAAAGAGATGCTACTGATACAAATTACTTTAAGAAAGTTAAATCTTTTTAAAATTCCACTCTTGTGCATGAAAACATGTCCAGCATGTTTAATAAATGCAGACACAACTGCATGCATTATATACACAAAAGTAATTTAATTAAATAACCCTTTAAAATTGCAGCATAATATACTTACTATCTCTGTTTTTCTTTGGGGTGACAGAAATGTGTTTGCTATGCACATATCCCTCAGAGACTCAGGCCCCAGTTACATTTTCTAGCTGCACTATGACACTTCACAGTTATCCTGCACTGCATCCAGGATTCCTGTGCAGACCATTGCCTGTATTTCTGGAACACAATGACTAAATATATAAGTAATGCAATTGGCCAACAAGGTATTGGGAAGTCTGTGCCTTGTCAATGACACAAAAACTAAGTCACTAGTCACTCCAAAAAGTCTTGTGATGTGCTTCTTCGGGGTTATGCATTCACACTTTACTGAATTAGGGACCAGACCTTTACCTGATAATGTTTTCTTTCTTTTCCATCTCTTCCTATTGAACTCACAGGACAGTCACTTCTTTCCCCTGATATTCTTTAGGTGAGAGAGAGGGAGGGTTGAGCTCTAACAAATGCAGTATTCCTGCTTTCTGTGGTCAGCTATTATCTGGATAGCTATTCTCTCAGAATTTGTTTCAAATAACCTTAAAAAGGTTGCTTTAAAAACAAACAAAAAACCAAAACAAAAACCCACTAAAAGAACCAAAGCAACCAACCAACCTTCCATTTCTTTTTCAGTTCTTTTGACTTTTTCTTTGTAAATGTTCTCCAGTCGTTTTTGCTTCTCCTCTTCCCTCCTCCTTTCAGCCACAGTTCTGGCATGCACATCCTGAAAATCCACCTAAAGAGGAAATTAAGAAAAAAGTGTAACATTCCTGGTAAGAAATATATAGAAAATCCATTTCCTAAGATCCTTATCTGTGGTGAAAAATCCTGCAACATCAGCGATCCGCCAGAAGCTCAGCAGCATTTCCTTTTATCTCTTCTCCTCCTTGAATCAATAACTACAGCAATTGTGAACGGAGTTTTTACTCCTACTAATAAAGAACTGTTGAGAATCAATGGCTTTCAAAAGGAATCATAAGGCAGAAAAACAAAGCCCTTAGACTTTTACATCCAGAGTGCAGGAACAAACTGGGCTTTGGGAGACTTCTGTGCCAGTGCTGGAGACAAGGAGTTAGGGAGAATGAGCAGGAAGAGACTATGTGGGGTAGGTATTAAGATTACATGAAAACATCACACCAGGTCCACCAGGAAATTTAGGAAAATTTGTAAGCACTGTAACAACTAGTATATATACATATATCACTTAGAAAAGAATCTTGTAAGAAACGTAAGTAGAAGGGAAGACCTTCAAAATCATTAAAAATGACCGAATTTGTGATTTAACAATTACATTTGCTGGGTATCAGTATTGAGGGAAAAGTTAACATTCAGTCTCACTTCCTTATGGCTGAATTACAAACACAAATCTAAACAACTCAAAATGCTGTTTCTTAGAATATTAGCAATATTTTTGGGGTTTTTTAGTTTGGTCTTAGATGGGATTGAAAATGCAAAAAAAATTTCACTCCCATTTTAAAGAAGGGAGGCTTGATTGTGTTAATGTGTAAGGAAACCCTTCTGCTAAACACAGAATTTCCTTTGATTGCTACCACATAACTTTTAAGAGCTGCCACACGGACAGTGCTGAGTGCTGAGCAAGCCTGCACTTTGCTCTTTCTGAAGCCCACAGGCTCTCTGGTGCAAGGTCTGCAGTACAAGCACTCACTGAAGGTTTGTCATTCTTGCCCCTGCTAGATGATCAAGCATGTCAACATCCATTAGTGGCTCCCACATACCAGCAACCTACAACAAAGTTCTGGAGTCACACAAATGTTTTTTATCTAACAGCTCTCACAGAAACTGGCATGGAGAGTCTCCATCAGTTTAGGGAACAGGCACACTCACCAAGCTGGGCTTTTTTAGTAGGGAATGGGTGAGCAGAAGGGTGGTAGGGAAAAGAGCTGGTTTCACAACATACAGCATCATGTGGTTCACCAGAGAGAGCTTTTTTCCTTTTTAGGACCTGATTTTTCTACAGGTTTGCACAGCTCCCCACACAGAACTGGGAGAAACAGATCCTCCCAAAGAGCAACAGAGCCCCCAAAAGCAGAACAAAGATACAGAACTCAGGACCTACAGCTACCGTTTGCAGGGAGTCAGACTGGACTGCACAGAAAACCAGACATAGGTACAGCTTCCTGAAACACAACTTCTGTCTCATGCCAGAGTACCTACAGTGGAGTAACTTGCCCATTCTTTCCCATTCTCCATACCAAAAGGACCATGAAGCCTTTTATTGCTGCTCTGTAATTACGGAACTAAATGTATGAGGAGCACAAAATTGCTCTTGACTGAAAAGATGTTAAGCAGCAGGCTGAGACAACTCCTCCAACTTTTGTGAAAATATTGGAATACAGCAGTACTATACTCTGTGTGGATCTGTTTGAAATCCTGTTCACTTTGCAATTCCAGCTCACTCCATAAATCCACCCATGCATTCGTCAGATGCAAAGATACAACAATATGAGTCATGTACTCAAATATGCAAACACTTGGAAATATGTGAAATATTTTCCCCCTTTCTTCTTTTAAACTTTGAGATAAGAGTTTGAAAACAATTACTTTCATGCATACTGAAGCATTATTTGCTCCTGAAGTCAAACATTTATAGAGGCACCTACTTGGTACCTACTAACATCAAAAGAGTGGGGAGCTCTCCAGCTTTACACCCTAAAAGGGCAGCAGCTGTCATCTTCTGTTTATAAAGTGATTTTGGTGATCATTAAGAAAAAAACCAACCAAAACCCAACTACACACCACACACAGAGCTAACACTCCACCCAAGTTGCCCTACACTACTGTGCCAAACCTGTAAAACGTTTAACTACAAAACAGTAGCAAATGCCTCCTCAAAACTTTTGGTTGCTTCTCACACTTCAAGTATTAAGCTGGCAAAGGGCCAGCTGGCTCATATCAAGTCTTTAAGTACAAGAGTTACAAAACTACCCAAGAATGCTTCTATTGATATTAATGCTTGTAGAGGAACTCAAATTCAGCTGCTCTAGAAAACAGCACAGCTTGTATCAAAACATGGAGAGGGATCCCTCAGTTGTTACTGGGGAGCAGCCACTGACCACAGGAGCACAGACAGACCTGCCAAACTTCAGCAGAGTTGTTGTACACTTGTGTTCAGCTGGGTGAAACTGTATTATGTGTTAAAGCTCCCTTGTCTCAGTCTTGCACTTCTCCTCATCACTGTCATTTAGTTTTCTTTCTTTATTAAACAAGACAAAAAAGGAGAATTCAAAGACGATCATCTTTTGTGAGCAGATGCCAAAATCTGTATAAAAACCCAGCACAGTACAGTTCAGTAGGGAACACCATTAGCTTAGTATGGCACCAGAACAACAGAAATACATCACGTATCACAAAAGTTTTTTATCTACTGTTAGAAATGCTGAATCTGTCTTTCCGAAAAGAAAGAAAATCCGTAAGTCTAGTGAAAGCCTGTTATTATCATTGTAGATAGTGTGAATGCTAGAAGTGTTCCAAATGTCACTGCTGCACCTCAGAAGACAGAATAAAGCAGCACAATGTTCCAAACACACTAACTTGAAGTGACATCTAAAAGCTAAGGTTTACATACACGAAATTTCTCTTTCATAAAACCTCTTGTAAGGCACAGTAACACTGCAGCTGAGAGTGGCAGGCACCTACACTTGCAAAGTTGTACAGCAAAGGAGAGCTAGAACTAGGCAGCTCAGTATAGAAATCAGGCTAGTTTAAACTGGCATAGAAAGACTCAATATCTGTTTATCCTCAGTTTAAGGCATGACCATTTTCTCCCTTCCAACAAGGGCTAAACCTTGGGGCTCTGATCAGGAATCAGTGGGTGAAAGCCAGCTGGTGAGCAATAGTTGCACCCGGAAAAAGGCAGAGCTCAGCTGAGTACAAGACTGGGGTTTCTAAAACCTACAGTACTGCAAGATGAACAGAAAGCCTGGGGTTTCTTTTCCAAAGACCATGCTCAACAGCAGGTCTCCTACAGGCAATGTAATTTCCTACAGCTTTTTTTTTTTTACATTTATTGGTTTCCTTGCTTTGAACATCTCCTGGTGATGATCACCTAAAAAAACACAGTGGAGTAACAGCGCAGAGTACCTTCTTGTTCTGCTTTAGGAAGTGGTATCCCAGGGAAAGCTGCTTGTAGGCCTCCCCATACTTCTCGTGCCAGTCTTGCACTGCCTTGATGGCCGCTTTCCTCAGCTTCTGCGCCACCTCTTTGGGCGGGGGAAGGGGCTGCTCGTGGTCTATCCCCACCGTGAGCTCCAGGTACTCCTGGAAGTTGGAGATAAGCAGCGTCCTGAACTGGTGGGACCTGGCGAACAGCTCCTGCACGACCTGGAAGGCGGAGAAGCGCATCTCGGCGTGCTCCTCTTGGAGCCGCGTCATCAGCAGGTGGTAGGCGTGGCTGATGTGCTCCTCCGACGACCTGAGCACGGAGAAAAGGAAAAGAAAGGTGGGGGAGCTGTTTAAAAAGCGGTTCAGCAAGTAAAAACCTACGTTTGGGGGGAGTTAATTTATTTTAAATTTTAAGTGAGCAGCTTCTGTGTTGGCAGTACCCAGTCCCCACAGCAGGCCTCACGAACAGCGCTCGGGGCGGCTCCGCCCGGGGCTGCCCGGCCCGGGGAGAGCCAGCGGGGCCCGGCTCTGTCCCTCCCTCCGGCCGTACTTGCAGATCTTCTTCAGCTCCTTCATCTTGCCGGGCTCCAGCCGCGGCTCCCCCGAGGTGGTGAGCTCCTCCACCAGCTCGGCCAGGCGTTGGNCGCCGGTTCCTCACGGCACCGCCCACGTGACGCGCCGGCACCCGGAAGCGCGGCTGGGGAAGGGGGGGAAGCCTTAAAGGAGCCGCGGCCCGGGTTTGTGTGAGGGGATGTTTAACCCCTCGTTGTCCGCAGGGCTGAGCCCGCCCGGACGGGCGAGCAGCCGGCGCACAGCGCCTCTGCTTATCACAGAATCAGTTAGATCTCCGAGATCATCGAGTCCGACCTATGACCGAGCACCACCGCTCCAGTCTTTCCCTAAACACCTCTAGGGACGGTGACTCCGCCACCTCCTTGGGCAGCCCGTTCCAATGTCTAATCATCCTTTCTGTGAAGAAATTCCTCCTAATGTCCAACCTAAACCTCCCCTGGCGCACCTTGAAACTGTCCTGTCGTCCTGTCGCTGGTTTCCTGGGAGCAGAGCCCGACCCTGGCCATCACCTCTTGACAAGGAATTCTAGAGAGTGACAAGGTCCCCCCTGAGCCTTCTCCTCTCCAGGCTAAGCACCCTCGGCCCCCTCAGCTGCTCCTCACGGGACTTGTGCTCCAGACCCTTCCCGAGCTCCGTTCCCGTCTCCGGACACGCTCCAGCACCTCACAGTCCTTGTCATGAGGGGCCCGACACTGGGCGCTGCTGCACCACCAACAGAAGTGTNTTGCTTAGGCCCCGCCCCTCAAGGCGGACCACGCCCCTTGGGTGCCCACACCCGTCGGCGAAGCCGCGCCCACGAGGAGACCCCGCCCCTCGAGTGCTGCAGTCACGCCCCTCGCAGGGAGACCACGCCCCTTGTGTGCGCCCCGCCCCTCGGGGTGCCGCTTCCCCCTCCCCGCNCCTCACGGGACTTGTGCTCCAGACCCTTCCCGAGCTCCGTTCCCGTCTCCGGACACGCTCCAGCACCTCACAGTCCTTGTCATGAGGGGCCCGACACTGGGCGCTGCTGCACCACCAACAGAAGTGTCCCTGTGCAGTACCCCCACAGCTCTGGTTCAGTGACATCGTGAGACCGCCCTGCATTCACTGCTGGCAGAACCTGACCGCTTGCACTTCTGGGTGCTCAATTAGAAATGTTCTGCAGACCCCCAACTCTGAAAGTGCTGCTTAACCACTGGGAATAAACAACACCTTGCAGGTGCCTGCTTTAAACATCCTAAAGAAGGAGGACATCTAAAATATCTGGTCCCATTTGAAAACGTTGTCAGCTAATTGACAGATATTTCCATTAATCCACAGTTAAGGCGTGTGTTGGAAGCGGTTTATGTGGATTGGTGTTGCAGCTGTGTCTGCTGGCTCCTGTGGTCGGGAAAGACGGCACAGAACACTTTTCACTAGAAATGGGCTCACGTCATCAACCAGATTTACTGCAGTAAATGAATATGTGTATTTTGCAGTGGCTCTGCTATTTCTGACTCAATACATGAAACCAATAACATCATACTTTTTAATGATGTTTCTCCTTTCCCCATCGGCTTTGATCAAGTACAATGTATTTCCATGTGAAAGTCACACAGAGTGGCACAGCTCATCTTTAAAGTTTAGATCAGTTTACTCTTTCAATATTTATAGTTTTTCTATTTCTTTTCTTCATTTGATTGAAAGTGCCTGAACAACTGCTTTCTGTTAGGGTACGACTTGCAAAAGGAGCATTACTGTGCTATCTGGAAATGGAATTTCAAAATGAGCCTCAAGCAACGGACTTACCATCTACAAAGGCACTGATTTCATACTCTTGCATAATGTTTAAAGAAATCCCTGCAAGGAACCATATGGTTTTGCAAAAAATCAGTTGATGAATGAATGAATGAATGCTGAGTTGTGTAACTCATTCATGATAGTCCCTTAGGCAAATCCCAGTGAGAGCTAGGCTATTTATTTATTTATTAAAATCAAAGACAGTTCCATAAAGTTGTGTTGGCTTAAGTTGCTGAGTCTCCTTTTCCCTTCTGTTTTTTAATGAACATGGCAAATACCCACCATTCAGTCATTTCCATACTCTCTTCCTCTGGACCAGCCTGATAAAAGGCTGAAGAGAGCCAGAACACTGAAGAATTCATTCAGCTGCAGAAGTCACAAACCTCTGCACCTGCATTGATTTTCCCCAGCTGGTCTGGGCTGTTGCATGGAGTGGAACACAGGATACTGTGAGGTGCAGAGGCAGAGCTGAACACCTGATACACCTTCAGAGCCTCAGAGTTCAGTGCTATTTTTTTTACACCTGGTTTCAGCAAAGCATGAGTCTGTAGCTTTATGTTATGTAGATTGTTGAATCAAAGAGTTGCATTTCTTATGTCTATACTGAGACATCAGCAAGGGCAACGTGGTGACACTTTGTGAGTTCTCCAAAGTGAGTGACACCTTGCAGGGGCACAGACTCTTCCGAAACACTGTCCTGTCCACCACCTCTCCAGGATACCCAACACTATCATCATTGGCAGGAGGCATTTGCAATGGGAATGTTCTCCTACGAGGAAGGCATCTCCAAACATGACCAGTTGGTCCATCCAGAGGTCATCTTCAGTTGGTCCAGTACCTTTGGCCAAACACACAGGTAAAGAAAAACTCCAGAATTTTGTCCACTGACAATTATTTGGGTCTGGGTGTTCCTACACTAAAGAAGAACCTTTTATTCCATCACAAATTTAAAAGGTCAAACTGATGGCTTTAGGAAGGATTATGTCAGACTTTGTGCAATACTAAATTATCTGGTTTAGTGTTTTTATAAAAGAAACGTCTCAGTAGGAGACAGTTCCACCATTTTACTAGATGATTCTTTGCCGAGGGTTGTTTTCCAGCTTTGCAATAAAGGAGAATGTCAGTCAAAAAGAAAACCCCCTGAACTTATAAAATAGCTGTATTCAGCTTAATGACATGAAATTAAAAAGGAGGATTTCTTTTCCTGACAAAACGGAACTTGGGCAAAAAACGCTTCCCTACAAATAATTTGGAGTTAAAATAACTTTGGTTTCAGGTCTGAAGATGCAGAAACACAATAAACACAGATATTAAATTGTCACAGAGTTTGTGCCAATTGGGTTGTAAAGAAAATGACCTTCTGTGTGAGTTGCATAGATGCTGAACCACCAGTTTGAGTTGAGCAAAAGGGTAACAGATATTTCAAAGCTCTGAACTACCTTGTAAGGGGTAAAGACTATATTTAAACAGATGTTCTCAAAGGGGAAATAGCCTATTCATTAAACCATCAATAATGCAAGGCCAAAGATACTTGGTGACCTCCTCTAATTATGTGAAATAGTGACTGTGACAACACTTCAGCCTACTGTAACATTTTATAATTCTGTCATAGGAGGAGATGAATGAACCTGCTCTGTGTGGCCTAGATCACTAATTAAATACCCACTTGTGAGTTGGATGGAGCAGCAATAGCTGTAGAAGAACAGTCACAAATCAAGGAGCACCTTCCTACACATAGCTTGTATTCATGTCTAGAATAATTTTTTAAAATGATCCTCCAGCAATTCCTGAAACTGCACACCAAAGTGGACACACTTGATTAGTATCAATGAGGGTAAATAGTTTTTTTTCTTCACTGGAATATCTGTGCGGAGTCAAACTGGAGCTTAATGTGCATTTTTCTGTGTTAGACAATATATATCCACATCAGGAGTTAACGTTTCTGCATGAATGCACCCAAAGAAGACCAAGGCATACACCACTTCACTGCACAGGGGTGTCTTTGGGGGTCAGGGGGATACCAGCCTTTAAGGGAGGACTTAGATCAGGTGGTGCAGAAAAGGAGGAGCTTTAAGGTTATTAACATGTAGGAAAGGAGAAAGGGGACTGACTGCAGAGGGAAAAAAGACCCCCAAGGCTACCAAAAGAGGAAATCCAGCCCAAATTCTGCATGAAGACCCTCTGATGCTAAATCATACAGAGACAGAAATGGCACTTTCCTGCATGTGTAAATACTGCTTTCAAACATCTGATGTTAGCAGAAATTTCTTAAACAACCTAAAGAGACTGGTTTGGGTATCACATTGGCTCACTGATGGTCCTGTTTTGAAGCTCCTCCTGCCTGATGGATGCCTGAGCTGTCCCATCCTTGGAAAGCCACGGGCTGTAGTAGAACTGCAGTCACTCGAGCTGATTTCTCCAAATGAGAGACTGCATGGAGCTGTGGCTCAGACACCCAAATGAATTCCTCTTTTGTTTTTTTTTCCAAGGATGTGGAAAGGAGAGAACTGCTCTGAAGTGGCTAAAAGTTGCAGGTCTGCCTCCAGTTAAATGGGAGTGAAGTCCTTTCCCGATGAGAAACTGCTGTTGCCGTGTCAGACACGGGTGGGTGCAGGGTCTGTGTGTGTCTCACAGCCTTCTCACACCATTGCACAAGCACTGCCTGGTCTGGGGTTTTCCACAGCAGATTCCTCTGTTCTGTTCAGGCACCAGGCAGCTGGGACCCGCTGTGACATTGCAATCACTCGCTCACAGGAGCAAGTCCTCAGCCATCCATCTAAATCCCCTGCATTCCCCCAGCACCAGGACGGTGCCCAAACGAGCCTGCTCTCAGCCTTCAGCCCTGTTTGGCATTTCCATCACCTTTTATTTGCAGTGAGAAGAAAGCCTCATGGATCAAAACGAGCTTTTCCAGGGAATTTCTGTTACTTCTGTTAAAAGAACACCTTGTCTCTATGAAGAGATTATTTATACAGGTTGGCTTTTGCAGGCAGGAGGAAAGTCCCTGGCTTGAGGAGATTACGAGGTAGTTGGGACAAAAATAGAGTGCAAAGACCACGGTTTGAGAGGGAAGGAAATACTGAACTAAAAGGAAGAAGAAAGTGTCTTTAAAAGAAGGAGGTAGCAAGTCTTGTGAAGTGTCTGTAGCTGTTTATTTATGCTTTTAAGGAGGTTGTACTTCTGTGGTTCAGTTTCTAAGCTGGAGCAAATGGGAAAATATTTATTCATATTTCATGTATTTGGACCCCTTTGCATGCTCTCAGTTTCTGCAGCAAGTGCATCATGACAGTTCCACTGGCCAACATTCTTTTCTATTTTGCACTACTAGGATTCCTAAATGTTTCACAAACTTTTAGGCAATTGAACCTCAGCACAGCTTGGAATAAGACTTATAGGTACAGCCAACACAGATGAAGAATATGATCCCATCCCTTGAGCAGCAGCGCCTCCAGCAGGGTGACCTCAGCAGTGTTATTTATGCAGCCACCCCTATTCTATGTTTCAGCTTGTCCCACGTGAGTGCTAAAAGGCCTCTCAAATTAATCATTGCTACTTTTCCTCTTTGCACAAGTCACGGTGGTAAGATTATATCAAATACTGAAAAAGCAGTGTTTGTGGTGAGCATTCCTCAGTAAACTGTACCCAAAATTCTCGTTATATCCTTGATATCCAGTTCTGCTCCAGGTCATGGAGCTTGAATTCTAGAGAAGTTATGCGGTTTATTTTTTTAAATGTAAACAAAACTGGCAGTCAGTAGTTTCAAGTGAACAAGCTATATTTGTAGTTATAGTAGAGGAAACTGCACTGCCAGCACTGGTCTGAGCTGGGTGACTGTGACAGCCTTTGCTCAGCTGAAATCACAGAAAATACTCTGTCATTGCCTTTGTCACCACATTCCTGGATGGCCACGAGATGCACAGCCCCTGAGAGACACAGCCTCCTGATTGCTGAGGGGAAAAGTTCTAAATCTATTTAGAAAGTGGTTTATTTATTTAATAAAAAAACCCCAAAATACCCAAACAAACAAAACCAACCAAAACCCAAAAAACCCCCTAAAGGTATGTATTTTTTAGGGAAAAAACCATAGTATTTGTTAAGCTCACAGAGCTATGAGAAATATACTTTTCAGATACGTACATTTTCAAATGAGAAGAAAAATGAAATTTATACAGAAGCATAAAGTACTTTTAAAATGAATTTATTTGCAGATAAGAGTAAAAATTGACCTTATAAGGCTCTGAACTTTGTCACCTTTCACCACAAATGTTCCTAGTGAATTACACACACCATAAACTCTATTTATTTCCCCCTTCAGGAGCAGCCCGGGGCATCTCTGCCGGTGTAAAGCCACACGCAGGGGGACCACCTCCAGCAGGAGGGTCTGCGAGGTGCGGGGAGCAGCCCCCGTGTCCCCCGTGTCCCCGTGTCCCTGCCGGGGCTGAGGGGTCGGGGGCTGCCCTGGGCGCAGCCCCCAGCAGGTGGCAATGCAGGAACACCTGTAGCCCGTCCAGCCAGGCAAAGGCTGCGGCTGAGACCGCTGTTCCTTGGGAAAAGCCCCGCCTTGGAAATCCTGCTCGGTGTTTTCAGCATCCAATACAAAGCGTTTTCACTGTCAGCGAGATATTTTCTATTACTTCGTTTTTAAACTGTAGGATTTGAGCTTACAGGCTTTGTAGCAGCAGCCTGTGGCAATGGGGTGGATGTGCCAGATCCAAAACCTTAGGGGTCACCTGTGAAAGTCATGGAATCATTTATGTTGGAAAAGATTCCCAAGACCAGCAAGTCCAGCCATTAACTCAGCACTGTCAAGGCCACACGTGATAGAAATTTAAACGTGGCATGTTATATTTCTCTGTATATACATACACACACACACACGCATATATGACATATAATGTCTGTTAAGAACCCCGCTCACAACCCTTTTTCCCATATTCTCTTGTTGCATCTTCCATCTCTGTGCAGGGCCACATTGTTTCCAAGCCAGGAATAAATCTTGAAATAGATCAGAACCTTTAAACATAATCACAGTCTCATGATAAAATAGGCAAAGAAGAGATTTTATTGAAAAAAGCATTCCTGAGTATCACATCATAGAAACGAATTTTAATGACAATTTAAAAGACAACACGTCTCTGAGAAAGCACTGAAGGTGGGGCATTTTCCAAGAAGAATGACTGTGCTTGTAGAAGGAAATGGAATTTGGAGTAAACCAAAATATAGAAACAGAAAAATACAGAAACATTGAAAGTGTTTAGGGGCACACTTTGCCTTTTTTTCTGAACACACATCCACACACAAAACCCACCTAAAACAAATAAAACCAACCCCAAACCCAAAAAAACCCTCAGCACAAACATCCCCTTCTCTCCACACTCTGAAGCCAGTTAAAAAAATCCATATGGAAGATATTTCAGCTTGTTAAGAAATCAGTGAAAAAAGTTTGCACCAAAAAGCTTCTTAAAAACCTCTTTCCCCTTCTTATTATAACTGTAAAACTTGCTCCTGGCAGAGAAGTGGCTCTTCCTTGAAAGGCCACTGCTGGTGAACTGAAATCACAACTGAGCTGCCAAAACACTGCCCGGGGCACCGTAAGCACAGGTTGGTTAAAGTGGCTCCAGAGGAAATGATGGAAATGCAGAGAGGTTCCCTTGCATGTGTGTGAACACAGAGTAACTCTACTTACTACAAACAAGGAATCCAAATTATCTGCAACCAATGTGGTTTCTCTCATCTCCACAGGCTTCTGTCACTGCTTGGACTCTGTTTTAAATGGTGCAATAAAAACCTTAGGGAACAAAATTCATCTGATGCAGAAATACACTGCATTTTCTCTTCAAAAAGTATCACAGGTCTTGAACTGCACAGGAATATTTTAACATCAATCCATATTCTGCATTTGCTGCTTAGAAAAGCAGCAGTTTTTGCTATTCCAGAACCACCAGTAAGTTTCAAATATGTCCCTATTATATGGAATCACGCTGTTGGAACAGCAGGGTTAAACAGTTTCAGAGCAATAACAAAGAGCACTAAGTAGTTTAAGCTCTGTAAAATGTGTAAACAGCACAGCAAATACTCAAATAATATGCATTTTTTAAAGTTCTTTAAAAAATTCTGTGACATATAGGAAGGGTACAAGAAGAAACAGCAGAAAAGAAATAGTTCCAATAGTGCCTATTAGTAAAGATTTAAATCAGTTTTGACTGTTATGAGGTAACTTACTCATAAAATAAAATTATCTTCAGGAAAAAAATATCACATTAAATGATTCTGAGTATAGCAGTGAAAAACACAAGAAACAAAAGATGAATTCAAACTGGAAACCAGGCACATACTTTGCCAGTGAGGAAACAGATTCTCTGTGTCATGATGATGTTTTTCTGACAGATGTGCTCGAACCAAACAGCCCTGGATTGTAAATAGTTTTGAGACTCGACATCCAAAATCAGGACACTGGAGATCTGTTGCCACTGGCTCTTTTGGAAGGCATTACATTACAGAGAAGACTTTTTACACAAAACAGGGATGGCAGGACGTGAAAATCCTGGTGACTCAGACAGTATCTGTTAAAGCAGGACCCTGGCTACTTGTGCTGTGGAGTTGTTAGTGGATCAGGGAGAGTGTTTTGCAAATAGAGTGTAAGAAAAAGGATATTATGTCTCTTGAAGCATCCTCGAGTTAAAAGTGACTACTGGAAGTTTTCAAGAATGTTCCAAATTTCAAGACTCAATTACCTAAGGACAGAGAAGGGTGATAGGAAGGTTCCTCTAATGGTGGGAACAGCCCCTCTTACTGCTTGGAGCAGATGAAGCTGACGTTGCATTTTTAATCTCTGGTACTTTAACAGAACTCATTCATACTCATGTGTTTAATGGGATTTGCACAAAGTTTTAGAATATTCCAGAAACTTGTTCTATGAGACTTCGTGTTTTAGCCCAGACCTTTTAGTATCTCTTCAGCTGATCATGATCACCTACACCTTGAGGTGTTATTTCACAATAATAATTTTTAAATAGCCACCCAAAGGTTCAGTGTTAGGTTCACTGGCCCAAAGATTCTTCTTGGCTTCTCCAGCCAAGACAAAACTGGCACCAGCACTCTGATTTCTTTGCATGGTGTTCCTGGAAATAGAGGATGTGGAGGGAAAGAATTAAGACAAATACTTTATTCAGATCAAAATTTACTCCAGCATCTCACACCCTCAAACACAGAGATCACATGTGATGTTATTTATAGCTTCCCAATGCAAAGAAACCAGTCATTATCCTTTGCTAATTGGTTTAGAAGAAGGGAGGTATTTCTGGATGCGGCAGCTACTAATCTTACTTCAGTGAGGAATTCTTAATTTTACCTCCTGAGAAGAAGGTTCCAGAGACACAGGGAATGTGTTTTGGCCAAAGGTAGGATAATTTCTCTCTTAACAGGGCAGGTGACATTCTTTCCAATTATTATAAAAATTAGGTGTGTCAAAGAAGGTCTGTTACTCACTGAAGAAGCAAAACAGCAATTCAGCTGTAGCCTCTGGGCTTTTCTCTATACCTGGTAGTTAAACTGAATCATTAGCTGTCCTATAAAACCAACACCCTGTTTATTCACTCTTTTTTCCAAGTAGGATAATGCAGCACTGAAGCCAGATAGCTGGCAATGGATGTGACAGTGACATTCAAAGAAAACAGATGCCACAAAGCCCGGATCATCAGAGGGTATGTATATCTGAGAGCAACATTTGCAGAGGGCTGCTGGAAAAGAAAAGCCAACAGATTTGCATCAGCAACATCAATTCTCATCTATTCTTCACTGTCTGACCATCTAACAAGATAGGATCACTCACTCGATGGTATTTGTGCCATTCCAGGGTTGTTCCTCCTGGAGCTGGCCGTGTCTTTGCTCCCACACACAAAGGTTGGCAGCACAGCTGCTCCAGGCACCTTCTGTACCCAGAGGATGGGCAAGTTGCAAATGCCCCGAGAGCAAGATCTGTTTACAGACTGGAGAGACTCCTTGTCTGTTTGGCTCAAGCCTCATGCTGGCTCCAGGAAAGAGTCAGGAAGCAGGCTGTAATGCTCCTGAGACAGGAATGTGACACTGCACTCAGTTGATCGGAGCTGGCAGTGACCCTCCCCTCCACAGCAGACCCCCCGTACTGCTCAGGTGTCTGCAGCTGGCACACACAGCACAAGATGCTGCTGCTGTTTCCCTCGCTCCAGCAGCCACCCATAGAGAGGCTCTCCTGGTGCATCCCCCACCATCCAGCCTGAATTCTTCTCCACTTCCTCTGGTGGAAGCCAGAGGAAGTGGAGAAGTCCCGTCTGGGAAGCCAGCCCTGTAAACTGATGTTCCTTATGGCCATAAATAAGATGAAATAATATCATGAGCTCCTGCACACATACGAGCAGGACAATGAGACAGCGACTTGAGTGTGCATAGTTTAAAATAGAAAACTGTGTCATGATCCTCATGGAGAAACAGCCTCTTCCCCCACAGCACTGATCAAAACAGCTTCTACCGAAGAGCCACCTCAAAAGGGGCAGCAACAAGCAGCCAGAGGTTCAAACCCTGCCTGTTGGGTTTTTGCCCTCCCAGAGCAGTTCTGCCAGCAGGGCACAGAGCTGGTTCCAGTGGAGGCATTAGCTGGGCATTACAGCACAACACCAGGATGATGCCCTTCTTGGCAGGAATTAATATGACATTTTCCTTAATGACTGCATCCAGGGCAACTTGAACTTTTCTAAGATCAATTTCCCCCTGACACCTCCAGTATTTAATAAAATATTTCTCTGGTTTGCATCCCTAAAGCTGCTACTTGAAAGAGGAGACGTCTCCTTAAGGAGCATGCACAGGCACCCTGAAGAACTTCCCACAGCTCTGCTCCTGGCTCTTCTGAGCAATTTGTCTTGCTGTGGTTTGCAAAGAAAGAAAAGGAAATTGTCTACTGGTTTATTATCTGTTTATTTCCTTTTGGGGAATTTGTCTATATGATCCTGCTTAACCACCATGGGTGGGGAACAAAATATTTAAGGTAGTTAAAGATCTTTTTGTCCTGAAGTGAATAGACCTTATCATCTTTTTCTCCTCATTTTTCCTTCTGGCTCTGTCAGGAAAAAGTCCCGTCTGGGAATGCAGATGATCTCCCTGGGAAAATTTGCTCCTCTGCTCTGTAGGATAGGTATAACTATTTCCTTAAATGCACAACATAACATTTAATCTTACGGGATAGGAAATAGGGTCAAAGGAGTAGGTACAGATGTTATCCCCCACTTAACCAGCTTTGGTTTTCCATTTTACTTTGGGAAACTGAACAGCTCAGTGCTTCCTCTGCTCCAGCTGCAGTGTAAGAGATATGACCTGAATACCCAGGACTGTGCTCCAGCTTCCAGCACAGCAGTACCAGACCCCTCTGCAGCCCCAACATCAGAAGGATCTGGACCTGCTGGAGCGAGTCCAGAGGAGGTCACAAAGGTGATCAGAGGGCTGGAGCACCTCTGCTGTGGAGACAGGCTGAGACAGCTGGGGGTGTTCAGCTTGCAGAAGGCTCTGGGGAGACCATCCAGCACCTTCTAGAACCGAAAGGGGTTACAGGCAAGTTGGAGAGGGACTTTTGACAAGGGCATGGAGTGACAGGACAAGGGGCGTGGCTTTAAACTGGCAGAGGGCAGGGTTACATTGGCTATAGGGAAGAAATTCTTTACTATGAGGGTGGTGAGGCTCTGGCACAGGTTGCCCAGAGAAGCTGTGGCTGCCCCATCCCTAGACGTGCTCCTGGCCAGGTTGGATGGGGCTTGGAGCAACCTGGTCTAGTGGCTGGCATCCCTGCCCATGGCAGGGGCTTGGAACTACATGATCTTTAAGGTCGCTTCCAACCCAAACCATTCTGATTCTACGTGATACGATTACCAGCCTGGATACTAGAGCAGCTTCTTTCCATTAGATCTGAACAATTAACAATCCCAGGAGACTGATCACTTGGTTTCTATATCTAGGCACAATTTTTTGCACTTCCATGTTGCTAAGTTATTTCTGGTTTTCTCAGTGCCTCTCCTCTCCACGCCGCCCACTGATGTCGCACATTCCCGTCTTTATTAGGAGCAAGCAGCAAGGTGCTGGGTGCAGTTTTGTAATCATGTCTGGATCTCTATCACCTCTTCCATGTCAATTCTTTCTTCTTACTTACACTTTTAAAAGCTTCAGTTATTTTAAACTCTTTGAAAGGTAACTGGCTGATAACGTTTCTTAGCTCTACCCTGATGCTTGATCTCATTTTTAATGAGTCAAACCAAACAGCTTTTCTTGTTCAGCAGCCCTTTCTCTTTCTTGTTGTTCAGCTATTTCCTATTGTTCTTGTGGTGCTACTTATCTTACAGCTGATTCCCTCTGGCTTAGGATACAGATCTCTGGTAATTGTAACATGATCAAAAAGTAGGATTTTTATGGTGTAGTTGAAAATATCTGATTCACAACTGCAAGCTCCTCAGTGAAATCAACTTGTTGCCAGCTAGCAATGAGGACTAATTTAGTTTTTGATGTTAAGAACTCCCATGTACTGAGATCAGGACTAGATCTCTTAGGATTTTTTTTTTCAGTGCCCAGCTCAGATACACACTGAACTTCTCACAAAAGTCAGCTGTAAGGTGGAACTACTTTGTGTTGGCTCCAGAGCTGCTGTGCCAAAAACATCTTCAGCCCTCACACCCAACAGTAACTGAGCTGGAACTTCTTGCTCCCTTTCACTGGCCTTCATGGCAAATTTTTTCCCTGACTGTGTGCCAGAGATACTTCTACATACAGAACCCACCTGGCTATATAAGAGGATGTGTTAATAAAGAGATAAGAAATTCTGCTGTCCTGTTCTGCCCATCCTACATCTCTTTCTAAAATGAAGAGAAAGCTGAGCTGCTGAAAACTTCTCAGAGCTTAGCTAACATTTATCTTTAAAATAAATGACTGAATTAAGAAAATGCTGCCTTTCAGTGACTGATGCATATTACAGAACCAACCAGACACTGAATCTTTGGAGAAGCATAATGACAGGGAGATCCTGGTGAATATATGACCCCCTCATCATCAAACAAGGAATTGCCATAGAGTCAGTGACTAGAGGAACCTACAGTTTATCTGTTCAATGATCAGAGGAAGATCAGACTTGATCAACTATCATGTGCATCTGGGCTGGGCTTTATCTGGAGAACAAATTCAGAGTACCTCATTATGGAACATGAAAAAGCAGGAAAGAGGAGTTTTAAATACTAATTTTGTTGTATCAAGTGACCTCTAATGTGCAACAGGACACCCAGTGCACAATGTCACAGTTTGGGTCTCAAAGCATCTTCAATAGAAGTGTTTGGTGTGTTTCTCAATACACTCTGCTCTGGCTACCTGAGGCTGAAAAAAAAGCAAATCAGAGTATTCCTTTTTTTTTTTTTTCTGAATAGTGGTCCATTAAGCATGTTCAAAGGCTTCCTTTTGGCAGATTTCCAGCTGTAATTTTCTCATTCTTCCTGTCTCAAATAATCTTTATTTTTTTTTCCTCCCAAGGAGTAATTTTATTACTGAGTAGGAAAGGCCATGCTTATATTAAAAAAAGAAAACCAACCCAAACCCATACCAGTCCATCAGTCTTTAAAGCTTCTGGCAAAATGTTCTGCCTGAATTCGGTATCAGCTTTGCTATTTCCTACCTAGGAAGTGTTGTGACCTCAGCATCTTGAACCCTTCTCAGCCTGGAAGATAATGGAAGCTGAAACAGGTACAACCCCCCCTCACCCCCCATGGCACTGTTAAGAGCTACCAGTATATCTTTTTTTGCAATACTGGAAAATCTTCAGCATTTAGTGTAGGGCTTTGGACCACAACAAACTGAAGGAAAGGTTAAGGCAATTCTCATCCTTGGTGTAACTGGAAATCAGAGGAACCTGTCCTGACCACAACTGGGACAAACTGTTGCCTTCAAACAGGAACACCACAACCAAAATCCAGAGCCTCGTTACGTTGCCTGGCAAGACTGAAAAAACATCACAGTGAAGGATATTGTTCATGTCCAGCTTAGCCAGACCTTGAGAGGAAAGAGTCTTTGCTTTACTAGAGAGCTTCTACCATTTAAAATAACTTTATACTTACTCTGAGGCACCTGGTGCTCTTGATTTGATGTCTGGGGCCACCTGTGAGATGAGCTGTGAACCAACACCTCTGTTGGATCGGGAGCTCAAGGCTGCACCGAGCAGCCAGGGAATGCAAACCAGAGCTCCAAGCCACACCAAAGCAATCCAGGCTTGCCACCATTTTTGACCCTCATAGAGCTGAAGGCTTCCAAAGCCATGCCAGAGCAAGCCTGAGAGCAGCCCAGCAGTTCAGAAGGGCCAGCCAGGAGGCTACAGCTGCCTGTGGCACACAGGCCTTGCTGCAGTCAGAATGGGTTGTGTGAGTGCAGATCTGCAAAGTGAGCAGTCAGAGTGAACAAACAGCTGAAGCTCCCCTACGCTCCTTCTGGAACACTCCCTTGTAACACACCATCAGGGACTGAGTCCTCATGTTGGCACCTGGCCCTCTGGAATCACACCTCCCATAAACGGAAGCCCTCCTTGTAGGACAGCTGTTCTCTTCTCCTCCCATCCCAAACTAGGTTTTTTTGGGGAGTGTGGGTTTCTCCACCACTCTGCTAAGGTCACAGAAATCAAACAAGGCTGAAATCTCAGGAAACCACAGCTCTAACTGGTAGTTAAGAGAAGGAAAAGCAACAATTTGCATGCCCTACAATTGTTGTGCAGTTACCACGCATTCCCTCAGGTCCAATAGAAATCTACCACTTCTTTCCTCCTTTGGCCTTTTATGAATTTCTGTGAAGTAGGGAAAAGTGAGGTTGCCATCCTCAAAGCTATGCTTGCCCTTCTGCAACGATGCTGTAAACAGTGTCCCAAAGAAATAACGGTGCTGTTCCACGTGGGTTTGGGTAACACTGCTCCTGAGGGTGACATCTTCTCCTCCTCTAACTTGAGGGTGCTCCAACTCTTGCCCCAGGAGAGAGACCGGTTACTGCATAACTGATAGCAAATTACTCCAGTAACTAACCTAAGTTCTCTCTACAGAAGTATCTATCTCCACCTACTCTTGGCATATTGCTTTTGTTCTAAGGAATCATTAAATCTACCACTTCAGAAAATGCCCAGAGAACAGACCCAGCAGTGAGTGCAGGAGCACTGCCAAGCTGGCAGCACTGCAGTTGTCCAGACAAACCTGTTCGGAAGCATCCATAATGATGCCTCCTGAAAATGGAACCTTTTCAGACACACCTCCCTGGAAATCCCATGTATTTACAGTTTCACAGTGGCTAGTACAATCAGTTTAGCAATATCTGTGACCTTTAAGTGTTGAACATGAAAAGAAGTTGTGGTCCTCTGACTATGCTTTGTTAGCATTCTTTAAAGCATGAAAAGCCCACACCTAACATCGCCCACAACATTTTATTAACAAGAAGGCTCTAGGACATTAAGCAGTCTTCTAGGAAGAGACAGAAAAATCCCTCAAGTATACAGTTCATATATGGAAAGTTGAAACCAAAAATACTTATTTGACTGAAATGCTCTGAAGAACAGCGTTTATGGTTGTTGTGTGGCTTTTTTTTGGTTTGCTGGGGGATTTTTTGGGGGTTTTTTTTTGGTTTGGTTTTTTTTTTGTGTGTGTCTGTTAGTTTTCTTTTTTTTTTTTTAAATCTTGCAGAACACTGAAAACCAACACTTGGAAGTTACACTTCTTTTAAGAGAGGCCACTGTAACAGAGTTAATTTTTTTTATATTTAAACACAAAACAGCTTTCTAATTTTATATAATCAAGAAATGGAAAACAATTTTTATTAACATGTCTTACATTTACAATCTTTTATTAGCTAATCAACATCAACATGCAAAAATAAGCGCTAAATACAAACCTCTACAATATGGTTTTGTTTAAACTACAATGGTTTAATTCTTTTGAAAAGTCATAAGGATGTGTTCTGCAGTTGTTAAAATTGAACTATTAGTTTCAGTAATGAATACTATTTAGACCCTAAAATTATGTAGTCATCCTGCAAGGCATCTTCAGAAACTTCGCCCAACACTTAAGAATACCAGCTCATTGTCATGTGAGTACATTCTCAAAGCAAGAAATAAGGCAGTAGCACTAATGATTTCATATTGAACCCTATGCACATAACTAATAACTTTAGAAGGACTTTAACACTATGGTAGACTGGAAAAAGAACATTTAAACAAGCACTGGATTTTGCCTGAAATGTTCTGAGTTCTTCTTGATACTTATGCAACCTCCTTAAAATATTTGGGTTTGGAAAAAATCTTCATACTCCTTCAAATCAGTCCCTATTTGATCCTCCAGAGAAGCCACTTTGTGTCAAAGACATCAAAAATATCTTCCCATGGAAATAAGTTACATCATTCATGTTCAGGATTACTTCACCAGAGGATCATAAAGAAGGCAAAGAGGAGCTTAAAGGAGAACACGTTGGTAGTACTGAGATCTTTGATAACAAAAGGGTCTTGGACAATTGTGAAAAAGAGGGAAGAAAAATGGATTTCATTTCAAATCTGTTGTAACTTTCCCCTCAGTGCAAGTGTACATCTTTAAAGAAAGCTATCCTTTAGAAGATGAAAGTACTTTTCTTTGAGAAGAGTCCAATTTTTGACCTTATGTTACAAAACCTTAACAATCAAAATTTGTTTTTGTGTTTTTTATTCAAGTACAAACTTAAGTCATAATTCCTCTCTTCTTTTTTTTTTTTTTTTTTTTCCTTTCAAGAGTGTTTATTGTTGCTCATTGATCTTTGGTCGCAAGAAACAATAATGCCACCGACAGGTCTGCTCCCCAAGGTGGCAGCTTTTGCTTCTTTGCCACACATTAAGGCCCCCCCCTTTACAGGGTATGCCAAGATACACTGTGTCAAAATTCCAGCGGCACTTCATCATGTATTTTACGGACCTACATGATGTAGACTTTCTCAGCTTGTGAGAAGTTGAAGACTTCTTTGGTTCTTGGGCAAATTACTTTGTCATCTTGACGAATAGAAAGCAGAGACTGAAAAAGAGTGAAACCAAAAGATAATATTCACAACAGTAACTCAAAGCATTACTGAACTGTTTAGGAAATGAACTTTTAATTTAAAAAAAATGTTGTGGTCTGAGGTCAAAACATCTTTGTCCCCAGAAGTTACTTATTCTACATTATTGCTCTCTGGAGGGAAAGATTTCCAATGCCATTTGATCTCATGTTATAAATTCACATAGTTAGGTATGTGACCATTAATATGTCTTCATTAAGACCAATTTAAGCAGCTAAATATACAGTCCTTAAAAAAACATTACTGCAAGAAGTATTTTCCTAGCTTCGGACTGAGTTTATAAACTCTTATTTTGAACTAGCAAGTTATTCTAACCACTGCTATTTCAGCCTTCAGCAAGTCATTGACTCCAACACTTACATTGTATCCATAGACATATCCATTTGGTAACATCATAGGAGGATTATTTTCGTTCATTACATCCCCCGAAATCTTGCAGACTAGTCGGGAGTTGGCACAATGTGCCATGGGCAGGGGCTGAGCCAGCTTGTTCAGGGATTTGCTACACACAGGGCAGTCGGGGTTTTTTGAGCTCCCATCCTCTTTATAACACTGTCTGTTAACAGCAAGTTAGGGAACAATCGCCATAGTGAAACCATAATTAGTTTCCCATTACATGGGAAACCTTAAAATTAAAAGATCATCAGCTGTGTCAACAGAGCCCAGGTAACAGAATGCACAGGAACATTTAATTCAAGTTGAATGTGTACATACAAGAATCAAGGGTTTGCTTTGTTTCTAGGAACAAGAAAGAGCAACATGTGTCTGGCAGCCTGCACAGGTAAAACTTCTGAGGTGCAGCACTCCAGCAGCACCGGTCCTTCTCCAGCACAACACAGTGTGCTGCAAACCCAACAAAGTTTCTAAAGATGCAGATATTTTTGAATATTCACATAAAACCTGGCAGGTAAATTTGTGTTTCAGTGCTTAAAAACCAGTAATTGTGACCCAGCTCACTAACCCTTGCAGGCATATTCACTAATTCAAGACACATGAAAAGACAGCCAAACCAAACACAATGTTACATTTCACCTGAAAATTTTTGTTTGGGCATGCCTTCTTTTTAAACCATAATGCTATTTATTATAATCTCCCCTTAATTTAATAGTGACCAATTTATACTCCATTTGAACAATTCAAGAGCAAAAATATTGAAGTGTCACATTTCTTATTTGAGCTCTCTGAAAAGCATCCATAAGCCAAAAATAAACCCCCACAAGGCTTTTTTTCACTCCCAGTAATATCTGCATTGAAGGATACGGTGTTTTTATAGCTGAAAGGCCTGCCTGGAGTGTTATAGTAAAAACAGAATTGTTTCCCAGCTGATGTAGTCTGTAGTTATCATATCTAAACTGTTGGATCAGCATTCTCCATCGAGCAGGGTCCAAGAGATCCTGTTAAAAAACAACACAACTGTAAGTTGCTTTCAATCTAATTGTCCCAGGGGCAAAAGCCTGGGAGTAGCAAACAGTGCAAAACTCACTCGAGCAAACCCATCACAAAATAGAAGTGGACACCCCAATGCATAATGTCTAAGAAGTACCTTTTAACACTACTTTATTAAATCAAGTATTATTTAAAGTAGCTGGAATAATATTCAATCTCCATCATCTACCAGATGTTCTAACCAAGGTATATAAATCCTGGTGAGGTTACTTCTTCTCTTTAGTTTCCTAGAATGCCGGACTACTTAGGGAACAACATTAATACGGTGGAACGTTTCCTCTACAGCCTCTGAGCCATTAACATCAAAAAGTCAGAAGTGCTTTTAAATCAAGTCAGGCTAATTCTGCTGATAATAATTTGCAATATATAATATTTACAGAATTTTGCAAAAATATTTCAATATGAAGAAGCTGGCACAACCCCAGGTTAGAGAAATCTTACATAAGCTACTCACTTAGAGACAAAATTCTTTAATGCTGTGTGTTACCTAAAAGTCAGGGAATAGTAATTGAAGAAAGGATTTTTCTTTTCATGGAAGTAAGAACTAAACCCATAGGTCTCGCATATATTGAACCCTAAAAGCAATGCTGTGAAAGAGTCATGTAAGAAGTGAAGATCCTTTGAAAATACACTTAAGTGCCATCTATACAGGCAGACACCTAATCCTTTCTTTCTTATCCTTTGTATCCATAACCTGCACTTTGGTCATGAGGAGTGACAATATTTATTTATCTTTATATAATATTTATTATAGAGACATTACACATATTGTAATGTACTACACTGATCATATTGTCCACTGTGCATGCTGCACTTTGAGGGAATGAGGAGAAACAATCTGGGCACACCTTACAGCACCTTCCAGTACCTAAAGGAACTGCATGAGATCTGCAGAGGGACTTTTGACAAGGCCATGGAATGACAGGACAAGGGGAATGGCTTCAAACTGAAAGAAAGCACGGTTAGACTGGATATTGGCAAGAACTTCTTTGCTGTCAGGGTGGTGAGACACTGGACCAGACTGCCCCGAGAAGACGTGGATGTCCCATCCCTAGAACGTGGCACTGCTGAGGCCACACCTCAAGTCTTGTGTTCAGTTTTGGGCCCCTCACAAGAAGGAGGACATTGAGGGGCTGGAGTGAGTCCAGAGAAGGGCACAGAGCTGGGGAAGGGGCTGGCGCCCAAGTCTGATGAGGAGCAGCTGAGGGAGCTGGGGGTGTTTATCCTGGAGAAAACCATGTGGACACAGCAGATGAGGACATGGCTTAGTGGTGGTGCTGGGCTGATGGTTGGACTGGATGATCTCAGAGACCTTTTCCAACCTTAACAATTCAATGATTCTACGGTTCAAGACCAGGTTGGATTGGGCTCCAAGAAATCTGGTCTAGTGGAAGGCACAGTGACATAAGATTGTTTAAGGGATATCAAAAGAAAGTAGCTTGTTTTGCCACAATAGTAAATGTTTTCCTTAAAGTCCTGAAAGAGCACCAGAGAAAGTTCTATTCATTGGTTATAGAAGATGCTTTTTTCCTTGGATTAATAAAAAGCAGCTGGTTAGAGATATTTGCTCAAACTTTGTCACAGATTTAAGAAGAATTTACTTAAAGGCATTTTAGGAAGCCATTTATGCACAGAACTCACAGTCAAGATACTAAAGGTAACTCCAAACAACCATGTGCTGTGATTGTGTTGAACTAGGTAATTATTAGAGAATTCAAAACTTAACTTCCATAAACTAGAATGCTTTAAGTCATATCCGTAAGTATCAGGGAATTTGTTCTCATTGTATGGTTGTACGTGAAACAATCCCAGCTTTTTCTCCTTGTTCTCCTCATTAAAACACTCCATCCAAACTAGCCCTTAGAATAAAATACAGGATTTTTATTTCCTGTCTATTTCTTTCTAACTACTAAAATAATGATAAGCTCTATCTTACACCCAGTATTCTAACACATCTATCATTTATGTTCATAACTTAGATCAAATCTAGCATGTAAAATACCAGGATCCTTCTAGGACTCTGGGATGAGCAAAGAAATTCAGATTAATTCTGCGGGTTGTTCATTTCAGGGTTTTTTGGTGTGTTTGTTTTGTTAAACCATGATTTCATCATCATGTTTAGAAAACGTGTTTATACTGGCACTGCCACATATTGGCTTGGCATTTCATGGAATTCTTGTCTTGCTTTGACAACTCAACTCTTCTCTACCTTCTGCCTCCACAGCCAAGTTAAAAAGAAGTGAATTAGCACATGACCACAGAACTCTGTCTGTAGAAACAGTAGCTACCTATGAATTTTGCTTTATTTAAATTATATGTAGCTATTACCACTAATATCTACATTAATTTGCATAATCCAAATAAATGAACACTTATTTTAAGGAACAAAAATACTGCTTTCAGATCATTCAAATCATCTTTCCTTTCTTCATGCCAATCACTGCAACAACAGTAATGTGAGAAGACTCTTTTTTTTTTTTCTTTGTACTTCCCCATCTTCTGCCTCTTGCTGTATATTAATTATTGTCCTTCCAGCCCCACAGATCTCCAGTGCTGGGTTTATGGTAAGCCTAGCTCAGTGTGAACCCATGTTACTATTACAATCCCACTGAAACAATACAAATACTTTCTGGATTAATGTACAAGGACTGGTTACTAAAATTAAGAACTCTTACAAAGGTGGAATTTAGGAAGTAAAATTAAAAAAAAATTATCTTGATATTATCAGTGTCTTTTCCTGTGGTGAAAAAAGAACTGAAACATCTGTTTTAATATTGTGTTGTAGCACTGAATTTCAAGCAGCACATTACCTTATAGGGAGAGATATGAGTGTCTGAAGGAAAGGCCAACATTCCCATCACCTGTCGAACCTCATCCAGCTGGCTTCCCTCAGCCTGACTGAAGTGCTTTCTTGCATGTCTGAAATAGAGAATTGATACTTTATTAGACAGCCTTGTCTCCAAATCACGTAAATGAACTTAATTATGGAAGATTTCAGAGAAAACCTCTAAATTCTGCTCTCAATATGTGAACTCCAAGAGTGCTCTATGTACATTTAAAGGACTTGAAAAAACACATCCTGCAAACAGGAATGCAAGAATGACTAAGAATTAGCATTTTTACACTGCAATTTCTTAGAACCCAGAATCTTCTTATGGTAGTGTGGAGTCTTGCCTCACCTAGAACTAAAACCACCATGATTATTAGAAGAAATGTCCCTGCTCATGCAGGCTCAGTGTATGACACTCCTCTGGCATACACTCACAAGTGAGATAACAGCAGTCTGAAAATCAGCTGTTCCAGACCCATTATACATCAAGAGTGTTCAAATACCTGCCTTGTTTATACTGACATTTGGGGCAAGGTTTATTTTGAATAAATGATTTTTTGGGAGCAGATGTATAGGCTAGAAGACAATATCACTTTCTGTGCAGACTACAAGAAATTGTAGGGCAATCTAATAGAAAACACCTTGTTTAAGAGCACTTTTTTTTAGCCAGGAAAAGAAAATTAATTAGAACTTTAGTATAAATTTCTGTACTTTAACACATGCAGATGGTAAGGGATACACACATGGCTGAAAGCTTGGACATTTGAACTAAGTGACAGTATTACCAGAAACATATTTAAATCAAAAATACAAACTTTAATATTTTTCAGGAAATAGTAAGAAACCACAAATTATTACCAGACGATAAGGATATTCAACTACTTTAAAACCCCATATGAAAGTTTCCCCAATCTAGTCTTCCCAAGATCAGTAATTCTCATGTTGGACTGTAAGTGTGCAGGAAACCCCTTCAGCCTTTGAACTGCATGAATAGTTCATAACTTCTGCTAAAAGCTCCTGTTTTCAGTGGTGGAGAGATGTAGCACAGTAGGCTGGGCATGGAACCAGCATTATACTGAATACCTGGCATTGCATAAGCGTAGGAAAGTTTTCCCTATGCTGTGACTTCTGCGCAGTTTGTTTTACAGGGAAGGTACCAAGCCATCTCTCAAGCACTCTCCTAAGAGTTTGCTCTTTTTTAACTTCCGAAGAGTCTTTTATTAATTTCTAAATTACTTTTAGGAGTAGACAATATTTTCAATATGTCCATGACTTGAATAAGAAAACCTAGGCAAGTTGTTTCTTTCTCCAGTTCGGAATTTGACTACTACACTGAGGTCATCAATACCATGAGAACAGGCTCTTTAGCAGTGTTTCAGTACTCCCACTTCCTCTCCCACCCAAGCCAGGAAGCAATGGAAGTTATGTAGGACAGACTGTTTCCACCCAATTTCCTACGCTGGGTGAGCAATTCAGGAATGTAAACATTGTTCCCCAGGTGATTACTGTTACGAGGGCAGAAGCACAAACCCCCTGGCTTGAGAAAAGAGACAGCCTGGACACATTGGAAGAAAGCTAAAATAATGGTGGAGAGCTGCAGATGAAACCAACAGCTTTTGAAAACAAAGATTAGGCAAACCAAAAAATTCAGATCTACCAGTTAAATTACTATCTGTGCATGCATGAGAGAAAAAAGGGGAAAAAAAATCTTCTCAAAAGAACTGATTAGAGTGCAGTTATGTTCTGTGATGGTAGAACAGAAGTGACACTTCAGTTTGCTTCAGAACTTCAAATATTGAGGTTCTCCTCCCTCCTAGGCCATCAGCCTTCCATCACTTGCAAAACATTGAACACACTGGGATGTGGGGGCTGTTTTGGGTTCAGCCAGAATGAGTTAGGTTTTCCAAAGTGACCTTGTGTCAGTTTAGCCTTCATCTCCTGACTTTCCCTCCCTCCCTGAGTTTGTCAAAAAAAAAAAAAAAGGAAGATTTCCCACAAGGTCTGCATGCTATGGCTGAACTTCATCCCCTGAAAGCCAACACTGAGAAATTAAAATGGAGCAAAATATCTTTCAAAGGTGAAGCAAGTTCATGAATTCATAGCACTCAAATCTTTTTTACGTTGGGAAGCAAGACACGGTATTGTAAGTTACTTGGGAATACACAACAGTGAAATACCATCTTTTTTGCCTTCATGCCATTATTCACCCCTTTCCTTGTCATTAAGCTGTTTCCACCTCTTTGCAAGTGTTGTTATGCTCCTGGAGGTCTATGTGAACATTACAATGTTTAATTGCAATGTTTTTACCACTGTTAGCACATACGAGTCACTGTAGCCAAAGCAGGGGGCTAAATTTTTCTAGATAATATTTTTAAAATCCTGACAATAGACTATCCCTTAAGCCACTAACTGAATTCCTGTGACATATCTAAGTAATAGGCGGAAAATTTTGTTTTTCAAACCCCAGAAATGATTCTGTAAATTCTGCGAGGACAAAGTCCATCATCTTTTGTGTGTCCCTCCAGCCCACACAGGTACAGCTAAGATATTGTACTTGACAAATATTTACAAAGACTTGAAGACCTACAGTTCACTAATGCTACTAAATTGCTACAAAAGGATACACATTGGCAATGTACAGCTCCTATATCTACATATACCTGAATATAAAAATGAACATATTTATTGGGCAGTAGCAATANTTAAACATAACTTCTACTAACTAAAGGAACGGGGGGAGAGAGAGGGTTCTAGAAACCAGGGAGGAGACATGTTCAAGGGAACACCTAGTAGGCGGTGGCATCACAGCCTTATCTCCTCCTCCGATCCGCCCTCAGAGGTGGAGTCTCGGGCGGGGAAATCAACCCACTTGTCATTCACCTGGAAAGTGGGTTGGGCCACCGCCACAAGGTGCTAATCAAGATAGGACTTGTTTCTACTCAGTTTTTTGGCCAATGCCTGAATGTCTTTATCTCAGACCCTTATGACAATCAGCAGAATTTATACTCAAAGTGCTCAAAAGTTTTATTATTTTTATACCCCGGTTCAACCCACCCCACAAAAAAAATAGTGTTCATTCATCCTTGTAGGAGAGAAGTTGACTAAAATGATAGACTGTAGCCATTTTCTCCTAACCTTCCCCACCATCAGCTATTATTTACTCCTTTTTGTCCTTTGTAGCCCCAGAACAAGAAGTGCACATGATGTTTTGTTAAGCTTTTAGCTGAGAACTTTGTGTCTCTGGCATTGCATAAGAGCAAAATATCAGAATGCTGTCGGATTTCCCAGAATGAAATTAGTGAGAGCCCCTAAAGTGTGAAATTGGTGCCATCAGTCATTCATTGTTACTGTAGTAGGTACAAATTTGACAAAAAACCCTAGAGACTGAGAGTTAAAGGCTAATAATATTGGCAAAAAACTTTGTGTTATATTTAAGCTTAAGAGATTTACTCTTTCTATTCAAGAACAGTTTTTTACATTCTTGAAACCTGCACTTTCAAGGCTACTCTGATAAGGTACCTTGGAGGAAAGTCTGTTTGTAGTTATTCTAAAAAGCTACACAAATTCAAACACTTATTTTATAAGATGTATAATTTTAAAGTGCACATCAATTTTAATGTAAAAGCAATGCCACTTCAGAGGTTCTCAGCAGGCAGCAAAAGCTTTCAAACTTATTTAAACACCAGCTGTGTTTCAACAAAATGTCAGTTCCCCCAGTTCCACTCATACAGGAAACTCCCTGGTAAACAGCCTCTTTCTCTGCTTTCTAATGGATGCCTGACCTATTTATTGCACCATGGACACAATACTGAAAGAATCCTGCTGCAGGCACTTAACAGAAGCAAGTTAATAAAGCCACAAGTTGCAAGGGTTTGCTAGAAGCGATGAGATTCATGCCACACCCCCCCAAAATGTATTCCCTTTTTCATTACTTATTTACTTTGAAACAAAGTAGAACGCAATGGTAAAAACTCACATTTTTAAAGCCACATTATTGAAAGGAAGCGTTGAGATGTTGAAGTCTGGATGTACAGAATAATCAAAACTCCTCCTGCTAGAAAGGAGTGAATTAAGATACTGAAAGACTTCCACAGCTCCTTTTCCTTTTACAGTTGGTTATGAAGTTAAAGCAGCATTGCCACAAGTGGCAAGTTGTAATTGCCAAGTATAAAATGTATGTCAACCCTGAATTCAACAGGTATGTGGAATATACACACTTCACCCTTAACAACACTCAAAAGGGATGTCTTGTTTGCCATATAGACAGGAGCTCCAAGCTGTAAACCTCAGAGACTATGGTAATACAGTTTATTCCACACAAAGCATGCTGTGTCCTCTTGAGGGCTGACAGCTTGCAAATTTTACCACTTCTGATGTGGAAGAGGGATGAGAGGGAAACAAATATCCAGTAACAATAAAATACAGGAGGACCTTATCTGCTTTGTCCCAGTTCTCAGCCTATTTCCTCATTTCAGCTCTGTGCCTGCCCCCTGGTTTCCAAGCTACATAAGAAAGCTGTAGCTCAAAGAAAATAAGTTTTTAGAGCATGGACTACTCATTGTTAAGATGCATGACTGCACACTTGGCAAAGAAACAAACTGAGAATAAAGCTAAAGGCACAGTATTCATTTGGTATAAAGAGCACCATGGGCTTCAGAAGACAGATAATGGAGTTAAATCTCTTTCATCCTTTTTCTTAAATACATGACAATTCCTTAGGATTTGATAATTCTATCAAAGGGTAAGTGCACATATCTAAATGCTAGCTTGTACGTTTTGTTTTTAATTATTGTGTTTGGTTTTAATTATTAACATTAAAATTAGCTGGAGTTTATCAGATTGCACATTTGCATTGGCTGGGACCAGAGCAAAGATTATTTAAGTGCAAGTAGGGCAAAGTAGGAATGATATTAGTTAGCTCAAAGCAAGCCACGCATTTGAATGAAATTAAAAATAAAACCTGAAATTAACCCTAAAACTTAGCCCTGCAGGAGAGCTTCTCCATCTAGACTTGGGAACATGCTAGAATGTTTTCAGTCTGTGCATACATTATGATACTTTCCTGTACCTCTGTGCTGCTCTGACCAAAAAATCAGCTCTGCCACCAATACAAGTTTCAATTTCTGAAGTACCTAGTTTGGGTTTAAAGGCAGCAGAACTTGAAACCTCCTTAACACAGAAATATTATGTGGCAACAGTGTTGTCATCAGGATGTATCAGCAAAGCTTCAGGTCGGGCCATGAACTTCTCACCTCTCTTTAGGTTTAAATATTCTTACAAAAAAGAACTCGCTTTGAGTTCTCCCTCCCTTGTGCACATGTAAGCTCCAGTAGCTCTGCCAGCTGCACTGTACTTTGGTGCTGGCAAGGTCACTGCTTATCAAATTATCAACACATTTCTTTGTCCCAGTATCAAAATTCTACTTATTTCAGTAGGACTCGTTTCCTGTGTTATCCTGGAACATTATTCCACCTTAAATCAGGACCATTAACCCAAAAGTATAAATTGCTTCATGTGCTGGTACTAAAAGTATTGTCAGAAAAACTGTCTTGTGGTTGAAGTCAGGCAGTGCTGAGGTGTGACTCCACTTCTGTTAGTGCTTCACAACCCCACTGGGCATTGTTACTTTCCCTCTGTAGTCTCCACTGAACTACTCCAGAAGAGGGGAAAATGGATATTGAGTTAGTTTCTTAATTTGGAGCCAGAGGAAGGGAGTGAGGAAAACCTAACACAGCTCATCCCTCTCCCACCCATGACCACACTGAACTCTAAATTAAGCACCAATACAGGGGGTGAACCTGGCCTTGCAGGTAACTTGCAGAAGAAAAAGTTTAATGAAGACAGCAAAGCAGAAGAGAATTCAGTCAAAATGGAAATGTTAAAGCTTTAGATGAAGGTTTCATTAACCTTTCAGTATTTTTGGTGATTAAAACTGTAATGAATTGCCATGAGAAGCTAGCTGCACCTCTTGAAAATTAGCTAAGGGTGAATATATATTTATATGTTATACTATATGCCACCAGAAAATCCATTTGCTTTTTAAAACAGATTAATTATCTAAACCTTGATTTTGAAGAATAAGAAGATGCAGAGTTTCAGTGACAACATAAATTCTTTAAAAAGACACGTCTGTGGAACAGCACTTTGCCTTTAAAACAAATTCAAGCTCAGCTTAAATCCCAAGACTGGTGACAATACCAGGCGAGACCCTTCATAGGCTTCACAGGGCTTCTGGGTGTTGCAACGATAGTCACATGTTTCTAATGAAGCATAATACCATCTTGTTAAGAAAATTGTTTGGAAAGCATCCTAATTTCATACCTCACAGCATCCAGTCTCTTGTTCTGTCGAATGAGTTCAATGAACTCCTGAATCCTTAGGCTGAACTCCAGACAGCTCTGAGATTAAAGACAAGACAGGGTCTTAGATGGTGCCAAAGTTGCACCTCGTGGTTTGTTAACGACTACATGTGCACAATAAAAAAAGAAAGTGTTAATAACATGCAACCTTGTTTGCTTGCTTTTAGGCATTGATGCAAAAAAAGTTGAAATGCTGACTCTACAGACAAGATCAGCACAGAATTCCCTAAAAGCAAACAAAATCCTCCACCTCTTGCCTCCCTTCAGCAGGCATGAACTTTTTCCTAATGACTGAAAGCACTGTTACCTGAGACACAAATGAGAGTAATAGGTGATTTCTTTGTACTTTCTTACAATTTAAAGCAGTAGACTCAAGAGTAGTTTGGGGCTATGTGATAATTTAGACCGGTCTACCCAGAAGACTCCAAGGAAGAAACAAGCCTTTGAATGTTTTTTGAAAAACCCCAACATTAACAAAAACCAGCACAAAGTTTACGTTGCTGCAATGCCCTCCCTCCCTTTCTTCAAGCTTCTATCCCACTTTTCTTGTCAAACATCTAAAAGCCATGCTGGAAACAAGTCTCAAACAAGAAAACCAAGTGGCATTTACCTGTTTTTGGAAAAAGGTAAAATTTGAAGCCTAATGAAGTTGACAGTGTCCCTTTAAATCAAATTCCATCACCAGTTCACAAAATCTATAAAAAAACTTTGAATATGTGGAATTAAAAATAAAAAGATTCTCCCCCTCACCCCGTAAAAGAACAAATCACTATGCTTCTTTATAGGGACACAGTCAACTGTTTTATTACCTTATGAAAATAATGAAAACCCAAAGTGCTCTGAATCATGTAAAGAACTCTTATTCCCTGAGTTCCTCTGCTCCACTTGATGAGTGTTTTTTTCTTTACCCATGTTTCTAATGAATAGTTGCCTTTTGTTTATTGTCCATCAGCATAGTCATATCAAAATTCCTCAGTGACTTCAGTAGGAATTTAAGCAACTCCAAATTTCTATCAGTTAGTTGCCTGGGGTGACTAATGCACATATTGCAACAATTGCTTATTTAAGATTTAAAACATAGGCCATCTGAAGATAAAAATTATGCTTTCTGTCACATGTTAAAACTTACTCATTTAAGGAATAGAAAAAATTATTTTCCAACTATGCATTTTTCTGTATTCAAGCCCAGATTTAGTAGAAAACAAAAATTTCTCCTCTTGACATTTTCAATAGGACTATTTTAAAGTACGTTGTTATCCAAATCTACACAAATCCCTCATCTAGAATTTTAAAGAAGTTTGTTTCTACTAAAAATCTGATCAAGCTTTTTAATTGTTAATGACACTAAATCCCAGGGCTTTGTATTTTTGCTAAGACATTTCCATAGCAAAACCCACATGACAAACGTGAATTTTCAAGTAAGGTGCAAGCCAATGGCCCTATGGGTTCTGCAGACAAGTGGAACTAGAAGCAGCAAGTCCTGACAATCAGATCATGAACATTCCACCTCTGTATACCTTTTAACAATCCCACAGCAGCTCTTCACAAGATTTCAGATTGCTCACATCTGTAAAGGTTACATGACTGCTTTCCCAGGCCACTTTAGATTTTAGGTAAGGCTTGCATTCAGGTAGGTGGTGGCTGGGATTTTAGAACATTAACACTGATGAGTAACTAAGCAACTAGAAGCAGAAGAAATGTTTGTGTTTCAAAAAGAAGCATAGTAATTTCTCTTCTTCCAACTCCGGTCTCTCACAGCCTTAGCTTTGGTTTTTGTTTGATTAAAAAAGAAAAAAAAAAAAAAAAGAAAAAAGCGTAGGGCTTGCAGAAACAGATTTTTGTTGTAGTCTGTTTTTCAGAAAGAGGATGGGGAAGATTTTTCCTTATTTATTGCTCGTTGAAAATCGGTGATGAAAAAGTAAGATGTTCAGATTATATTTCTTATATTGCTTAACATTTTAAGATTGCATAAGGGGGATTTTTACCAGTATAATTATGTGGTTTACATACCAATTCTGGTTTTCCTTTAATGGTTTCCATAACAAGATCATCATTTTCTCTAGAGTAATCACTGGCCGATTTACTTTTGCATCCCATCTTCAGCTCGTTCTCAGTTTGGCGCCCCTGAGTGACAGAGAATGTCACTCTTTGCTTATTGTTAAGTGCACTCAAATATTTTTTGGTTAAAGAAAGCGCTTAGTTTAAAAAAATAAGACACAAACATCTTTGAGGGAGGCAGGGATTTTGGTTAATATCAGTTAAAAACAGATTTCTGCAAGCCCTATAAAAGATTACAGCATGTTTTGAAATGCATAATTTAAGAGACAAGGAAATTTAAACCGACTGCATAGCAACAAGTACACAGCATGTTCAGCTCATGGTACTCAATGGCTTGAGGAAGACTTCTTGTGTTTATTACTTGATTAGATTCCAGCTTTTATTTTTGAAAAAACACATTTCACTAGTATTTTCTCACAGCAAGTTAGTCCTTTACTCTAAAGTTTTATCTTATATTCAACAGTTAAAAATTACTAAGACTAAAATCTGCATGAAATTTCTCTTAGAAATTTTAAGCCTGAGGGCAGAGATTACCCAATAATCTCATTCGTAAGACACCTTCACATATAAACTGAGTTACAGTCTCACCAGGATTCACAGTTATAAATGTAAGTTTACATGCATCAAGACACTACATATTTCTGCATTTATTTGTTTACAAATTACACTAAACCCAGCTGAATATTTTATTTTATTTGAGCATAATTTGTTGAGACACTGAATCCAGATGATTTATCCCTCAGTTCCAGGTCTGACATTTGTGAGCCTGTTTAGCTCCAACTACCTATGCCTTTTAAGAAGATTTTTGTACTTACTGTCCTTACTTTTATACAAAATCTTATTCAAGACCTGTAATTTAAAACAAATTGACCACATCCAGCATCCAAGTAGTTTAGAAAATAGTTTAAGCACAATGTGAACATGTTGCATTTTCATACCTTCATTTTTCTGAGTCTGGATTTGTTGTCATGACACCAAGCCAAGCAAGTCATAGTCTCTTGTCTTTCCAATGACTCTTCCACTTCCTTAGCAGTCAAAAACATCTCAATATTTACCAAGTCCTTCAAAAAACAAAAAAGGAAAGAAGGTCTTGTTAAACTGTACTCATACTTTACACAACAATTCTTCAACTTAGCTGGAACACAGAGATACAAAAGACTTTGTTCTCAAGACCTCTGGTTTTTAGCATCATACATTGCAAAAAGACATTACAGGATATTTCCACAGACTGAAATGTTCTGATAGTGACAACAGTTCTCTGAGTCTAGTTACATAACAGAACAAAAAAATAAAGATAACTATTAAAGATTACACCTAGCATCTTGCAGACTTTATACAACTGACATACTTAATATCACAAATATTACCACAGCTCTAGTGAACAAAACCACTCTCAGAAATAAGATGGCATTTTCTGCTGTCAGAACAGCTGAATATACTTAGTCTTAGAAGTTCTACCTTCCATGAGACAAAGCTGAAAACTAGAACTAGCATCAGCTATATCACCATCACATCTTGCATTTCATTAGCTAGTTTTCCCTTATAAATACAGGAAGTCTAATACTATTGGGAAAGTGGAGTAAATCATGTTAGGGTTATCAGAATGGTTATTTACAGAAACTTAAACAAGCCACATGTATTTCTAAAGTGCAGCAGAACTTGCAGCATTTACTAAGTCTTTCTCTCATTACTTTAACTTTAAAACCAAAACACGAACACTTATTTTACAGGCAGTATGATCATAGCAACAAAACCATTTACCACCAAAAGAATAAAGGTCCTCCCACAGCTCTAGTGATATCAAATCCAGGTAAGTCAGACTGAGCTCAGAATTCAGACAGCTACAAGTTTACAGAATAACACTGAGCTTGGACTTTAACAGACTCTTCCCATACCCTTAGGGATAAAAAAAAAAAAAAAAAAATCTATTTTATCAGTGTGTTGGCAAATGGACTGAAAGAATGCCAACCTATTCCACAACAGTATTTTTAAAGTATTCCTACAAGAACATGAGAATAATCTTTTTGCTGAAGTTTTTTTGATGATATGCTCAAGTGGAAGAAAGTGCACTACTCCTCTGTGCATGATAAGGTGACCATATAAAAACCTCTTGCCTTTTAACTCATTTGTGTAAGTAGCCTGACATGCAGTCATATTAATTATCTTGCTTGCATTCCATACAGCTAAGTGGAAAGACAATTCCATTTAAGTTACAAACAATAACATCTCCATATATCTCCTCAAGCTTATTTGAACTATGTGCCCTCTTAATGAACAGCATTTGCTTTTACACCAAATTAAAACAAAAGCATTTTCTTTTACATCAAAAAAGGACTGGATCTGCTAAACAGAAACAAATCACTGGTTTAATCTCATTTGTTAGCTTTTTATAGTTTAAGCTTCACTACAAAAAAAAATTAAAGAAGCATAAGGGCAGCATTTGTTATAAACCCACGAGCTGGTGAGAGAATCCCACCTTTGTGTATGTATCAATCAGGTGTTAGTATAGCAGCCCTCTACTACAAGCAAAAAGACTGCAATTGCTCCCGAGGCAGACAAAAGTATTAAATAAAAAGAGAATTTCTACATTGCTTTTGAAAATTCAAAATGAAAAAGGTTCTATTTAACAGAAATGCTAATTAGATTTGCGGTTGCCAAAAGAAGTCAAAGCTTGGCAGCCTTCTCTATTAAATAGACAGTATGTATCCAGAAAACAGAGGAGAACATTTTAAATTAAAAGAGTTTCTTTCAGAACCAACAATTACATTTAAATTGCACCAATAAATAGGATTTTCTTCTCTGTTGACTTGATAGAAAGTTAAGGAACAATATAAAAAAGGCATTAAGAAATCCTTCTGTAGAGACAGAAATAGCTTTTGCATTTGATTAGAAGTAGTTAGAAGTCTTAATCATGCAGACTGATAACCACAAAAATACTAAGACACAATTAGGCAATAAACCTTTAAAAACCCCACATGCCACACAGGTTTTTTTTACGCCAATCATACTTTCCTATGGTTTCTGGTGGTGCCTACTCTTGGTGCTTTTTCCTTAGCTAGGACTAAGGAAACAGAAGAAAGGAGTATCAGAGGATTAATCAGAACTAACACAGCTCTTCTACACAGGCCAGTCGGGAGTACTCCTTGTCTGCCTCATCTTGGATGGACAGGAACCAGTTTAGCATTCCTAACAAGTATCTCATGTTCCAGTCAAAAAAATCCCCATTAAGACCCCAATCCTGAATAGCTTTCTGAAAGTATTCTGCAATTCAGAGAATAGGATGCAGACCATACAGAAACATTGTCTTTCTCAGCTCCCAAAACAGGATTAAGATTTAAGAGGCTGCTACAAAGTACCTTTCTTATATAATTTACATGTAAAATTGAGTAAATGTAACCACACAGTTTTAGAGAAATAGTGCCACTTGATTTTGCAGGTGCAGAAAAAGCAGAAACAAGAAATCTGTTGCCACACGAATCTGTTTCCCCCTCGAAATGACACAGTATGCAGCACCATGGCAAACGTCTTCTGACTTGTATATAAATGAAAAAGGAATTCTAAACTCTTTAATTACCCTCTTTACAACACTAATGTCTCCCTTCATTTCACACTTTCAGCTTTCACACTGGAACGGAGGTTGCAATGCTTTCCTGCCAGTACTGCAGAACTAAGGAGAACCTGACCCTGCACACAGATTATCTCAGTGCTTTGATCAAACCATAATTCTTAGCACAGATTTTCCAGCCTCCTGTGCATTGTCATAACTTTGCCTAAACCACTTGATTACAAATACACAATACCTGAGGTTGGGCAGGAGCAATGATTTACACGAAATTTTCATTGACTTCTACAACTGTACTGAAAAACAGCCTCAAATGTCTCAAGGAGAACTCGCTTCATTAAGAATCAGCAACAATTATCCAAACACTCAAGGGGGGAGCACAGTACAAACCAGGAAGTTAACACCTGGATTTTAAAATTCCTGCTTTAAAAAAACCAGTATTGGACTAAAGTGAACTAACTTTCCCTCCTATACAACAGTCAATAACCAGGTATCAGAAGAGTAACTATTTCAACACTGGGTGAACTTTATCATAAAAGAATTATTTAATTCCATTACAACAGTGAAAACTCCAGAGAAAGACATTCATTATTAGAGAAATCTGCACACGAAGGCTGAAGACATTTTAGTGAAAGCAGAGATACTTATTTAAACAAGAATACAGCTATCCATCACCCTGTGCTCTGCCTGATTTACATATATATAGCTTTTAAAATATCACTGCTCCTTTCTGAGCTGCAAGTGCCTCCAGGGAGGGAGGTTACCAACCCTATGATTCTGCACAGAACTCCAATTATTAGGTATAAAATACTGTGAAGAATGAGGATGCCTTTATGATGATGATTACTAGATACATACTCCTGGCCAACATAAAAGCTGTATCCCATTTGCTCAGATGGGTTCTTAGTAAGAACATCCCAAGCATGTTCATGCACATCCCCTCCTCTGAACAGCTTTTGGACTCTCTGGTGAGCGTGAGCAGGAGATGATGGGCTGAACTCTCAGGGCATCTCACTTCTTGCCAGGGTGCTCTCCTTAGCAGTGTCTCGTTTTCAGGAGACTCCAGCACCTGCCCTCACTGGAGGGAAAGGCTGCAGCAAAAATGAACACTAGTCTGAAACACCAAAACTAAGAGAACAACAAAAATGGGCCTAGAACTTAATAAATTTATGTGGTTTTGTTACAGAATAGAAGAAATGATACAATAAAATACAGTGAAAGTTTTGAAGAATAATAGCTGTGAAATAATGAGAAGGTATGTATAAAGGCAGCAGGGTAATTTAGTTTAACTGGCAGATATATGAGCTTCACATGAATTTAAAATTAAACACAGCTATGTCTATTATAAAGTTGTGAACCAAACTGGCAAATATATATCAAAATGTGAATTTAAACTGAATTTAAAGCCAAACAAAGGCTGTAACTTTAGACAGTGCACAGTTAAGAGAATTCAGCAGTGAATTGGAAAAAACCAGATCTACACGTGGTGCTCTAAATTCACCAAGAAAACTGCTCAGAATTTTCAGCACCAGATGCAACAAAAATAGCGACTTTGCATTAGATCGTATGTCAAATGGCTTACAACAAAAACATCTTTTCTGCAGTAGCAAAACAACTACAGAAATTCATGTAGTGGTCACGTGCGGATTTTTATGTAACATTTTAAAATTTGGAGCAGTCAGGTCAAGTCATTCCTCTCCATTGGTCTCCACTCTGCACATGAGCTGAAGTACTTTTACTTTATGAGATCTCCAGTCACAAGTCTGGAAAGCTATCAGAAGGAATGTGTGATAAAATCCCTTATAATTCATACGAACATTTATGTATTAATATAAACCCCAGAATATTTCACATATGAAATGTGAGTCTTTAACAGGGCTCAAAACCAACCAGAAATGATACTAGAACACACAATACTTGGTATTTTCAAATCTCCCATAAACTATTCTCAAAACAAGATTAATTAATCAAAAAAAAAAAAAGTTAGACTTAAACAAGATACAATAAAAGATTTGACTCAGTGAGAAAAGGCAGCATTTTGTAGAAAAGAAAGTTTCCTCAGTGGAAAAAAGCATCTCTCATAAAATAGGCTATTTGTTGTAGAAAATAAACAATTTGCAATATCATAAGATGCTGTTTATGTATTTTTTCAAAAATGCAAATTGTTTATTTTTAATTGCTTACTAACATCAGTATGAAATTGAAAATAGGCCAGTATGCCTCAAGCTATCAGTGGCTCATTGCCAAGAATATGTACCAATAACAGCTTTAATAAGATTGACTGTCTATCTATACACATTACATGCATAAGAGCACTACCCTCATAAAAAAGCCTTTGCTGATGCACTTCAGCGTTCAGCAGCATGGTAAACTACTTGTATATGAAATACAATAAACACTTAGATCACTCAAACAACAACTTCAGAAAAAGCTGTGTTAAGCTTTTAATGACTACTCACATACTCTCCATTTGCAACACAACCTTCAGTATAATTTAGCTCTATGGAAGTGAAATGCAGTAATGAACAGTTACAAACAAAGAGGTCAATTTAGTCTTCTATATTAATATATTCATTTGTTATAATTTCCCCTGTGATGAACACACAGCAAATCCAGGCATCATCTCACGCTGCGATCATTGTTACACGGTTCAGGGAGATGGCAAACACAAGGAGCTGCAAGGTAAGACAACAGGAGCAGCTGGGAAAGAAGAGGTCAGTGTATTTCTACAGTGGGGAAACAGTGACAGAGGCATCACTTGGCAGGAGCAGGAAGCCTGGAACACACCACAGTCACACTGCCTACTTGAAAACGTGTGCACAAAGGAAAAATGAGGTGCAGGTGAAGAGGGGGACAGTGCAGGTGGTTTTGATGGCAGTAACATGAATCGGGACCATAATCCAATTCCTGTGCCCCTACAGAAGGGCAGGAATTAAAAGGCTGCTGAGTAACAGTTTCTTCAAACTCAACACAGGGTATGTATGAACTGCATTGACACTGATGGGAGACACAAATTAAGAATATAATGGCATCGGTGGTGACAATACAGCAACACCACAATTACTGAAGACCAGATAAAGTGGGGCACAAATTAACAGTAAGAGGCCTTCTTACTCTGTGCTCATAAAATAACATTGTCTGAAGTTCATTAAGCTACTATTAAGTTTATAATACTACACACATTAACAGGATTAGAGAGAAACTGAACAGAGTAACTGACAGACTGTCCTACTCAAAGCCAGCTGCAGAGCTAGTTATTGGGGAAAAATGCAAAGACAGCCAGCCAAACCACAGATTCATCAACAGAAGAGCCAGAAATGTTTTTGTCTACAAACTAAACACAGTACCCATGGTGTACAGTTGAGGTTTCACATGAGAGCATCTTCCATACCCTCAGCACAGTACAGACCTTTTAGTTCTACCTGGTTATTTTTAAAGGATCTCAGCATCTTACACTTAGTGTCTGTCAGAAGAGCATGGTCTTTATATAACATTAAAGAATACCGGTACTTTTGTTAATTGGTTCTAGTGATTAAGTCATGTTCTAAACTTGTGTCCAACTTCAATTTTTCTGACTAGATTACAAAAGTCCTTGGTATTTGACCTCTGCTCTCACACCTACCAAAAGCACACACCCATAACATTTTCCAGTCATCCTCTCCCTCCAGTTTTTCCAATAGCTTTCTAAAGTGTGGTCACCAAAACTATACATATTCTGGTATTGACTGCTCCAGAGCCAAGTAAAAAGACTTCTTTTGCTCAAGGACATAAGCTGCTTGGAAGAGCCTCAGAGTTGGAGCAAGCACTGAGGTTGGTTATTAGCAATCTGTTTTCCCAATGCATCCTCTGCTCCTGCCTCAGCAATTTCTGTAGCTCAGCAAATGGCTGCACCTTTACCCATCAGCACATTACACCATGCTAAGTACAGTAATAAATGACTACACTACTGTAGTGTGACAAAGCCTCTAGAGCTTAAGATGCATCATTGGGCAGAAAAAAAGTGCCTCGTTTTCTGTCACAGCCTCTTGTAGCAGAGGAAAGGCACCCAATCCTTTGCTAGAGGAGCACAAGCCCTGCAGCTTTTGTCCATGCAGGATCAGTCTCTCTTAGCAGCTACACACATTCTCTAACAAAACATTATCCTGTCATCTAATGTCGTAGGAAGAGCAAGCGTTAGATGTGAGGTAAGGTTTACACTTTGAAGGAATGTCTGGCAGAAAGAAAGGACAATAAGAAGAGGCATAACTGAATCCAAATCTCTTCTACTCCTGGGTAATCTCCAGGTGATAACACCATTCCCCGTTTAGACAAAATTTCAATTCAAGAATTTTTCTTGCATCACCAGCACTCCAGACTAAGTATTTTGTACTAAATTAGCTCAGTTATGATACACTACAGGTAACCCACTCTGTCTAAACAGACTGAAAAAAATAAGATGCTCAACATCACAGCACAATTCATGTTGTTGGCTTTTGAAGTGTCAAATGATTTGTAAGGAGGAAGTTTGTTATTCTGCTTCAATCTTGACTATTTCACATTTACATTATTCTAATTCCTCAAGATGCTTGAGACAAACTGCAGATGTAAGGCTGTGCAGGAACTGCAGCACTTTGAAATTCAGATGAACACACCCAGACACTCATTATACCTATCTACCCAAAGTTGCCATGCCTACGCTAGGTACAGCCAAAACACATTTAAAGGAGTTTCTATAGCCTGGTACTGCAGCGTAACTCCAAGCAGCACAAGCTACAATCCTGGCACCTTTACTTCAGTTACACCAGTTTAGGAGCTCCTTCATACATAGTTTTCCTGTAACATCGCTAGTGTGGGAACAGCAAGGCACAGGAGAGGGACACAAATAGCTCCTGGCAAAAGACACCTTTTACCATTCAGCCTGCATCTGGAAAGTCAGCTTGGCTATGTTCTGCATGACAGTGAAGTAAATAATACATTCAAGCATTATGCTGAATATTATTTACCTATTAAAAATTGAATTGTTATGAATATAAATGTGTTTTGATTAATTACTTTAATACATATGTGTGTGTTTGCCTACAAGCCATTCTTGGACTATGCATCTTAACAAGGAGGATTTCTAAAGGTGTATTTGCATGATTGTTAGAAGTGTTTATTCAGCTTTCAACTTTTTTAGTTAAGACTTAATACTGCTCCCTTTTGTGATGCTCAAATGTGTAGGTTATTTTCCATCTCCCATTTTCTGAGAGAGTCATCAAGCAGAAACAGTTATTCAGGGAATGTATTATGTCAAAAATAGCAGCTTCAGAAAGATTTTGCCCCATAGTAGACAGAAATCCTTCAGCAGTATTCTACTGAGGTGTCAGCTGAAGGATCCATATCACAGCGCTGAGGAACACTTTTATAAAGCAAGGAAAGAACATTTAACTTTGGGGCTGAAAAAAGGAACACTGATATGGAATAGGAAACAGAAGAGATCAGATACTTGGTCAAAAGCCATGAAGCTTGACTTTAAGAATTCAGGTTTTTCTTGTACCACAGGACATCAAGTAAGATTTCTGTAACAAAACAAAGGCAGTGGAACACACTTGAATTTGTTGCAGGTGTCTTTTCTAGTTAGGCTAATCCCTCCAAAAAGTTTTACAAAAACTGAAGCTGCAATGATGCAGTAGAAAAGACTAACTGGACCAAACTGGTGGGAGAGAAGAACGGAAGATAATCAGCTTTTCCAATGACTACTATTCCTTATTTAAACAATTTTTTTTTTTAATAAATGTATTTACTACTTTGAAAGACAATTAAATATTTTTAGAATGGCTTTTCAGTATCTGCCCTGTTTTGATATTCTCCAGTGAATAACCATTACCACAGATGTAGAAGTTCTGCTCAAGAAGGAAACCATTGATAGTAACTGGAGATCTGAACTCCCACTTCAAGAAAATAGTTATCTTTTTGGGACTGTGTCAATTGTCAATACTGCTTGAAGTGCCAAGAAGCCCTTCTAATACAGATCAATGTTGACAGTGGTCATATGTCTTAGACAAAACTCTTGAAGTTAATGGACTACTCAGTTTTCTCCCCCTCAATTCTCAAAAGCAAAAAGCACACTGTGGTATGAATGCAAAGGGCTAGTTAAGTATCTTTGAAGGATGATGCACACACTTAATTACTGATCTAAGAACATTAATTGGCAGAACTGTAACTGATACGCATAATCCCTGATTTAAGGTAAAATTAACCAGTTTTAAGCTATTTAAGAGTTTTTTCAACTCAAGCATTCAACTGCATTACAGTGTCACTGCCCACCCTGCCCAGGGGTGTAGTAGCTCTTCTGTTCCTCAGTGAATTATAGATTTTTAAATAATTTGCTCCCTGCCCCAACACACTTAACATTGGGTTGAATTTATGCTATTCTTCACAGAAAAAACATTGCCACTTGTACAGCTTTTGTACAGCATGGGCATTAAGGCAAGAAGATACATTCTTTTACTAAAATAAGCTAAGCAAAGACGGAAAGAGGATTTACAGCATATGATAAGGGAGACTGGTAGCTTCAGAATCTGGGTTTGTTTTCAATCCTACAGGCAAAAATCACTACAGCTATACATAATTAAGCAAAGAATGTAAGGACACTTTACATGCTTATTTTTTCTTCCTAGCCTATTAAGGAAAGGGCTGGAAAAACAAATAAAATTTTAAACCCCACCACCTCCAGAAACAGTAGACTAAGCACCACATACATAGCCTAATTATAAAATTTATCTACAAACAGAAAGCAACTTCCTACTGGAACACCACGCTTCCTAAACTAGATTTGCATATCAATTAATGGCACAGAAATGAGATAGCAGTGTAGCAGAACATGAAACAACAAAGTTGAAGTTAACAGACGACCTTGCCAGCTAGCTGAAAATACAAATCTGCAGATGAAAATAGGCATTTCTATATTGGTGTGGCAGTACAAGGTTGTAATAATGGCCTTATTTTGATTCTATTTAGTCTAATAAGCCAGTACTGATGAGTTTTATTCGCATGCAATAAAAATCCCTTACCATCTAGTTTGTGTCTTTAACACAAACTGTTTTTCACATCATTAGGGAGCCAGACAATATAAAGAAAAAAGTCCACAATAGAATCCCCTCCACCCCATATTTACTTTGGCACAAACATGACATTTCTGTCTTTGACTGTCAGCTCTTATTTTAATATTACTCACATTTTGGTTTATTTTCCCAAGCAGCATTACTTTTCTTTAAAGACATATAACACATTTAATGTTTGGAATTTATTTCTTATATTGTCGTAACTTTATGCTGTATAAATGCCCTATGCCCAAAGTTATTCCTTACTTGAGCTAGTTCATAACTCTGATATTTAAAACTTTCCTATAATTTTTCATATCCAGCATTTCTTTACATTCTGTTTGCTTCCTAGTTTATAACCATGGTTTTTAAGCACTTATCTTCTACTACAAGATTTAATAGCCTATCATTCCTATGAAGGTAATTAATTTAGAAAATAGCCTAAAATTTGTCACAGCCCATCAAAAACTATTAGAATTGGACAATGTGGCACACAATCTTTGCCAATAGTACACAGCAGACAGTTTGCTCAAACACAGGGATGATTTAATGGTTTTCCTTTGGTCACTGAAGCAGAATAATTTCTGACCTGCTTCACCCATGAAGCACCTTGGCAGCTCTGCAGGTCTCTTCACATTCAGGAGCACCACAAGAAACTTAAAACAAGCAGGCTGAGACTTGCTCCCAAGACTGGTCTAACAGCTACTGGAAGGTGTTTAACCTGGGATCCCCAAGCTACAACTGAACTGGAAAGCTGCTTCCTTCAGCCTTTCCAAAGAGCAGCAAAGGGCACCTTGGCCATTTGCCCTGCAATCAGAGGAACAGAATCACAGAATGGTTGAGGTTAGGACCTCTGGAACCTGTGTAGTCTCCCTGCTCAAAGCAGGGTCACCTTTAACAGGTTACTTAGGATCTTTCCCATTCCAGTCCGGTTTTGAGCATCTCCAAGTACAGGGAGACTCCACAAGTCCTTGTGTCTGCTGGGGAGCCCAGAACTGGATACAGCACTCCAGATGGGTCTAACCAATGTTGTGTAGAGGGGCTGGATCACCCTTCTGCTGCTGCTGCTTATCCCAGTGCAAGCCAGAGTGCTGCTGAGTTGTCTTTGCCATGAGAGTGCATTGCTGGGCCATGTTCAACTTGTCCACCTCACCTCTGGCTGCTGGACAAACTGAACAATAACACCACCTTTTTTCAGGTTCTTACTTAGAGCATAACATCTACCCAGTGGTAACAAAATCAAGACAAGACTGGTGGTGGGGATATTAATCAAAATTCCAGGCAAGACCACAGTAAAAAAAGATTACTTCGGATGAGTGAATACCATGGTATTTTGTAATCTCTACAGCAAAGTTACATTAGTAAGCATTAGAAAACATTTCAATGCTCACATCCTTCAGCAAGAAAGGAACAAAAAGAAACAGAGAAGCTGTCTTATTAAACCAGCAAAACCACAAATTCTGTGTAACAACCAAGCCCCAGTATCATACGCTGTAAAAGCTGTTCACAAAGAGGATCACCATACAGTAAGACCAAGTGCAAAGCAGAGAAACTGAGGGAAGCCTTATCTTCATTAAGCCAAAACAAACCGTAATGATGACTAAAATGCATAATTGGAGCAAACTAGAAGAAAAATGGCCTCAGTGCATTCAACATGCAACTACATTCTGTGTTATTTGAGTTACTTTGATGTTATACAAATAAAAAGAGTCAGGCTTGCAGGCAGAAGGTAAATAATCTTATTTAAAACTTCCTTTTCAACACAAAATTTTCTATTCAACAAACAGAATGAAAAGCTTTAAGGCTTCAGGAGTATGATGCTTTCACCACAGGGCCTTGCAGTATATCATGACAGACTCCACGCTCATGTCTAAACCAAAGCTGAGCACTACTTAATCAGGCATAATAGAACTTGCTATGAAAGTGAAAATATTTCCATAGTGCTTTTTCAGCAGACCTAGTAGGTACAGCAACATGATGATTCAGCAGAGATGAGCTCCTGCTCAAAACAGAGGGAAACACCTACCAGAAGTGGGAGAGCTGCTGACCAGTCAAGCTGCAGTTATTCCCAGCATAATTGCCTTGGGTATTTTTGACTCACATGCACGGGTTGTATCTCGAGTGAGGCACAACAGCCTCTTCAGTTGATTTTTTCAGGACTATTTCCTATTAATACTTTGTAACCCACTTCCCCTCTCACTTCTATTCAGCCTCTTACATACTATTTCCTATTTGGCATTTACTGAAATTGCTGCTGGCTGAACAGGATGAGACCAGTAAAGCTGCCAAGGAATAAGAGACATGACAGATAGGTCCCCATCACAAGACAAAGAACAAGTACATATGCTCTAATTTGACATCAGTAACAAAAGTGTATTTTTCCCCAACAAAATGACAAAGATATATTCAACTATTCCACCCAAGAAAGGCAAAGTACTTAAGTTGTGTAACAGAACTCAACTTTCAGCATCTTTTAAGAGTAAGATTTTAACTAGAAGAGTTGCATACTTTCTGGAATCAGGAATATCAAAAGAACTTAAGATTCAAGTATCACTCAGGATCAAATAGTAAAGGCTACCTAAAATCTGCAAAACATGATTTCTCTAGACAAACAGCAAATTCTTAAAAAATCAGTTTTAACATTCTCATGGCTGTCAGAGGATCACAGTGAGGATTCATTGGTCTGCATAAAAAAGCTATACCAAAGTATACAAACTCCAAACACTTCATAACCCACTCTGAGCCCAAGCAAAACCAAATAGCTAACCAGTGAAAAGGAAAGCAACAATCACAAAATGGTGAAACAAGCAATTCTTGGAATTCTTGCATTCTTGGGACCATGCAAGATATAATGGCTATCAAAAACCCCAAATTGTATCAGAATTTATTTTCCTAAATAAAAACCAGCCTTCCTCTCAATGCATTAAACAGTAGGATGATACAATAGAACAGTTGTTCCTGCAACCAGCAATTGCTGTTCTGCTCAGTCTGGTCACCTACACATATCAACTGAGTAGGGCTAGACAGATGGGAAGCTCCACCGCATGCTTAATCAACAGCCTAAAGGCCTCCAACAAGAAATTTTGTATGACATTTGAGAATTAATCTGAGTTTTAATAGAGAAAGGTGTTTATCTGAAAGCATTTAATTTATTATGTCTTCAATTTTGACTTATTTACTACATTAAAACACCATTTACAGCAAGTAGGGAGAACAAACTCAGGCCAAAAAAATTAACAGATAAACATTAGCAATGAAGGCACACCAATACATAAAAATAACTGCTACAAGGCTAAAGCAGTTTGTTCTTATTTTCCAACTTCCTCTTTACTACCATTTTGTTAGCAAGTTAGTCCACATTGGCACCCACCTCAATACCACTTTGTCTGGCGAGTTTTACAGCTGTGTTGTAGTAGCCACAGCGCAGGAGATGTTCCACCATCATACGATCCATGCGCTTCTTCTTCCACATGTTGGCAGCAGCTGGCTGGTCACTACTGTGCTCCTTCAGATGTTCAATCCTGCGTTTGCAGAGCTTTGCACTTTCATCTTCAGCCTGGATTGACTCGACGGCCTAAAAAGTAAAAACTAACACTAAGAGCTATACATTTTCAATCTCCTTTTAAAGCAAAATACAGTAATTGCTTGTAAGCATTCTTTACATGTTATGCAGTTACTCCCAGCAGTGTTTCTTTCATTTAGAAACATATTTCCTATGGCAGTGCATAAGTTTCAGCATGGCTGGTGCCGTTCTGAGATATTCTTGCACAGAAATAAGTTTTGATATATTTGACATTATGAATATATACATTTTTCTGCTTAATTTGCAGTTCATCCAAAACCAGAAATGTTATCAACTATGGCAGCAACTGTTGTAATAGCCTGCAAAAGCTTTGTGAGGCTTTGCAGTCATCTGATCCAAACAGCTGAAAAGCAAAATTTCCACCTCTAACCTATGCATGGCTTCTTCCTCCAGCAGCTGTCCTGCTGGATTAGTTCTACTGAGGAGTGATGCTGAGTAAACCCATATTACTCCTAATACACTGGAGCCATTTTAATCAGTCACGCAATAACGGAAATTACACAAACAGTTGGCCCCTTGGCACCTGTAATTCAAGAATCTAAAAGCAGTTTTCCAAAAATCATCAGTTTTGTTAAACTGGTACTATTTTATTTAACTCTGCCACTGTGGAAACATGCATCCCTTGTAAGGAGCCTTACTTAGGAAAGCACATTTGTCCAGAGGAAGTAGACTGATGATTTTTAAACCAACATATTGGCATACCCAGCACAAAACACACACCACCCCCCAAGATATTGCCACAATATTTTTTTTTTAATTAAAACCAAAACACTCAGCTCATAGTTGCTTTCCTTTAACCTTAAAGTCCTCGTTCCAAGCTGGCTGACTCAGTACACAGCACATGATAACTCTGGGCCATGCCAGGCTACAGAACTCCAGAAAGCTGGCAGTACCTTTATGTGCCTGCTAAGGTAAAGGCAAACCAGCAGAGGATGGTTAGTACGTTTCCCATCTGCAATATATCACTAGAGATGCAATTGTAAGTTAGGCTGCCTTGTGGTCACTTAAAACTTGCTGGCTTGTGTTTGAATGACTGCACAGCTCTGGCAGCTGGAAGGCACAGGCAGGTCAGCCAGCCCAGCCCAAAGAACCTGGCAGGCTTTTGGCAGCCCACTCTGCACTCCATGCTGACACAGCGACCTTCCCAGAACTCAAGCTATAGTATCATACATAGCAGAGCTCCAGCTCTGGAAGCACAGATTGGTTTTAATTGTATTTACCATGACTGCCCATAGACAGGCTTCTGGAAGGATCAGTATTTGAAAAGCAAAGTGAAATAAGAGAAAACTTGCAAGGAAAGCTCACCAAGCTCCCCCCGCCCTTAAGCCTGACTCTGATCTGGCCCTTGATACCAAATTCAAGTATCTAAAACACTAATCACTATACAAGAGTCTCTTACAAAAATTCATGTAAACATCTGTAGCATGAGTTATTTTTATTACTGAAGTCTGAGTTACTTCTGCTGCTGACTTCAGCTTTATTTTGTAACATACAGTTTAGAGACAAGTATTTTGTTTGAGTTATAAACTGGGTCTCTTCCTAGTCAGCAAGCAAACAGTAACTCAAGACAAAACACACTTTCACTTTTTAGAACTCTGCAGTATTTTCAGATGTGAAGGCAACCTTGAGAAATATTCCGAATACAACTAAGAACTCAAGGCAGCCAGGCACAAAGGTTAGACCCTTTCTCATTCCAAAGGGCTCTTCTTATATGGCTTTGTATCTGGACTTATACAGCTCTTGCTGTTTTTTTGATCCTTCTAGTACATTCAGAAAGGCTACAGATCCTTTTCAAAACCCTCTGAAGCAAGTCTATCTGGACTTGCCCTGCTGGACATTAATAGAACTTGAGGGAACAAGCATATTAAACAGGATACAAAAGGGAAAATACAAAGGCCTGGGTTTCTCCAGGATCATTTTCAGAACCCAAGAAACCTGCTGTGTTTAAAGGTTGTCTTTCAAGAGTGAGTAAGGTGTTAAATAAAGGAACCATCTAATTCTATTATGGCCATCTCAGCAGTTCATGAGATCCTTGTCTAAACACAGGAGGAAACAGAGATCCCACATGGGTCCAAAGGCTCTAAAGAAAACAATCATTTCGCTCAGGGCAGAGATTATAGAGAAGACAGTTGGGAGTTGAGGGTTTGGAGTAGAAACAAGATCTTTGTATTTCAGAGGACTTTTACTGTTAAACAAATTTTCTTTGCCTTTTGTTCTTTCTGAGCAGCTGTAAGACTCCCCACAGTCTTTCAGGCAGTCAAAAACAAATGAGCAATTAAACTAAAATGGAGCTTTGCACCCAAAACATTCAGCAGTGCCTTCAGACACACCCCCACAGTCAGCAAAGATTTAACAAGTAAATAACTTTTACTCCTCCACATCATTACTACACACCTACAAGCAACATCCAACACCTCTTTCAGAAATAGCTCCTATTTTTCTGTAAGTAATGGAGAAGTGAAGAAAACATATCCTTTAAGACCTCTTTTAGTCTCACAAATCCCAGGATGAAAAGAACAATTAATTTATGCAGTCTTTTGCAGAACAGCTTTTGAACACCTAGCTAACTTGTTCAAGCATAAAACCCCAAATCAACACACAGACAGTGTTATTTTCATGTTGCAAACTTCCAAGGCATTTTGACGCTTCACTTAATACTGTCACAAGATTTATATCTGTTGGTTATTTCATTTAACTTTTAATGAAATGACTCTGCTACTATGTTTCATCTATTTATTTTTGGAGAAGCACTGCTCTCAAGTCAGGCGACAGAGCTATTTTCATTTTTCTGCAAGACTTGTTTCAAGTAAGTGTTCTGATGACTCCAGGGATGAGTAATATTCCTATCCAAAATAAGGATGGTTTGTACTTCTTTTTCTGAGAACATATACATCTTTTTCTAAGAAAGATGTGGTAAAGGCATGAAAGGCTGGTTGTATTTTGTTCAAGCTTAACTGCTAGCAGCAGGTTATCCTGCCAAATTTTGTTTAAAAGGCTCTTGATATTTCCTAGGAATCTTTCAAATTGCAAGTTGAGTGTTTATAAAAATTTTTCAAGTAACAGTCCAGGACAACTTGCACTTTCTTCTGTAAAGAAGTCTCAACACTGCATACAACTATTCCTGCACTGGGGGTTTCACATTTTTCAGCTTGATCTTCTACCTGTTTTGTTATTCCAGTGATCAATTAATGCAATTGCATAAACCATTCCATTAGACAAGCAAGAATTGATACAAATCAATTCATTTTGCTACTATTTCTTTTCTGTTAGTATAGAAAGTCCATTTCAGGACTATAAACATATATTAAATTTTACCTCTCAACAGAAGTTTGTTATACTTAGACAAAGACCACCAAATCATGCTTCTTAAGCACAGTGAAGCAAGGTTTCACTGTGCATTCCAAGGCCTTAAAGAGCCACTAATGCCTGCTATCTTGAAAAGAAAATCCAAGCAAACAGCACTGTAATGAAGGTAGAACACCACTCACCTTGCGTTTCAGAACGCTGAGTTTTTCAACAACTCCATCCAGGAGACTGACAACTGAATCCACAGCAGGACAACTGCTCAGCGTCTTCTCCAACTCTGCCACCACCATGGTAACGTGGCTGGTCTCTCGATCAATGTTCTTCTGTGCAGCTCGAAATCGTTTGTTCAGTGTTTCATATGGCACCTAAAGGAGAAATATCAAGTCATTAGAATTTCTATATTTAAAAAGTCAGGTCCTCTAGAGCTTAGAGAGACTGATGATTTCATCTGATGCAGCACAAAGAACACCTCGGTTCCAGGGGACTAGAGGTCATTGATTGAACTTGAGTTCCCATACCAAAGCCCTTATTTAAGTTCTCTCAGCAAGGAGCTCACACTTCAAAGACTATAAAAAAATAGCAGGAAAAATGCTGCAGTTTCTCATCTGATACCAGTTTCACCTATCCTGCTTTGGCTGTAGCAAGCACTAATGGAAACTGTCCAGGGACAACAGAAAGCAAAGACAAATGTGTACCTACAACAGGAAAGCTACAAATTAAACAACGAAGAGATCATCCTTCAGAACATGACTTTCTAAGTTTACAGTTCTTCCCTTCAGGAATTCATTAAAAAAGAGAAAGTTACCTTTGAGAGAAAGCATGTATAATACATATTGGCTACTGAAAAATTTATACATAGTACACCAAAAGTTATTCAGGAAATCCAACAAGTCTCCTACATCAAACTACAAAAGACTCCTTTTTAATATTACTTCCCCTAGGACTATAGAGAATGTCAAGAGAAACCCCATGTAAATTTTCTTTTAGCAATAAAAGCCTACAATGTATGACTAAACTGGTTAATTTCCTCTAATGCACCATTCCTGAGTTAAGAGATTTACCAGTCTTGGAGGTCTCCTGTCCTACTTGTCTCACATATTTATGGAACAGTCGTATCAAAGCTGCTACTGATGGCCATTAGGGACACATATGGGAGCAGTCTACAGCCTGGTGAATGATTTGGAGAAAGCTTACAGAAAGTGTTAAGCTGCTTCCACTACAGTGGCAGCATAAGCAATTTAGACAGGAAGTTCTATTACTTTACAGAAACAGCAATTTTTAAAAACATTCCAGTGTTATAGACTTAATTCATCCATAGCTTTAATCTTTAAAAAGTCCATGAGAAGTTCTTTCAGGTACTTATGATAATCTTGATTGCTTTTCCATTAATCAAAGGCATAATTTAGCTAGCAATCAGATTATCCATGTTAAAGGTAAAACAGGAAACACAAATCAGTGTTCTGTTTGGTACATATCACGTATATGTTTGATTACAAATCTTTCAAGCATATAACTTCTAATCAATTATATCAAGGTCTCAGTTTTCCTCATTCTAATCATCTGCATGCAATAAAGTATCCCCAGGGGCCATGCTCCTTCTGGGCTCTATGAGCAAAAAGGTTACCACATAACCGCTGCAATTACCCATTAGAGAACATTTTGGTTCAGAGTAACGAAGATGAGCCAAAGCATTTGCTTTCCAAGACTCTGCATTACCTACAACAGGTTGTGCTTATTTGTAGTAGTAACAAAACACAAGGATAATCCTGGTAAGATATGAAAGGGCTCCTCTTCTCAAGACTGAAATGATCTATTTAATGGTTTTGGTATCTTAAACTATGACCTAAACAAATGACAGGACAAGACTCTACCACAGGAAGCATCAAGCCAAAACAATTATTTTCCTTACACATTTTGCCCTAAAATCCCAGCACTACACCCACCCAAAATTCAAACCACATAAACCATGACAAATAATACGCTTCAACACCTACATAGTTGCCTGTATAACAATATTCCATCTCCAATCCTCATTTCTCTTTCCCATTTTCACAAAAAATAAGAAATATTTTAGAGACTCACAGATAAAATGCATGTTCTAGGGGGCCACTATTTTGACATCTCATGTTTTTGAACATAGAAACTTATTTCCAACTCTAAGACCTGATGCCAGACAGCATTTAGACAATTTCTTCCTTTCTTTTTCCCCCCACTGCATTTTTCTTACTGTTCACCAAAAAATATTTCTTCAAGTATTTTGCTAATAAGCTTTCTAGGCCACACTGAGAATCTGCATCAATAAAGACTTTCATAAGCTACTATTAATTTGAGGTATCTTTTTTACTACAGAAAGTGCTTTTGTTAAATTTTGAGCAGTCAGCTGGACACAGATCTAGTCAGTTTGAAAAAAAGTTTGTGTTTAATCTCCCTTTTCCCTAGTTCCTTATCTGCACTCAAGAGCAGTAACAGCTCCCATTTCCTGTGCTCTGTCTCTTCAGCATGCAGACTTCTGCAACAGTTGGTTTGTGTTCATGTGACATTTAGAACAATTGAACTTTCAATTTCAGCTGGTATTGCTATATATAATTTAAACTGTGTCTAGGCACAATAGGTTTTTGAATCTTCTCTTATTCTTTTTTTCCCCCAACCATAAAAACAATCTGAATGTCTTGTGTGGAAGAGGCATTGAGTTGAAATGTTTCCACTATATATTCTGAAAGTAAATAAAAGTAAACATATTGAGAAACATAATTTAGTGTGCCATAACAAGGGAAATTAAAGATACAATGAAATTATTTGCATAAATGAAGCTGACAGTAAATACTCTTTACCAGAGATTTTCATAATTTGCACAGGCACTTGTTTCTTATTACAGAGCCAGCAGTTTTCATAGGAATATTTGTAAATAGTATCTAGGTACAGCTTTTACACTTATGTTACAGGGAGAGTCTGTGAATGCCAAAATTTATAAGTGCAACTGCTATATTCCTTACAAAGCAGCATTTTATCTTGAACTTGTATCCTGATCCATTGGTTCTTTACTGCAGAACCCTTCAAAAGTTACAGACACTGTACCAATAGGATCTTTTTTTTCACCAATATTGAAAGTTAAGGGAAAGAGAACATATAAGAAAGTGTTCTGGACAATGCAATCCTAAAAATTTTTAACTACAGTTCACTCCAGGTACCATCATTAGAACACGGTGAACACCAAACTTTTCAGACTAAGAGACAGATGCAAGATTTACATATCATTGATTACCATAAACCTATTAGAGACTTTGAATCTTTCCTGCCAGTGCCATTCTGTGACCATACCTGGATTACACAGTTATTATTTAGAACTCAGTCTAGGAAAGCATTACCTTAAGGAAAAAAGAATAAATCAGCTACTAAAAAATCTGAAATAAAGCAGCAAGGACTGACTAAAATGTGTTGTGTGCAAGCATAATACCAACTTGTCCTACTCGTTAGAGCTTGAAAAACCACACCCAGTTGGCTCATACCATGAACATACAAGAGGATACAAAGGAGAGTTGTAAAATATTAGTGGGCAGCACATTTAAATCCAGTGGCACTAAACAGATTCTGCTCCTTTTGTTCATCAGCTTCCACAGCTGCAGACACATTATTCAACCTAAGCATGTACTCAACCAGGTCAAACTTAAACCTAGTGAAAAGGAATTTGACTGAAGTTAGGGCAACCTACACAAGAGGTAAAATTACAGTAACAGAAGTTTTTCCAAGATCAAAATTTTGCTGTGATGCGAAGGAAAGTCGCCTTGGCTGGAGGCTTCTGCAACTGTAGCGTGACTGTTTCCAGGAGCTAGACACTAACAAAGAGGCAGAGGCAAGTGATTAATCTGAACCAAATATTTTCTTCATTTCAGGAGTTACGTCACTCTGGTGTTAGAAAGCCAAAAAAGCGGTGTGTTGTCTCAGAACATGCTCCAACAACCTCTAGCTGTGGAGACAAGACTTAGAAGAGGATCGTTCTGGGTCTACAAGCTTGAACTGGTGGAAGAGGAGGAATACATGTGAGAGCTATACGTTGGTTGTTCAGTTGAGTGCAGGGAGTAGAAACCTGCAGAGCTAAGTATGTCAGAGGGAGTTTTTAAATGTACCCTTAGGAACTCAACTGTGATGTTTACTACCTGGCCTTCAGCCCAAACAAAGTCCTCTCCCTGCCCATGAATGCAAATAAGGTACCAAATCAAGGCAGAGTTCTCAAATAATGAAGTGGCTAAAACTGTTCAAATTGGGCAACTGTAGGCAATCTTTCTTTTCATAAGCCGTATCAAATGTAACTTGAAATATCCTTGAATATAGTGAATTTAACACTAAATATATTTTCATCAAAATAAATTTTTCAGTAAGCCATTCACTCACTGAGTCTATTTTCTTGAGTTTTCTTAAACATATTAAAAGTAGAAAAAAATCCCAGCAAGTATTAAATGTTTGCATATATTATAACCTGATGTTCTGCAAACTGTATACACTTCTCAAGTGTTAATTATCAGCCTGCAAATAAATATTTGAAGAAATATAAATAATATTAAGCCAACTGCATACAGGGCTGCATCAAAATAAGTGTGAGCAGCTGGTGAAGGGAGGCAATCCTGCCTCTCTGCTCTGCTCTTGTGAAGCCCCACCTGCAATGCTGCACCCAGCTCTGGGGCCCCCAAATACAAGAAGGATCTGGACCTGCTGGAGCAAGTCCAGAGGAGGCCACAAAGGTGATCAGAGGGCTGGAGCACCTCTGCTGTGGAGACAGGCTGAGACAGCTGGGGGTGTCCTGTCTGGAGAACAGAAGGCTCTGGGAAGACCTTATGGCACTTTCCAGTACCTAAAGGGGCTATAAGAGAGCTGGAGAGGGACTTTTCACAAGGGCATGGAGTGATAGGACACGGGGGAATGGCTTCAAAATGGCAGAGGCAGGGTTAGATTAGATAGGAGGAAGAAATTCTCTACTGTGAGGGTGGTAAGGCCCTGACACAGATTATCCAGAGAAGCTATGGATGACCCATCCCTGGAAGTGTTCAAGGCCACGTTGGATGGGGCTTTCAGCAACGTGGTCTAGTGAACATGACAAGGAGGTTGGAATTAAATGATCTCTAAGTTCAACATAAACCATTCTATGATTCTAAACCAGCCAACCCTTTACACAGTATCCTACAATGCATATTGCTTTTACACTCATTATCAAGATTTTACTGAGATTAATTTTTCCTCTTAAGGTTTTCTGATTGTATCCAGATGCACACACTTTGTACTCTATCCATAAATTGAATATAGAGAAAACAGCTGCTGAACACACTCCCACCTCAGCTCTTGCTTATCTCTACACACTCACAGAAAAATGCCTCTAGAAAACATGTGATGAGAACATACCATCTATAGCCTTTAACAATATCAAAAGGGAGAGGAGAATGTAGTCCATTTTCCCCTCGTGTAAGTTAATTATAGCGATCGAAGCTTAAAAAGCTTTGCTACCTCAATGGCATTTATATTGTTGGAAGTCAGACATCCAGACTGGACTTATGCTCATTTTAGCACCTTGAATTTTATTAAGCAGCTTAATGGCATTTTGAGAATGTGGTGAAGTTTTAGCCTGTTGCACACTTGCAGCTTCTACAACAGACACAGTCACTCACTGAGTATCTGGGGTTTCCAAACAAATTGAATACACATACTGCTGAAGGGCTCTCTGCTTGGGAGAGAGTACAACATAACAAAACATGAACTGTGGTGAGGTCTTCTTTGCAGAGGTGTTGTAGGTGTCCAGGCACAAAAGCCTTCTGAGTCATAGCTAGAAATCCAGCACTCATTATCATCACAGCCAATACATACATCCACTTCATTCAACTAGATTTCAAATAAGTAATTGTTATTACCGGAGCCTTATAAACACAAGCAGTTTAAGGAAGATGAAAAGCATCTACAGAATTGAGTTTGTGACCTAGCTACAAAGGACAACAAAGCCTCACTTCTAAATGCCTTCTCTGTTTTTACTGGTAAGGTCTTCTCCTAAGCCTTCCTGATGACGTATGAGCAACTGAGTCTGGGGAGAGAGGTACTATTCACTCATGAAAGAAGTCCAAAGCCGAAGATACATAGGTACATAGGAGCAGAAGGGAGGAAAGGAGAGAGCTCTTGGACGCCACTGCAAATCTGCTACCGTTGCTGGAATGTCATGGTGAACAAGAAAAGTTTTCCATGACTGAAAAGGGCAAGTTTTGTACCTCTACTCCAAAAAGAAAACCTGGACGATCACATAAACTACAGGCTATTCTGCCTCATCTCAGTTCTAGTGAAAGTTACAGAAAAAAAAAATCATATGGAAACCATTTCCAAGCTTATAATAATAACCAGCCCAGATTTGTCACAAGCAAATCGAGCTTGACAACACTGTTTGCTTTCAGTGATGAACTGACTATCTCTGAATGGCAGGAGCACACTGGCAGCCTTTCATGCTAATATTAGTGAGGTTTTTGACATTGTCTCACTTGTAGCCGAACAGGGGAGACAATGGACTGAATGGCTGAACACAAGACAGGTGAGGGACTGACCACATAGTCAGGCTTTAAGAATAATGGTCAGTGGTTCTAAAGCTTCCTGGTGGCCAATTGCAAGTACTGCTTGACTCCCCAGAAATATTATCGGTTCCAGCATACATGTCATCTTCAACCATCTGCACTACAGAACACACAATCAGAAAGCTCACAGAGGACAAACTGGTGGAGTGCTTGATAAATGGGTAAATAATGGCTTGATAGATGCCATTCAGAAAAAATGACAAGCTGGAGAAACACACCAAGAACTTCATGAAACGTAATCAAGGCACAATCCAGGGCCCTGCATCTGGCACAAAACCACCCTAGCCTTTAGCACTGGTTGTGGAATAACTGGCTAGGACCACCATTGCAGGAAAAGATGCAGAGGTCCTGACGGACAGCAGGTTGGACATGAATCAGCAACAGGTTCTCATGGCAATGAAGGTTAACCCCATCCCAGGCTGCATTAGCAAGACTAAAGGCAGTGGGTTGAGAGAAGTGATTGTTTATGCTCAGCACTCATGCAGACTCATCTGGAATACTGAGTCTGGTTTTCAGGTCACTCCCCCCCCCAGCAAAAAAGAGATGCTGACAAACTGGAGAGAGTCCAGAAGGCTGCCACCACGACAGTGAGCTGGTTGGAGGATAAAAAAAAAACCAACCAAGAGAAGCTGAGATGGGCAGGCTTGTTTCCGTTGCAGAAGGGAAGGCTACAGGGAGTTGGAAGCGGAACAATCTGATAGAAGCTTTCTACTACTGAAAGGTGAAGGTCATAGATAAGAGCTAGCCAGACTTTCCGGAGTTACAGAGCAAAAAGGAAGGAGGTAGAGTTGACAAGTGTCACTAAAGAAAATTCCAGTTGGACAAAAAAAAATATTTCAATCAGAAGACTTGGTAAGCACTGGAACAGCAGCCCAGAAAGGTGACGGAATCTCCACCCTCAAAAACTTTCAGAACTTGGCAGGATTCTGAGCAACTCCTATTAGCTTTGAAGTTAGCCAAGGTTCGAGCAGAAGCCTGAATTTACACTGTCTGCAGAAGTACTTTCCTACCTTAATTTCATGAAATTGTCTTTGCTAACTTAGACACCAAATACATTTCCATATGAAGATCTGAATGACCATACCAGATAAGACCAAAAGTCTCTGTCACTATCTGTTCTCTGGTGATACCTAGAAAGAGGATGGCACTTGAAAAAAGGCAACAACAAAGTTACTAATCCCAAACAGTCTCTTTGGACTTCTTCAGCCAGAGGTGGGAGTTCAACAGTAGAAACACCACAGGGTGTTTCTCACTCATGAACTCTGCTGGTTGCTGTTGACCTGAGTTTTAGCACTGCAACATCCTGGTGTGAGACATTTCACAGGCTCACAACTATGTGAAGAAATACTCTTTGGTTTTGACTTTTCAACTAATTTGAAACCCTTCTGTTCTTGTTTTGGAAGCAAAAAAGTGAATCCTCTCTTTCTCCTACATACTTCTCACGTATCTTGAGATCGAAGAGACTCTTTCTAAACCATTCCTTGAAGACAGACCTCTCTAATCATTCTTGCCCTTCCGTAGACATTTTTCAGTTCTACTACATCCATTTTCAGGATGAGAGAAGGGAGAAAATAACTCATACTACTTAAGAGAAGAAGAAACCATGGATTTTAACTGCTATGTATTGAGTTCTCCATTCTTCCCTTTCCCAACACTTCTGTCCTGTGTTTGTCAACATTAACCTGACCACTCCCAGAAAACATTCACTATTAGCCCTAAGATGCTACTGAGGAATGATGATCATTTCCAACTCAGTTATTATATATTTAAGACTAGGATTAATTTTCTTTCCACCATACCTAAAAACTGTATCACACTGCATTTGTCTATACTGAATTTAATCTATTTTAACACCCCTTCAGTCTCTCACTATTTTTCTCTAATGGTTCACACTTGGGCTATATCTGTAATACCTCAATTATCTTAGTATCATCAAGGAAACTGCTTCATATCAGCACTTACTTTTTCTTCCAGGCTGTTCAAACAGCTGAGTATTACCAGGATGCCAGCAGAATCCTAACACCAATCTTCCTCCATTACAGAGGCTGGCCACTAAATCTTGATGTTTGTTTTTTATCTTGCCCAGTTCCTTATCCACATGAGGACTTCAGTCTTTCTTGCAAGAGTTCCTGGTAAGGCTTATCTCCAAGAAACATTCAGTAATATGAATAAACTGTCAACCAAGTCCATCTCACCAGCTCCTTCAGTTTTTTAAAAACAACTCCAATACCTTTACATGGCATGCACTTTTTAAAAGTCACATTAACTGATGCACATTATTCCATACTTGATTAGTCAGGATACTATTTCTGCATCAATAAGCCATTGTTGGAATGGAAAAATCAATTACATATATTAAGAACCTCACTAAAATTTTACTTAAAGTAGAAAGCATGGACACAGTCTTCTACTTTGCCTTTCTTCCATAGCTATCCAACAAAATCCTCAGACTACTTCAGCATTTATCAGAGTTAAGAGGAGGACTGAACACAGGAGAAAGGGATTTCTCCTAAGCCAAAGAAGCTTTTTATACCAAGTGTTAGGCGCTGCATTTCTACTCCTTTAGAGGTGTAGGATGCTAGGCCAAAGTCTAATGGCCACTGTGAGAAATTTCAAATACCACCTTGATGCTGCCCACAAGTTTTCCTAACTGGTACAGAGCAATAACGAAAGACTGAATTACACATTTCTTGCATGACTGAAGTTTTGAAAAAAATGTAAGCCTTTATTCTCCTCCAAATCTTTAGCCTTACACCAGACTTTAGCACCCCAGTTCTCACAGTGATCTGGTGACGTGCTACAACACTGGCCAAATTCCTTCTTTACTTATGTAGCTTCAAACGTAAGGAGCTGCAAATAAAAATGGAAACTAAAACACAATCACTTTCAGACCATAACATTAATCAAAACGTTTCTAGCCCACAGTAACTGGATATATGAAACCAGTTCAGATGCAGCAGAAAAAAGTGAAAAAAAAAAGTTTGTATAGCTATTATTTGGTTATTGGGAATTATAGAGTAAAAGTTGACTTCAAAAAAGCCAATTAAAGAAAGAAATTGAAGGAACAAATATTTGGTTGTATAAATAAGACCATTAACTATTCTCCAGACTCCTGCTAATAAGAATTTTCAAAGGTTTCTTTTCTAAAAAGTGATTTTCACAGAAAACAGTATAGACAACAGAAACAAAGCATCTTTTGTATAGGTTTGCAATTCTGTAAAGAACATTAATTTGCCTTCTGTATTTGGTAGAAAGTAGTTAATCAGGTCTAACTTGTACCAATTCCTATACAGGGAACTTTTAACTATATATCCTGACTTGACAGATCTCTGTGTGCATCTTCCTTCCTCAGTGTTACAGCATCTTGGCTGAAAGTAACTCCTTCCCACATAAAATGTGATTTTTTTAAAAACATAAAAAGCTACATTGTGTATCTTTTCAAATTAACTCAGTCATGAGCAAGGGGGAATTAGAAATAGATTTTTAAAAATCTTACCAAGTACATGAAGTCATTAAACAAGGGGGAAGAAAAAAAAAGAATTTCAAGAAATAAAAAATAAAAAGAGTCCTACCAGATTAGGTGGGGGGAACCATTACAGAACTATGCTCTCCTTTCAAGGGTCAGAAAAATGGTGTGCTTCCTCTCCTCAACTGTGTTAGCTTATAACACCTGAAAAGCACCAGAGATTTGTATGAATCTACAGGTCTCCAGGACAATTCAGTTGAAGACTGAGATATAAATAAGCTTTTTTTCAAATGCCCCTACATTAAATTAAGCCTGGCCAGACAGCTACGGAAAACAGAGAGGTGCAGTGATGAAATCGCCTTTCAAAAAACTAGAAGCAAAGACAACTTAGCACTACTTTAGGCAAGAAGAACAAGGAAACACAGGAACATGTAAGAAAAATTAAGCATCTCCTGAAGAGTTTTAATAAACAAACAGTGTCAAGAGAAAAATTAAACCCCACAAGAAACAGCTTCAAGCATTAAGCTGTTTTCTTGAGACTAAATTAGACCACCATGCTCACCGTTTCAACAAAACAGAAAAGTAGAGGACATCTATTACAGATGATGCCAGAGAAAAATGAGGCAGGGTGCAATAAACTACTGAAAATTTTCCCTCAAAGCAGTAACAATTAGCATTTCCATACAGAATTACTGAAATTCTGCAAGTTTATATACTTCATTTTTTCCTCAACGATTCTTGGATTATTTCAGACCAGAGTCAGCATCATTATTTGTCACTGGACTTATCCAAAATGTAAATGGTATCAGCACTTTTTCAGTAAACTCTTCTGATGAGTAGTTCTTATCAATTCCTTGAAATTGTAATAGTTTTTCTTTGTTCTAGGCAAAATCAGAAAAGGAAAATAAAGTTAAAAGAAAAGAGTAGTAGTATATTTCAGGAATGGATGGCTTAGAACAATGTCTAGATAGGTTAATTAGGTAAAAGCATTAAAATAAAATCTTGAAGAGATATAGATCCAAACAAGGCAATTTTACGAGCCCAAAAGCAGTTGGAGAAAATTTGGATTTTTAAAAAATAGTTCTTTTTAAAAACAGTTTCAATGTTTTTGAAGGGTAAAGCCTAGTAGCTTCTCTTAGTTACAAACAAGTCAGTTTTATAACTCAGGAAGACAGTACTGTGTATTTTAGAGCAGCTGTGTCTAGAAAGAAACCATCATTATATTATTCAAAGCTGCTACTTCATTACAGGAGAGAATGAGCAGCAAAAATTCTTGGACTATCCATCTGCTACACACATACTTAGTCAATAGAAGCAATCACACTCCTTCAAAATATTATCCTGTTACACAAACAGCAAGTAACTTATTTCTGAATACATTATGAACTTTTGAACAAGGCTTCCTACAAGAAAATTAAGTGCTTTCCAAAGCCATTTTACAGTTACAGAAAATTGTCTTACATCCTTATGTAAGTAAGTTGACAACCATTTTAGAGCCCTGTCTAGAGCTACCCTGGGGACATCAGAGGCCAGTCCTTTTCAATGCACTTGTTTACAGCTGCCACCCTGGACTTACACCTCAAAAGATATTTCTTTGCTCTTCTTCTTTTAGTAGGAATATTGGAGTACTAACAAGAACCTAAGCATTGCTCCCTGTCCAAAGAAGCAGCTGAGTTGCAAAGCTAAGGTCACCAAGCAGGTTTGTGTCCTGAGCAAGTCCTTCCATTTGTTTTGATCCTTCTTTCTTCTCCGAATATTTGTTTGTTTTAATCACAGCACCACCTCTTTAAATGAAAGAGGTCATTGTCCTTCTGTGCATTTGCAGAGTCCAGACACCATGATACTGTCTAGAGATCCCATTTCCAATCAGACCGCTCCCAAAATAACCTATTCCAGCCAAAGTGACATAATTTCTTGCAAGACAATTAAGCATTATTGATTCAAATTAGCAGACCCATACCAGAATATGTGAATGACCGAAGTTCTACTCAACATGTTATCTGTTTTCTTTCCTTTTCACAAGTTTACAAGTCAAGTTAATCCACAGAGCTCTTAAAAAAGCTGAGGTAAATCAAAAGAAGTTGTGAAGCAGTTAAATTACTGGCTATCAAGACAAAGTATCTTAACAACAACAACAAAAAGCTTTATTTAAATCAAATATCTCGTATTGTAAGCAATCAATTACTTTGGCATATTTCACATTCTGGGTTAGCAAATACTTCCCACACAGTGTATCTTCAGGCTGTAAGTTGTAGGAGGCCAAGTGCACAATGCAGGCAGCTTTTTGACTTAACGAGGACTGATGGATCCTGTCAGTGTGCCCTTATAGCAAATACCCATCTGCCAGAACAGTACTTCCCTAAATCTGTGAGCCCAAAAGGCACACTCTTATGCTGATTATATAGGAACTACTGATTTTCAAGGCAATGGGAAGATGCTTAGTAAAGTAAAGCACTTTCCTCCTATTACAATATCTAGGGAATGTTTGAAGCTCATCTTTATTCATTTCTCAGTTCTTGAAAAACACTCACTATGCTAAGACTCAAATACTTCATCGATATTCTTGTTTTATGTCAACATTTAAAGATCTTAACACGCTAGCTACCATATTAACATTATTCCTATACCAGAAAACATCCACAAACCAAGAAGATCAACCACAAACCACAAGATCACAGGCCACTGTCCTGTGAAAACACTACAAATCAAGTATGGTGCAATTAGGAATTGCAACATCAGGTAAGTGTTCACTTTGAAGATACTAACAGGAGATCTTCTGTAAGATGTTTGAGAATACCTTTCTTCAAGTATTTTCCTACAGGCACAATGGGCTACTGATAACCAAGCAACAGTTCTAGCTCATGATCACACTGGTACTGCCTTTTACTGTGTTTTCTCCCTTCATTAATCACTTTAAAATATATTTTACAGTGAGTGGGCAGGGGTGGAAAAGACACCAACAGGAGCCAATTTCTTCAGCTACGTTACAACGTCAAACTTCTTACAAAGTCCCACAGTATTGGATTTTTCTTAAAACACAGGTTTTTTTAGAGCAGAGCCTAGTGCAGAAAAACAACAGCAGTACAAAAGATGTCACACTTGTTTGCTGACACACACACACAACGTGTCAAAACAGGAAGTGCATTATTCAGCAGCACAGGAACGCTCGGCCTGGACATTCAACGCACTCGGTGAGTCAGAGCACCAAGGCTGAAGATGGATTTAGTGTGAGATAAGTGTTCACGATGAGTTAGCACAGAGCTGACTGTTACCAACATCCAGGTTTAGCTTATTTTGCCAACTTTCTGTTTGAAAAGCACTTAAAAATCAGATCATCTAAAAAGGGGCCTGCAAGAGAGGTGGAATGGGACTTTTTACAACAGCAGGTAGTGACAGGACAAGGGGGAATGGCTTCAAACTAAAAGAGGGCAGGTTTAGATTAGATACGAGGAAGAAATTTTTTTATTGTGAGGATGGTAAAACATTGGAACAGGCTGCCCAGAAAACTTGCGGATGCCTCCTCCCTGGCAGTGTTCAAGACCAGGGTGGATAATCCCTTGAGCAACTTGGTCAAGTGGAAGGTGTCCCTGACCTTGGCAGGACGGTTGAAACATGGTGATCTTTAATGTCCCTTCCATCTCAAACCATTCTATGATTCTATCATGATACACATTATTTTTACATTGATGTATGGATGTACAGTGAACTAAATGTTTCAAGTTGTTACTTCTGTCTTTAAGTTCTTCTTGAACCACTTTCACTGAACAACTTTTGCTGCTTCATGTTCAAAGTTTTGACAAAAGTACTCTGACTCTTAGAATTAGGTTCAAAATCAACAGAGAGTAAAGCTTATAAACATGGGGAAAAAATAAAGTACTGCAACCAGTTATGCCAAAAAATTAATCTTGCACCTCTTCTGCTTCACTGGGTAAAAGTTGATGTGAACTGTTTGACATCTTCATTAGTGACCTGGATGATGGGTCAGAGTGCACTCCTCCAGTCTGCAGAGGATATGAAACTGGGAGGAGCTGTTAATACGCCAGGTGGTTGTGGTGCCATTCCTACGGATCTCACCGGGCTGGAGAAATGGGCAAACAAGAACCTCATAAAATTCAACAAAGGGAAATGTAAAGTCTTACACTTGAGAAAAAACAACCCTTTGTATCAGAACATGCTGGAGACCAACAGCCTGGGAAGCAGCTTTGCAGAATAGAGCCTAGGGTCCTGCTGGACAAGTTGCCTATGACAGAAACGTGCCCCTGAAGCAAAGGCTACCAACAGCACCCCAGGCTGAGTTAGTAAAAAACACTGCCAGGGGGACCAAGGAAGGTGATCCTTCCCCTCTACTCTAACTAGCCCAAAGTGCCAGGGCCAGTTTTAGGTCTCCAGTACAACAGAAATATGGACATACTGGAATGAGTAAAGAGAAGGCCACAGAGATCACTGGCAGATTAGAGAATCTGACATGGCAAGAAGGGCTGAGAGAGCTGAGATTGTTCAACCTAGAGAAGAAAAGGCTCAGAGGAAGCCTTATCGAAGTGTATGAATACCTGATGGGGACAACAAAGAAGAGGGAACCAGACTCCTCTCAGGAGTGCCCCATAAAAGTACAACAGGCAATGGGCACAAAGAGAAATACAGAACATTTCTTGTAAAAAAAGATAACCTTTTTTTAATACCACAACAGCCATCAAACACTAGAATAGGTTTGCCAAGAGAGGCTGGAGTCTCCATCTTGGGAGATAATTGAGAACAGTCTGGCTATGACACTGAGCAACCTGCTCTAGTTGACCCTGCCTGGAGGGCAGGCTACTGGACTGGACTGCCTGCAGAGATACTTTCTAAACTCAGCTATTCTGTGGACTCAGGATACAAACAATATGTGCTTCATATAATCCCAGTCTCCTACATGTTTCTCTGTAAGAATCCAGTAAATACTGCAGTTCCATGAGAAATTAGTATCTTATTAAATCTGCGGCCAGTATTTTTGCTGATAGAGCTGTCAACAAAAGAAGCCAAACAGCAGCTCTGAGAAGGTGCTCACATATCCTGTGCTTTTACAATTCTCCTGTTGATCAACTTTTTTTTAAAGCAGTAGCAGCCCATCTAACCCTAAACTGCTTGCCAATAAACAGCCCAGAATATTTTCACAAGTGATCATTCCTGCTTTTGGTCTTCCATCTTCCACTTTTGGGGTCTTAGTCTATACAGCTTGCTATCAGTTTAATAATTACTCATACTTCTAAATATATGGATGAATTATCCAGCTTCCTGTCATCACTTGTTTATTAGTTTCAGCAAAGAACTATGATAACAATGTTTGCATTCATTTGTTTTCAAATTGTCAGCTTTCATCTTACATGCTCTCATATGAGACTAGCAGAATTCCCCATCAGTAGGATTTAAAGAAAAAGATTCCAAAGCAGTTTGGTGGAAGAATAGCTGACAACCCTCTTGTCCTTGAGAACGGACTGGATGGGGTGGGGGGGAATATTCAAGAATTATTTTGTACACTTAAAGAGCTTCTCCAGATTCAGCTGAAGAGCTCTATTTACTTCCCCTGAGCTGAACTGCTGAAGAACGGCTGAAGTACTTCCACTCCAGCAGCAACCACAATTTAGCTATGGAACAGGGATTTCCCTCTGCAGTTTGAAGCACTCTTTCACATGAAAAGCGCTCTGTGGAACATACTGTAAATGTAGAACTATTACACAACTATTAGCTAGTGATGCTGGCATGAGGAAGCTAGAGGGAGGAAACAGGAAGGATATAAACACAAGTCTGCAATCTTTTATATTTTACTCACAGAAGGGAAAATCACCAGCATCCAAAGCTCCAAGAGATATATCTGAGCTACTATGTTGTGAACAAAATTTAAAAAAAAAAGTGATACACATTCATTTTACACAGCATTTGAATAAACTGGAAATAAACATTCGCAGAGTCTCAGTCCCACAGAACCTTGGAGGCACCTGACTCCTAAAGAGCAAAATGAGATTTCATATCAACTTACTTTAGTAGACTTTAGCCTTTAGTGTTCATTTCTCTGTGCTGCTTTTTCACCTCCACCACTAAAATGTTTTGATACATGACTCACAGCTAAGAACATTTCAGAGGACATACTCAAAAGATTTGAGCAGACACTGTTCTGGCAGGTTTTATTAAACAACGAAAAGCGTTGTTAAAGATTACAGGAACAATCCAGAATTTGAATGGCTGCTGGGAAGAGTCAATAAACACCACCTTTGCTTGGAAATTAAGAGTTTCAGTGCAACGGTGTCTCACCCTCTTACTGTTTAGCTTGCTAACTTTACAAACAACATTCCATTCTGTTATGTATATTTTTGTTGAGATATTTTAGGGAAAAAGAATGCTTGTGGAAATAAAAGAATTAGTCCAAAATATTCTCTACCTTTTAAATGGCTGGCACCTTGACAATTCATCTTAAGTCATAAGCACCAAAACAAAAAACTCACTGATCCTCACTGCCAGTAATTTTTCAGGAATGTAGCAACCAAAGCTGCAGTAACAACTGGAATACACCTAAAATGCAGTCTTAAAAACATGTTCTTAACATTAAATGCCTTCACACTGTTCTGGCTATGGAAAGTACTAGAGTGCTCTTTACAACTATTTTAAAATTTAAGCCTGATGCTGTCAGGTTCAAAGTACTTCTGGGTGACAGAAAGGAGCCTTCATATGTAAAATGGGAATCAACACTTGGTCCTTCTGCTTCTCAGGACCCGAGCAGAATGGAGCTAGTGGAGGAGGACGTGCACAAGAAGAACATTGCCAGAGAGCCTGCAGAACCAACACTGCAAAGAGCACACAATGCTCGCGTGTGAAGGCACAGCATGATCTCAGCACAACAAAGTTGACTTTGCATAAACGTCTTCTATAGACTGCAAAATGTGGATACACTGACACGAGAGACGTTTAAATAAGCATTTTGCAATAGAGATCCTTCTCCCAGGTGCCTTCCACAGGTACTGCTATTTATGTGGTAGACCTCCTGTATATGCAACATGAGACTTCAAACAAAGGTTTCCATTGATTCCTATGAGCATCATCCTTGCAGTTCAACAGTTCTCGGAGGCACTGAGCGTTAAGGTCATCGCTGAGTCCTTCACCTGCCTCACAACACCTGGTTAAAGTCCAAGACCACCTATGCAGCACTGGGAGACCTCCACCCTGCAGGCAGACCCAGTATCTCAAGGCACAGCTTTTACCAAACTGTACTTTGCTTATTCGCCTCCACAGCCCTCCAGTACGTCTGTCCCTTTTTATATTTTAAGCTCATCTCCATCTTCGGGGGACCAAGCAGCCAGGGAACCATATTATACTGCCACCTCCACTCCCTCCCCTTTAGCACGTCTCCTAACAACGCCACGTAGATCCAGATAATCATCTGGGATGAGCACTTCAGGCAGCCCTCGGTGTTCCTGAGGGAGTATGTTCCACTCACACGCCCCAACCCCTCCACCCCAGCCCGGCTCCGTGCGAGCCCACTCCCCCCTCACACCGCCCCGCGACCCCAAGGACCTCACTTCTCTCCCAGCTCCTTTCCAGCTCTTTTTGTGTCCCCAGCGTGGCCCGGGGGCCTCCCCCGTCCCCTCAGGGCACGGAGACACCAGGGAAGAGCCGCATATTCCAGGCACGTCCCTCTCCCTCCGCGGAGGGGGATGGGAAGAGCAGCAGCGGAGCGGCACCAGCCGAGACGTCAAGCGGAGGAAAACGGGGACAGGCGGGAACTACGCGATGGGAATCGCTCCCAACCTCCATCCCACAGCCCCGGGGCTCCCGAGGCGGGGAGAAGGGAGGGGGAGAAGGGGCTCTCCCTCAGCGCTGCTCGGGCGGGACGCTGAGGGCGTTAACGCGCTCCCCCCGCGCCGGGGGCGGCCCGGCACCCACCTTGAGAGTGGGGTACTCCTGCACCTTCAGAGTCATTGAGAGCTGAGCGGCTGATTCCTGCACCGCCATCTTGGATCAGGCACCGGCCTCCCCCCTCCCTGCCTTCCCTCCCGCCCTCCTTCCCAGCGCGTCCCGGCGGGAGCTACCTACGGCGCGCGCGGCATGCCGGGAAACGGCGCGCGCCCCGCCCCGGCCCTCATGGACACGGGGCGAACCAACGCCGCGCGCTCCCCCCCCTCCACCCCACGCCGCGGCGGCTTGGTACGCTCCGCGGGGGCGGTGACGGAGGAAGAGCGACGGCTCGGCGGCCAATGAGCGGCTCCCTTTCGCACGTTCCCCCGTCGTCCGCGCTGACACCGCCCCAGAGCTTGGGAAGCCGCGCCTGAATGGGCAGCGGTGCGGGAATGGGCGGGGCCGTGTGAACGCGCGGACAAATCAAATGGGATTACGGCATCGGGATAGGCGGGATTTGGGGGTGCTATGGACACCCAGCCACCCAGTGGCGGCAGAGAGCGATTTCCCATCGCCCAATCAGAATCTCCGCTGAGGCTGGGTGGGTGGGGCCGAAAAGTAAATTTTGCTGGCGACTTAAAACGGCCGTTTTAACCCCCCCCAGGGGTCCGG
>VZTH01001006.1:0-41853 GCA_013397815.1 Aleadryas rufinucha | reverse complement strand
TCCCCTCTTTTTTTTTTTTTTTTTTTTTTTACACCGCCGAGCCTTTTTGGAGTTAGCAAGAAAACGTGTGAAAGAATGTTAACAAAACAGAGAGGTGTTGCAGATGTTTATACTTTAGTTCTTGCGTTGCGCCTGGCGATTCTGGCAGAGGGATTCAGTGCACATGAAGGAACGTAAGAAGCATCTGTTTTACCTACCGAGCTTGTGGTTTCGAAATGTGCCCATTGTAACTTGAATATTTACATAAACAGATGAAGCGAGCACGTTCCCGGTGCAGTGTGGCAGGTCGAGATCTCATTTGTTTGCTACTGTTTTTGAAGGGGGGGTGGGGGGGAGAAAATCCAAAAGAGCAAGGAAAGGAATATCTGTGACACGACATGTATGCTCCTAGATAAACTCCTGCCATCTCGGAGTGCCTTTAAATATTTGAACAGCTTCCGTTAAGTCAAATAAAATTGGTTACCATGAGAAACAAAAAAGTCTAATAGAATAGTTGAGCACACTAATGAAAATCTGAACGTAAGATTGTTTCAGAATCATTCAAAGAATTGGATTAGACAGAAAACCTTGTCAATAACAGTCATAGTAACACATTTAAACATTTTTGCTTCTGAGATCCTGGAAAACAGCACACAGTACAGAAATAACAGAGGTGGATGCTATGTTATCTTACAGTCGCATAAATTGAAATGTAATTGTCTACTAATGATATTAAAATCAGTCTGGTTGTAGAATCTTATGCTTGATGGATGTATCGAGGCATACACAAATAAAATCTGAAATCTTAAAGGACAATGATTCAATGTCCGGAGCCAGTGGTTAAATCAGATGTGGTAACTATGGTGAGAGGTAAAGTTACTTAGCTTCCCACAAACCATGCATATGTGGATTTCTTTTCGTATAATGGAGATTAAGGAGAAAAGGATTAGAAAATCTAAAGAGAAATTTTGAGTCGGAGACCTGTAGCCTTGCTCTGGGAATTAACACTGAGGAGGCTTTTAGAAGAGAGGCAGGGTGGAAGTAAACACACTCTTGTAATATATATTGATGATAATTCTGGAAAGGAGTCTTTCTGGTTGGGAATATCAACAGCAGCTCATGCATACAGGAACAAAATCAATCCTCTCCATATTAAAAAAATCCTCCTACTCCAGCAAAACAAAAGCAAAACCCAGCATCTATTTTCACATTACCAAGTGACAGCACAAAATCAGGTAAAGTCTGCTATTCTGAATGAATGAATTTTAGGTTCCTGCAGAATGAAACAATATTGATGTATCTGGATTGCTTCGCATTCCTATTTTTAAACATGTGTATGATACATATTTAGGATTTTTTTTTAACTTCAAAAATAGTGGTCATAGGAAGTAGGAAATAAAATCAGAGCTTAGTGTTCTAGCTGGTAAATATTGGGGGAGTTTGGACTGCAGCCAGAGAGACTTGGACCATGTTTCTGATTTTGCTTGAGTTGAGAGGGTTCAGTGTTATCCTGAGCTTTTCAGGGAGGAACTTCAGATTATGCTGATCAGCTCCAAGGGGTATGGGAGGGATTGTCATGCTTGCACATAAAACTCTGGTGTTCTGAGACAGCCGCCAGAGTTGCTAATTAGTGATTAGCTATTTGAAATCTTAGGAAACAGAGAGGGGAGAGGTCAGATTCAATTTCCAGCACAGAGGGACCATTTCCCTGTAATAGTGAAAAGTACATTCACTATGAGACTGCAGAGGCATCTGGGGGATGTGAGGTGTGTTCAGCTTTCTAGTAATAGATGCTTAAGTGTATTGGGGTTTTGGCAATGCATTAGACACACCTTTAATAAAATGTTGTAAAGTTTTGTGTTTCCCCTCCTCCCTGTCCCCACTGTGGTTGTGAAACACTTGTTTCATGAGGAGTTTGCAGGGGAACTGGTAGTTGAGCATAACCTAGACACATGATGTTACAAGTTTTAAGGTGTTTCTGGATTTTCTAGGAAACACTTTGAGCTTTTTGTGGGTCATAATCTCACACTTTCCCTTATCAGTTGCTCGAAGAGAGTGTGATACCTGTTTAGGAGACTGGGTTCACTATCTCTGTGTGACACTGTGGATTAAACCCATGAATGGAATGAGTGCTTCTGGATTTTACACCAAATGATAAATAATAGACCTAACAGCAATGAAATTCACATTTGTTACAAATTGTTTTCACAATAGGAATGCTCAACACGTTTTATTGATTTTTCTTTCAAAATTTTCATTTCTTCAAAGGTATTAAACGTTCACTAATTGTATTCTGCGCTAATAAGGTAGGCAAGGAGGAAAAAGAATTGAATTGCTGCCATCAGTGGACAATATTTTGCTTTTTTCTTCATGTTGGAGTTGACATTTATGGAATGGTACATTGTTATTGCATTAATAACGGATTATTATTTTAGAGGAAAATTTTTATTTGTATAGAGATTGCTGTTTTAGATTGAAGCAGAAAGCTTCCATATCTAGAGCAAAACTCAGATATAGCTATTGATGCGTAACAATTCATTTCCTTGTCCAGTGTGTTTTGAAATTGTTTTATCATCCTACTTTATTAGGATGTATTATATTTAAGAGCAATCTACCTGATATTTCAGGCACAGGATGCTGTATAACCTAATGGATAGAAATAGTGGAATTGGAACAAATAGTGTTTTTCTTCCTTTGCTATTGGATTAGGGCAAGTCAATTCACCTTTCTGTTTCTGCTTTCCATCTACAAAACAGGTGTAATGGTAATTCCTTCAATATCTACTGATGAAATTTTGAGATAAGCAATATTTTGTCTTATAGGAGCACACATGGTGGATACTGACTTATTTGCATCAAAAGTCCTAAAACATTAAAAATAATTAAAATACTAGTGATTTGATAATAAAATGTTTCCAGAAAGAAATTTGGAGTTACTACTGGTGAGGTTTTTTCAGACAATTGTGGCCATGGGAGTGTTTTAGGGTAGCTGAATATCAGCTGGCTGGTTAGTACCTTGATAGTGAGTATTGACAGATTATACATGTCTGGTTTAAATCTTCAACAAAAGATGGGCCTTTATTGAACTGTTCAGGTGTTCTGTTGGGATCCAGCCAGAAGTATAGTTTCAGCCGCATCTTAGGATGCTGGAAAAAAACCCCAACCAACCCTCCGTTTCCCCAATGAGTCTATTTACATTAGTACTCGAGAACCTCTGGCCTTCCCAATTAAATTTGTAGATTGCAAGACGGAGAAGTCCCGTGCAAATGGCTGTGTTTGTGCTCACCCTCCTACAGCTGAGTAATTCCACTGAAGTCACTGGGTCTGCTGAAGTGAATAAGGGTTTTCAGCACTCGACTTTGCTGTATTTATCTTGTTCCTTTTGAGAACGGTCATGGAAATTCTCCAGCGGCATGTGAAGTGTGAAGTGCTCTCAGGTATTTGAGAGATGATTCTTGCTCCATTTGCACACTGTATGAAGTTGTGTAAATTGGTTTCAGGTGCAGTATGGAGTAGATGGGGGTAGTTCAATGCTGAAAATTGTGACAGTATAGAAAGAATTCAAGTAGGCTATCAGCCTGTACAGGTTATTCATCACAGGTCACAATACAGCTTATAGTTTGTGACTTGCCAAGGTCTGATCAGTTTAATAAATTGCCAGAGAAGAGCATTTATATATAAAATTTGATGACAAAATTTAGGAAATCATAGTTTGAAGTACAAATTGCACCTTAAGTTTTCACAGTTTCCTTCATGTGTGACCCTGCCTCAGTTATCTACTCGTATCTTTTTCTCTGTAGACAGCAGAATCAGTATTTTGTTACTGAAAATGATCACTTGCTGTGGTTTGGTTTTGGGTTTTTTTTAAATATAATTGAAACAGCCCCTAACACTTTTTAAAATATACTTTTATTTTGCTACTCAAAGGACAAGGTTTTATTCTAAAAAAGAATTCTTATACTAAAACCCATTTTTTCCAACAGTTTTCCATTTGAAGGGAATATTTTTCTTCATCTGGAGAACAAGCCAATACGGCTTAGTTTGTAAAATTTGTTTATGCAATGGTATTTTCTATGTACACAGTGCTTGGAATGTGTCTTAGCACATAAATAATAGAATAAATAAAAGCTTTTGTATCCAAACAGCTTCTGTTTATATTTCTCAGTAAGAAGTGTGTGTGTGTGGAGAAGGATTCTTGTAGCTTTGAGAAACTGAGTGTATGCTTTGTCTAGTAAATTATGTCATTTGTTATCTTGCTAAATCTTAGAGCATCAACTACATGACAGTTTCCCTTTAGAACAGTAAATATTAGGTGGTGTTTCTGTGGAAATCATTCCAACTTATGCTGTGTTCTTGAGATATTTCTCTACCTTTCTCCAATATCTGTGCTTGGGTTTTGTAGAGGAAAGTTAACCAGAGACAATGTTGTCATCTGGTAACGCCTGTGCAAACTGGAATATCTTCCTGGTGTTTTGCAAGGAAATAATGATGGTTTGAAAGCTTTTGCATGACATTTTTTTGTAGATCTTTCGTACATTCCCTGCTTTGCTTACTGACACGCCTCCAGAAAAAGTATGGCATGACATTTTCTCATATCTTCTTTTAAACTGTAAAATGTATGTGTATCTTTTCTGGTGGTTTGTTTATGCTGCACTGTGACAGACAAATAGAGATAAAAAAATACTGTACTTAAAAATACTTAGAATAATACAGTCTTTAAATAACAACTTCAAACATCCTCTCTTCTTTTATTCTTCATCTCTGCAGTGAGGGAGTGATATCAGGGAGTGATAGTCGTTCTGACTTTTCCATATAAGTGATGTGAATTTGATATAATGCAGTTACTATATCATTCCTCTGGCCCTCTAGTACAAATATATACAAAAGAAAGTCCATGATATTGTTCAGCATGAGTTGAGAGGTGACCAGTGGAGTTCAGGCTGTGAGAAACAGGCAAAGAGATGCGTTACATTTACATTGTTGTGCACAGGTTGATGTGTTTCCTCAAATGCTGGCACAGAAATGAAAGAAAAGATCCTGTTTACTTAAGGTCAAAGTGTCTGGGAAGGATTCTCTAGAGAAACAATTGCCATTTCCCATTTTACTCTATGACTGTGGGACGGGAAATGGATTTTGCAGATTTTTACCTCCTGGGAAGTCAGCTTGAAGAAGGTAAAGATTGTGGTAGAGTCATTGGACCATAAAAGTTAAGCAGATAAAATCATTTAACCTATTGAGGATAGAGTGTATTACTTTCAGCCCTATGTTACTAGACAGGTGAAGATGTCGAAAACAAGGTGTGTTCATGTTGGAGCAATTAAAAATTTAAGTTTTCTGATCCTGGTAAGACTATATCAAAATAAACACACTTGTATCCTGGCTGTGTATCAAGGTTTCTGTACCTTATTGGTACTTAATTTGAATATGACTTAATTAAATCTACGTCACATTGCTTTTAATTTGAGCATCTCTGCCCACCTAATTAAGGGAGAACTTGAACTGTGGAAGGGCTAAAAGCTTGTACAGAAAGGATTGCCTGCTCCTGCTGTGACTGGGGGGAGCAGTATAAACCTAGAGAGCACAAGAAGTTAGCAGTAGAGTGCTCAAGTTGAAGGAACAGATAGTTTCAAGTTTCTAATTAGCATTGCACAACAAAATTAGTAGATGCATAGATAAGTATGGCAGGTATTTCCAGCAGTCTTTAATGTCATTCTAAGTTTTGGATGCTTGCGTTTGATTTTGTTCTGTATTTGACTACATCTTTACCTCTGTTCTGCATTGTTTGTTTCAGGGTTTGTGGTTGATTGATAGTGTTTTGTCTTGCAGTAATGTGTCCTAAATGCACATACATAATTTTCTTTCTCTGATTTAGAGCCCACTGGCAGTTTCTTTGCCTGCCAGTCACAGGTTTCTCGGGAATTCCAGTAAGATTTTCTGTTTCTTTGGATGTGTTTCTAGATGGAGCAATGTCAGAATTGGGTAAGGAAAGGCACAGCAGTCTGGTCATGAGTTGGTTTGTAGATTGTGGTTGTTCAGATCCCTCTTGGGAGAAAGGGACAGTCTATTAGCAAGCCTGAAGATGTAAGTGGATGTTTTCTGGGTGTAGAGGTCTAAAGGATGAAATGCTAAACTGACCCTTCTCCTAACATATGGGCAGCATGTTCTAATGAGAATTATGAGTACAGGCTGGGAAGTTCCTCAGTGTGTTTATGATTGCTGCTGCCTCAATAAACAAGTCTTTGCCAGCTCTTTTCTATCCCGGTGCTTTGATTTTGTGGGCAATTTCCGTCTGCATAATATTGATGAGTCAGAGTATTGTCAGCTGGAGTACCTCAAATTATATGAAAGGACATAGAGTACAAAATATTTTCTAGTGTTTTGAGAAGAGATGATGACATTCTGACAATTGGAAGGTAAGGCTGAAAAGTGCAGGGCACCATGCTATGCATTTCTGATCTATGTTTTGGGAGTAATGTCCTCAGCTGGGCCAGAGTAATTTTCAGGAAGCCACTTCTCGCGTTGACAGCCGTTTCCATAACGCTGTTTACAGGGAATTCTGACTATGTCATAATTGGAAATTAATGTTTGACAAGAAGTGATCTGCACCTGGAACAGTAACTTGTTTAATACCTGGTGTCAATTTTTCAACTCTTCCTTAGAGTACCTCTCCTTCATTATATGTTTAATAGCTTTGTGTTAAAAAAAGTGAGGACTTTTGTGTAAGATCTTAACTGTTGCTTTCAGACTGCAATAACTTTGTATCCTGAAAGGTGTTGTCTCAATTTTATCATTTAACTTGTAATTACTAAAACATGTAACCATTTACCATCGAGTAGTTGCACTTCATAATCCTTGTGGGTCTCTTCCAGTTCAGGATATTGAATGATTCTATGATCTTTCTTATCACTAAGGTTCACAATGGGCTTTTTTTAGGGGTGCAGGCAGTAATTTCTAAGAGTATGGTCACTGTAGTTTCTGCCTTCTTTCCTAAATTTGTAATTGGTATAAAATTGGTCATAGTTTGCAGTGACCAAGTTTGTATAGCTCTAGAAGAAATTATTGTGTGTATGTTGCAGTCCAGGAAACCAGTGTATACCTGAAGTTGCTCTGAGGGCTTTTTATGAGCCCATGGTTATTTATTGTAACTATAGAAAGTCTTTTATGTTAGTAGGCTGTTACCCAAGCTAATTAAAAATGACAGACACTGTTGTTGCAAATAGTAACCATTGACTATGCAGTAAAAACATCTGAAGAAGCGTATTAACTGCAAAATGGCTAAAAATATGCAATGCAGATATTAATTTGTCCCATCATCCTGAGAAGTTTGCCTACAGTTAGGAACCTATCTAATGTTTTTCTCTTAAATTAGCTTTTTTTGCTATTTTCAGTCTTTGCATGTGTTTTAGAGCCTTGAAATTAAAGGCATGATGTAAACACTAGGTATTAAAAGGATCAGATAATTTTAATATTATTTTAAAGAGGTATTTGTAGAATTCTAGCTTTGACTTGCTGCACTTTGATAGCAAAAATGTTACATATTTAATCATTTTAGAATTACAGTAAAATTTTAATTTAGAAATAGTGTTATGCCCAGCCACTTGTTATAATAATCCTGTATATTGGCTTCACTGCCATGAAAGTTTTACACCATTTGCAGTGTGATTCAGTATTTTTTTAAATTGGTGTTCACATTGATGTCAAGACTGACAGTAAAAATGGGTCTCATAAAAAGTAGGATAAGGCAGTAGATTGTAATTCAGCATTCCATTTTTTTAGGTGTTCAGCATCGATACATACCTCTGGACAGGACAGTTAACTCGAGATTAAATTAAAACTAAATTCAGTTCAAATTTTAAATGAAATAAAATACCGGCACATTAGCTATCTCTATGCAGTAACAAAGAAATTGTCTTTTATTATGTGTATGCTGATTCTCTAAGGAAGGATATTGTTCTTTCATAAAACCATTGTGAGTAATGGATCTGGTGTATATACAAAATGAGTCTGTATGGGTTTTTAACAAAACAGTGATATATCAAAGAAGGTGGTTTCCAGCAATATTTTCTTGTCAAATGTAGTGCATCTCTTAAGCTTTATGGGTGCAGCTTGTCAGCAGAATAAACAAACATCCTGTCGCTGTTTGGTTATGCTACCAAAATAAATAACATGACATTCAACCAAAAGTATTTTGCATTGTCCAAGACAAACATCCACGGCAATTGGCAGTCGCCTGTCCCAAAGCACACTCTGTGATGGAGGTTTTCCTCTTCAACACTGACTTTCGAGTAATTGGGAAGGTTATGCTAAACAAACATCAGGGGGAATTCCTGCTGCAGTTGTTGTGTGGGAAAAGAATTTGTCATGTTGCCAATTGCAAAACCCAGATCCAACAAGAATCTGAAATTTGAATTGACAAGCCAAAAGCTTCCATTGTTTGAGCTTTCAGAGATCCTGGTACCATCCAAAAAAAGGGTCTTGAAAGTTTTCTGGTTTCAGAAATGTGTGGTAGTACTTTGTGGGAGATTAGTCTACCCAGCCTGGTTATAGTGCCTTGTTAAACCAAGTTACAGACCAGTTTTCTGTTGGACACTGTGTCAGTATGGGGGCAGTGTATCCTGAGGAGTCTGTCAGGGCATGAAACAGGAAACAAAAGATGGATTCACACAAGCAGTAGTTAAGGAACTGAGAGTGAACAGAAAGTTCTCTGCAAGCAGGACCTGTGGTGCTGATGAGCGGTGGGGACACTTGAACAAACAGCAAAGTTGCAGTGATGTGCTGAGCTGGTTGTAGTGAAAGACTTTTGTGGGCTCTGAGGGACTAAGAGACTGCAGGAAAGATGATGATAGTGGTCTCAAAAATATCAACCTTTCTTTCTGTCATACTGATGAGAAAGAAGGCTCAGACTCATCAATGTCTTTGTATCCTGCTCCAAGTGTAAGCTGCAATGGATTTTTCTTCTCCTTCAGAGCAAAAAGTGTCTTAACAGCCAGCTCTGTAGTCACGTAATGATCTATATGATGCTTCCTCTTATCTAGAGAAAATATCTGGGATCTTTTCACCAACTGCACTTAGTGCTAAAACTCTACAATTTACAGTCTTCATCTTCATCCTTCCATGTGATGCAGGGTTGGATTGTTTGCCAAGACCTGATACCTATTCAAGCAGAGCAGAAAATTCACCGAGCCTGGAAATGAAATTATGCATTCAAATGGCAAGAGTTGATGCAACCCACATCCTCTCCAGTGAGAAGCCNAGTGCATCTCTTAAGCTTTATGGGTGCAGCTTGTCAGCAGAATAAACAAACATCCTGTCGCTGTTTGGTTATGCTACCAAAATAAATAACATGACATTCAACCAAAAGTATTTTGCATTGTCCAAGACAAACATCCACGGCGATTGGCAGTCGCATGTCCCAAAGCACACTCTGTGATGGAGGTTTTCCTCTTCAACACTGACTTTCGAGTAATTGGGAAGGTTATGCTAAACAAACATCAGGGGGAATTCCTGCTGCAGTTGTTGTGTGGGAAAAGAATTTGTCATGTTGCCAATTGCAAAACCCAGATCCAACAAGAATCTGAAATTTGAATTGACAAGCCAAAAGCTTCCATTGTTTGAGCTTTCAGAGATCCTGGTACCATCCAAAAAAAGGGTCTTGAAAGTTTTCTGGTTTCAGAAATGTGTGGTAGAACTTTGTGGGAGATTAGTCTACCCAGCCTGGTTATAGTGCCTTGTTAAACCAAGTTACAGACCAGTTTTCTGTTGGACACTGTGTCAGTATGGGGGCAGTGTATCCTGAGGAGTCTGTCAGGGCATGAAACAGGAAACAAAAGATGGATTCACACAAGCAGTAGTTAAGGAACTGAGAGTGAACAGAAAGTTCTCTGCAAGCAGGACCTGTGGTGCTGATGAGCGGTGGGGACACTTGAACAAACAGCAAAGTTGCAGTGATGTGCTGAGCTGGTTGTAGTGAAAGACTTTTGTGGGCTCTGAGGGACTAAGAGACTGCAGGAAAGATGATGATAGTGGTCTCAAAAATATCAACCTTTCTTTCTGTCATACTGATGAGAAAGAAGGCTCAGACTCATCAATGTCTTTGTATCCTGCTCCAAGTGTAAGCTGCAATGGATTTTTCTTCTCCTTCAGAGCAAAAAGTGTCTTAACAGCCAGCTCTGTAGTCACGTAATGATCTATATGATGCTTCCTCTTATCTAGAGAAAATATCTGGGATCTTTTCACCAACTGCACTTAGTGCTAAAACTCTACAATTTACAGTCTTCATCTTCATCCTTCCATGTGATGCAGGGTTGGATTGTTTGCCAAGACCTGATACCTATTCAAGCAGAGCAGAAAATTCACCGAGCCTGGAAATGAAATTATGCATTCAAATGGCAAGAGTTGATGCAACCCACATCCTCTCCAGTGAGAAGCCTTCCCCATTCATTCTTTGCATTGCTTTTCCCTTATTAGTGATGGTTCTTTGATACCCTGTAAATCTCTTACCTAGGGGGAGGATATGATAGAGTCACTTAGATTATAGTGCAAGAGGGAGTGTGAAATTGCCACCTTATTTTTGTGGCTGCTGTTTGTCAAAGTAGGCATGATTCCATTTTACTGTTCTTTTTGACTGGGGATTTGCTATTGCAAGATTTGAAATAAACTACTAATCATTTGTATTTGCTTATTTTTCCTTTCCAAACTCAAGGTATTGTATTTCACAGGGTACTGTTTTTCTAAACGCAGAAAGACTTCATGATGTAGACTGTTTGGAGATGCATGTGTTATAAAATCAGTAATGTAATAAAGCATTTTGGGCACAGTCATGTGTCATACAAGATGTTATAACAGGTGTCTCACAATTAGGTGTTAAAAAAAGTTGGTGTTGACCCAAACTTTTTTTAAAATATTCTTCATTTGGGTTTGGGGAGGATGTGTGGGGAGATGCGATAGAAAGAAGACTGAATTTAGTCATCTTTGTTAACTCTGTTAAATACTTCATATGTAAAAGCAGAAAAAGCAAAAGAGGAGTGCTGTCAGTTTTCAGTTCTCTGCCTTTCAAAGTGTGGCACCTTCATTGTAGGCTTGTGCATCCTTGAGAGTCGGGTTAAGAATTATGCTGTGATATTCACATTATTAAGAAACCTTCTGCTTCAAGTGTTTAAGTGAGCTCAGGAGAAAGAGAAAGGGAATTTGTTCCCTCCTCTTACTGGTTTTGGAGGACAAGGCTAATACTTGATTTTATAATGTTGAAACAATCATCACAATTAGTTCTGGTTCCAGATCATTTTTAGGATGATTGTTAGTTGTGGACGTGCACTTTAGGCAGAGGTACACTTCTGTGAGGAAGGATGCTTTTTTGGTGAGGAATTGATGCTGGGAATGCTTAGATTCCTCTTTGGTCACTGAAAAAAATCAGATGAACCCTTGGGTGTTCCAGAAGTTTGTATTAAAACAAGACTCTGATATCTCAGGGCTTGTGTCTCCTGGGTGAAATGGTTGCTGCTTTTATGAATTATAGATCTCCATACTTCAAGACAGCAGAGAGAAAATGTGTGATTTAAAGATGACATAGAAGCTTTTGTTGCTCTAGATTCAATTTGTCATATAAAACTATTGTTGTATCTGATGCTGATCAAGTCATAGGTTAAGGTGATAGTCACATTTATCCGGTGTTTGCAGCTTTCTGATAATTTCATGGGGCTTTAATGGATTTGGATTATGGTTGATGAGCTACAAAGATGACGTAGACCTGAAAGGTAAGGCAATAACCACCACCTCTGTCTTATGTCTTAGTCAGCTTTACAGCACAGCAAACCCCTGCCAAGCAATATAAAACCTTGTTAACATCTGTTGGGTATTAAAACATAGCACTGGTACCATAATGGCTTGTTCCTCTTAAAGCTGAACATTGTTTCCTCCTTCTACTTCCATTGGAATCGCTAGGGGATAATCCCGGTGATATAGAAATGTGGTGTTGTAAGTCATGGTATGGCCAAGTGATTACTAGGACAAAATTAAGGTAATGCCTTTAGGGTTCCTTTGTATTCCTTTTCAGTTTGTGTACTAGATTTTTTGTTTGTTACTTCTGGTTCTTTGTGTACTTTGGATTCTGAAATTGCCCGTTAGTGTCCAAAAAGATAAGGCTGAATATTGGGGAGAAATCAACTAAGGTGTTAAGACAAATAGTTTTTAATAAAAGTCTGGCTGGCATAAAGTCCTTTTCTGAGCTAGAACATGCAATAATGTTATTTAGAGACTGGATTTTCCACATTGAAGACCTAAAGTTTGGAAATAATCTAAAAAAATAGATTTCACTTTTGCTCTAAAGAAACTTTGACTTGTTCTATTTTTCTGTCATGGATTGCTGGAAGAATTGTCTTGGAAAAACAACAGCTGCTTTCAGCTTTTATTTGGGTCAGATGTTTTTGTAATATAGCATGTTTAATATTGAGACAGAAAGGAATCTGTAATTATAGAAAGGCCTTTCTGTGAAGTGACATAGGCTGATACAGGTTTGAGAGGGATGTGTGAGCTGCGCACCAGTCATGTATCGTGGTCCTGGAGCAGTAGAGGTGGTGACAAAACTGTTCATAGGTATTTGTTTTCCATCAATATGAGTTCTGTAGGAAAAGGGAAGGCAAGCAATCCACTAAGAGGGTATTTGCCAGTGTGGTATTTGTATGAGAAAAAGCATCTGGTTTGTCAGTTTGCTCATGATTTTATCAGTGAAAGTTACTGATAAAATTGTGATGTATTACTTCACCTGAAGTGATATTGAGGTTGGCTAAAATATTGAGACCAAAGAAACCCTTTAATGTCTCACATTCAGCTTTTTAAAATGTTTGTTTGATGTGGGGTTGCTCTAGGATTCTTTCAAGATTTTATCTTTTGTTTCACAGTACTTCATTTTACACCAAATTTCATCGGCTGATATGACATTCTACTAAATAAATTGTATTAAATTTTAAATTAAATTTTATTAAATTGTCATGTAGACTTAAGTCTTGGAAAACCTGATTTGGAATGAGGAATAAAAGAACTAATTAAAGTTTAATCTGAAGAGAAGGTTACTGAGGGTTGATGTAACAGCTTTTAGGTGTGCAAGAGGTATTTGTAGAGACATGGTGGGAGAGTACAAGAAATACTGAACTTGGATCGAAGAAAGAGGGAATCAGGCAGGCTGAACTTTATTACCATTCAACCAGTATATATATATTTTTTTAAGTATAGTGATACAGAAACTCTGGGGTCCTCTGCCCGGAAGTCCTACACAGTCTCTGTTACCTGAGACCTTAATCTCCTGTTTAGAAAACTCTGTGTGGATTGAGGGAAGATGATCTGGGCTTGGGAAAGGAGCAGGCCAGGTGACCTCTTGAGCTCTCCCTTCCAGTTACTTTTTCTATGAACCTAAGAATAGAACAGGACAACTGTGAGAAGTTTCAGTACCTCTCACTTTTTTTTTTTAAATTGTGCTTTTTAATGAAGGGATATAACTCTGTCAGCATGTTTTATTTGTTTTTTGGCATATGCGTTCTGGGACAGTCAACTGTTGGCAATGACTACCGTATTTAACCAATTTCCAGTATAAAGCTATGAGTGCTATGTGCTATCAGTTAGTTTAAGATTCAAACTGTCAGTTTAATTAAAGTGTTCTTTAATAGTTCCTCGTGTGTGCAAGGACACGAGTAGGCAGCTGTTTGGGAGCACCAGTCAATGAGTTGGTGTGATCTGTGTTGTGGTTTTCATCACTTTTCAAAAAAAATCTCTTCAGAACATGCCAGCTTTCCCTATTCTGCAGTTTGGCTTTAAAGATGTAAGATGCAGCTCTGGAACATTTTCATCCTGTGGGTCCATTTTTTTTCTTAATCTGGTGTGGCCTGCTATTTTATGAACTCTCTAAGTGCATTTGTGTTAATGCTTATTCAGCCCTCATGGGTTTATTCATTACTATATTGCTAAAGCATTTGGGAATTCATTATGTTCTATACTTCCACATGAATTGTTTCCTCAGAAAGTGGAGTTTTTAAAGAATTTTCTTCCTGATTTCCAGGGCTGTTTGGCCTACTGTTGTGTTGCTGTGCAATTGCTGCTTGGGCAGTGAAAGCTAAGCATTTGCAGACCTCCTCCTTCCACCCAGGCACTGATTTAGATGCTGAATTTCCAGAGCTGGTGGGTGGGAATTGGGCTGCGTGGGTCAGGTTCTACTCTCATTGTTTGCACCCTTTCATGGAGTCCACTTCTGGAGTCCTCTTTTCTCCCGTCCCATCCCTCCAAAGATGAGAGATTTAATGAGAAAACCTTAATGTCCTCCCAGCATAGGCTTAGTCACACCAAATGAGTAACCCTAATGAGCCTCTTGAGGAGAATGGATGTATTTACTGTTCCACCTGAAACCTGTGCCCAAAAATTTGATGATTAGATTTATGTGTTTGTCCTTAAGGACAATTCTGTCTACAGTTTTAGGGCTGATGGAATTTTTTTTTGCCGTCTCATATGTCTGGCCAGACAATTCAAAGTTATGCTGGAGAAACAGTAACTTTTCTTTTATTCTCATGGCCTGAGTGTTTAGTGAGATTTAATTACTCTGGATCTTGAGAGGTCCACCTGGAGAAATAGTCTGATTAAATTGGTCAAATGAATTTTTAATTAGAGCACACACCCACTAATGACTGTATTTTTTTATTTAAGGTTTTATCTACTACAAATTTGTACTCAAAGGACCTTTTTTTTTTTTTTTTCCACTGATTTGTTTTAAAAGTGTCTGGATGAAACTGCCTTCCCTTGCTATTTTAAGGAAAAAAAAAAATCAAGCTTTTGATGTGGAAATACTTAAATGTTGTTAGACGGTGCAATTTGAACTTTCATTAATCCAAAGATTTAAGAAGACTATTTCCCAGACTGTTTTCAATGGCTGACTGACAGGTAAATTCTTGAGCTTTACTATAGGAATGAATTTTTTTTTCCACTTTCAGACCTGGTTCTTTTTGTCTGCCTCTTTCTCAGTGTCAACTTCTTGAAACTTCCTTTTGGATGATTTAAGAACTGTCTGCTTTGTGCTGCTGAACCAGCCCATGGAAACATGGCAGTGCTTCATGTGGTTCTGAAATCAAGAGCAAAGCTGTTGGAATGTGCCATGTTAGTGTAGCAAGGACTGTGATTTGTTTGGTTGTTTCTAAATTAAACCTGATTTATGCCCACAGAAGCTACTGAAGCTTCTAAGATCTCTTTTCCCCACTTATTACTTTCACATGTCTGTAGAAGAAAGTATATTTCTGGATATTGAAACAGGTGGGACCACTTAGCCAAGAAACTATAAAAATGAATTAGTAGAATATCTGGTATCTTCCCCTAGAATCATGTGGGTTTTCCTTGCTGGAAAAGTGGTCAAGTTCAGGAGTGAATCTGGGCTCTTAACCTTGTGTTCTGTTGAGGGTGACTGTGTCCTGTTGTTCTCACTTATTACAGAGTGTTCTCTGGATTGATTGGAGTGGTCGTGTTGCTTGAAAATGGAGTTCCCATTGAGTCCTGTATACTGTGTTTTACATTTCTTTTGGGCCTGTTCCAGAAAATGGCTCTGTGTTGTAGTAGTAAATTTGTGATATTACATCTTAAATTATAGTTTATATGGTTTTACTTTTATTCTAGAGAAGTTGGAAAGGAATTTGCAGACTCTTTTGTGCTTACATATTGTAATTTAAATTAATGAGTATCTCATTGTGTTACTAGCATTACTCATAAATTTACATTCCATGTTTTTCATTCTCAGTGTATACATTGATACAGGAAAATTGCAGGGCCAAGTATGCTGATTCTCAGAAAAGTTTATTAAGTTTTCCTTTCTGCAGTTAGAATTTGTCTAATTCCCAAATGCTTTAAATTCAAGTTTGAAAATATATTTTAATAAATATATTTTCATGGATTTTTTGAGTAAATTAGGAGTATTTTAAATAGTATCCTGGAACTTGTTTATAGTTTGTAGTGTGTAAGTATTTGACACTACGAACCCTTAAGAATTAGTTGTTTTTAAAGAGGAGGGGAAAGGAGAAATCTAACAAAATGCTTTCATTTCTTTTGAACTTTTGTCTCACTTTGAAATATTTACAATGGTGACACTTTTGTATGAGGATTACACATTTTTTGCTAAAAAGGAATTAAGAAAATAAACTTCAGGTATTTGAAAATGAGAAATATAATTGTAGAAGCTCTGATCTTTTGATCTTTTACTGGGGACTGGTGGGAGAGCTGGTTAGAGTCAGCTCAGCACAACCAGGATGGAGAAGTTAAATAAACCAGCTTGTGAAACTTTGCAATACACTTGCTGCTTTCTGGAAGGACCTAGAGTACATGAAAAGCACTTGGATGTTTAGGTCTGTAAAAGCTGGCTAACAAGTTGTGTGTTTCACAATTTATTTTATTTGCAATACTTAAGTTAATATTTGATTGCTCGTTATTTTAATTACAGCCAGTAAAGTGACAACAAACTGCCAAAAATTATACAGACTTGAATACTGTTTATTGATTGCCAGGCATGAGCATAGGAGCTGATCTGATTTGCTGTACCAAAGGTGGAACAAAGAGATGGAAACAGCAAAATAGAATTCTTTCCAGTATTTCAAACAAACATCTTTTGTTTGTAATATAGCTCAGTCAGGGATTTTGTTATTAAAAAATAAGTAAATGAAAAAGGCTCAATTTGATTTAAAAAGAAGCTTTGCAATTTTCTCATTACTGTCATTTTAATATTGTTGGAACATGCAGTTTGTGACTAACAAATCCATCAAATGTATTAGCCAAGTGTTAATTTTATACTAGTGTGGGATGTTGCAAATAAAAAAGTAAAGGAAAGATGAAAAATAAAGGCAACTTAAAATTTGGCATTAAAATGAAATTGCATGTAGCATTAAAAATTTCAACAATATTGTCAAGAATTCCATGGAGAAATTTTTTCTCCATCTCAGAAAGGGGTAAGAAGAATGAAGTGTACCTGCTACTGAGGAACATTTGAAAAAGGAGGACAGTTATTCGTGCTTTCCAATGCTTGTTGGAAGTTTGGGAAGATTGCATTTGGAATTTTATCTGGTTATTAGTTTACTGGAATTTGCCCCAAGTGTTTTCATCAAAACCTGAAAATAATCACTGCATTCAAATAGAAGCCTCAGAAAATCAGTTAAAGAGGTTCTGGCTATGAACCTGTAGTCCATTAAAATGACATTGCTGTCAAAATAAGAACAGAGGAGTTGAAAATGAAAATAATTGGACTATTGAATTATTCAGTTCCTTAACCCTTCCCATTCCCAGTGAGAAGATCACGTGCTGAATTGAGACCAGGGGAGAAATGAAACACAGGGTGGCAGGAAAATGGAACACTGTTCTCATGTGTCACATGTGAAAATAGAGTTTGATGTTCCCTCCTCCCTTTTCATCTATTGAAATCTAGTTCCTTTTGGCTGTATAAACTTTACTAACGACGTAAACTGTGCTTAAAAGGTGGTTAGGATTTTTGTGGTCTTTTGTTTGGTTTGTTTTTTCTTTGATTAAAAAAATGCAAACATTTCAGCATTGTGTTGTGCTGTACATTCCTGTGAACAGTTGCATCAGCATAGCTGGGGAGTATTTATGGAGTGAAGCCCTAAGGCCTGGTCTTGTTGCCCAGAGACAATTTATATCTGTTTGTTTTGTAGTCTCTGTCCATCATTGTCACTGCCCATGTGGCAGAGCTACTATGGCAAATGTGAAACTTTTCACTATCAGTAATATTCTGTGTGACAGAATTTTTATTCCTTCCATTTAAAAAAGGGTGCTGGAGGGCTTGGTGAATACACAGTGCAAATTAAAATAAGTTATGAGGTTTCCAGAGTAAAACCCTCAGAATCTGGTAAATGAATATGCTGTTCGCTATGATGATGTCTTTTGTTATTTATCTATATATTCTGTTGTCAACAGGATTTCTGCTTCATTCAGCGTGCTGGAGGTGTCATTTCTTGTTTGTGTTGATTTCTGTGCAGCCTGTTTGTGGGAGTCCAGCACTCTGGCGTGTAGATGAGTTGGTGCAAAACTGTATTAAGAGAAGTCATTGCTCATGAGATCTTTTACCTTGTGTTGCAAAACCAGGGGTGTGTATGGTTTTCAGGAAGTGGGTACTTTTCCTGGATAGGTCTGTTCTTTAGGATGCAGCAATGGTGGGTATCAGTTAAAATCAGAAGAGGTGTTTTCTGAGGAAATGAGATGGATGTTTCTTCTGTTCTTCCACTGCTAGAAAGGTTTATGATGGCTGGTTTTTCTTCTGGGGTGGTTGCCAGCTTTGGCAGTCTGTTCTTGAGCCAGTCATGCAGCTGGGAATGATGATCTGATCCAACAAACAATTGCCTCCAAGAGGGGAAATCCCACTGCACCTCCTGAAGCTGTCACTTTTCTTCCTTTACATCAAATCATCTGCTTGCCAGACTAGTTTAGCTCACTAAGTCAGGAGAAGTAAGTAATTTTTGTGGGTTTGTGGTTATCTTACTATTATTTTTGTTCTTTGGGATATATTGACTTGCTGGGTAGTCAAATACCAAAGTGTGCAAGTGAAGAATGAAATCTCTTGTCTTGGAGAATTGAAGAGATGCTTGAAGATTACCTTGTTTTAGCAGTTTAGGAGCTGAGACTGACCCTACCTTTGGAATGTGTGATGTCTTTTAAGGCAGGGCTTGAATATTTGACTATGTGAATGATGCGATTTGAGAAGTCAGGTCTAACAATCTTATATTGGCAACTTGAGTCATTTAATACCTCTGAACTTAACCCTCTTGTGCCTTAGTTTCATTATTTTGCAGATTGGAAAAGATGCTTTCTTCATAATATGTATTCTATGAAAATAAATGAATGTATGAGTATTCAGGTACTACAGTTGAAAGTGCCACAGAAAAGCATATTAGGATGTTCCTTTTTGGGAGCAGGATTTGAATAGTGTACAATAAACAAATTCTGGAGGAATAAGATGGGATTTCTCTCATAAGGTTTCTTCCTGTTTAGGAAAATGCAGAGCATGTTACTTTCTAATTTTAGTGTTTCCTAACTTTGACATGCCTGATTTTGCACCCTTAATCATGTTCATTTAATCTGATTTAATTGTGTCAATTAAATTTTCTGTGCACTAAAATGTAATTGATAAGGTACCAAGAATGAGCCTTAAAAAGAGAATTTGGGGTGCATGTACTAACCATGTTTTTTAACTAGTCAGTAAGTTTACCATTGATTTTAATATAAGTTATGCAAAATACTACTGGTTCTTTGGTTGAATATTAAGTGTTCATTGAGTCTTTAAACACCTTATTCCCTTATTTCCCTAATACATAGCTGCTAAATATGGGAGTTTTCAAAAGACTAGCCAATATAAAACTAGAATTAAAATAACTAAATACTTTTGCTATAACCAGTGGTAAAGTGATTTTAACTACAAGTTTCATTATCAGGGAACTGTCTCTTGGTTGCTTACCAAAAATCAGCTTAAGAAGTTTTTACGGGATTTTGTAGTTGATGACGAAACTGTGAAACTAAGTAGGAGAGAGAGTAAAACCACAATCCAATTTTGTGCTTGCTCTCATTCTTTTAGCCCCCGTTTCCTGTTCCCTCACTGTAATTTTGATTCTCATGCTCTTAAACCTGGCGCTTCTGCCTCTTTTCTGTTTGGGGTGAGCACAGCTCAAGGCTGTAACCACTGCCTGGGATGTTCATCCCCTGACCTGGCTGATGTGCAAGTGTCAGGCCTTGGATTTCCAGTAATTGGAAAGTCAGAGATAATCAGAGCTGTTGCTGCTAACCAGATGTTTTGCCAGCCTCTGAATGCTCTCTGGACAAGAAGTTTTCAGGATCCAATGCAGCTGCTGCTTTGAAAAGTAACCCTAAGCCACTTTTTTGGGGGCTGAACTGTGTAGACTATTTTTGACTAACTGCAAGTCTATCGATAAAAGTTGTAACTTCCTACTTAGAACTGATTAAACACATTTCCTATTGCAAACAACGAGTTTAAGGAAAAATTATTTTCAGCTCTTGACTTTCTACGGTGTGTAACTGCTGTAACTGGAGGCTACCAAGGGACATAGTAATAAAGGGAGGATTACAGCCAGGGAAAGCAAATGCTCGTTCTCAATGCTCTTTTTTCTAACGTCTTCTAAAGACAAATCTGTGTTTTCAGTGCCCACATATCTGGACAGTGGGAGGATGTTTGATCATGCTGAGAGTTTAAATTTAATTTTTACTTTATTCACTGGAGAAATTGTAATTCATGCTTGAGACTTGACAAAGTAAGAAATTTATGTTGCTGGAAAGCATAACAGATAGACTGATACAGCAATTCAGGCATAACAGATGGCTGAGTTTCAGGAATGGAATGAAAATTAAAGTGAGATTATAAGCTAGGTATAAAGAACATCCAAAGATCTGATGCGAGAGAAAATACTAAGAACTGCTTCAAGGGTCACTACTGGGCACATTTAAGAGTTTGTTTTTTCAAGCTCTTTATAGTCATATGATGATTATTCTATAATAGAATTCTATGAGTTTAAACTGTATTGCTTTGTGCTCTAATCCTGGCTGTGATAAAACATAATTTGTGAGAGGCTGGAGCACTGGTGGGCTCCCCTGCAAGGAGAAAAAAGGTTCTCTACTTCAGCTCTTCTCTAATGACATTGAGGAGTTACAATATCATACTGTAAATAGAAATACAATAACGAATTGTAGAGTAGAACAACAAAAAACATGTTTACATGGGGAATACTTTGAAATAGAAGTCCTTGACTAGCAATCCCAATTATTTTCTGCACAGCTGCTCGCATTCCAGCAAAAGAATGTCTTGTTTTGAATTAGCTTCATGTAGTTCAACAGGGAGTCTTATTTATAGATCAAAAGTATTCACATGGATCTAATCAGGAGTGATATAAATTAATGTCTCATCATAAACAAGTGCAGAGACTTGTAAAGTTTCCCTAATACCCTCTTTGCCAAGTTAGACAAGTAGTTTACAGCTTCTACACGTGGCACGAGCAGATTTGCACTGCTCTCTGAACAGTGTGCTCTGAACAGTTGTTTCCCGTTTCTAGCAGGTGGCAACACGTATTTATTTACTGGCTTAGTGGGATACTTTTATGAGAAATATTTCTGTAGCCTGAGAATAAGGCAGTAGGAATGCTGGCTTTACAGTAATTGTCTGTGTGCCATGAAGCTGGGAAATGAACACTGCCTCCTTACCTGTAGCAGTCTAATCATCTTGAATAACCTGCTTTGGAAGTAGAATGGACAAATTTGCTTATTTTTTAATATCTTGAGTGCTTTCTACAAAATGCTGAAATTAATTCAAAAGCAGATAACCAGACCTGAGGTCTCTGTCTCAGCTGGGTGTCCTTTTTCTTACAGAAGAGTCTCTTGTACTTTCTGTCCCACCCCTTTCAGCTTTGAATTCTCCCCTGTGCTGTGCCTCAGATGTAACCAGATGGGTGGAAGACAGCCTATTCTAGACTTGCTTTGCCCTAAACACTTTTTGTAGGTGAGAGATGTGAGGTTTAATCCTTCAGATAAAGTAAAGCTGTGTATAAAATGTGGATAGTGCTGAATCTTTCTCTGCCTTTTTTCTTGTGGACCATCTCTTTTAATAGTTGATCTCTGAGGGTACCTGTTTGGGCATTTGAGGTACTCTAGAGTTTGTTTGAATTGGTACAAGGTTATGAACCACTGTAGCTAAATTAATTTGGTGATGTTTGTATGGGAGCTTGTCTCAAGTGTGAGGGAGACATCTCACAGCGGAAAGCTCAGAGGCACTTGCTTGAAAATGCCACAGGTGTTTTGGTGGAGTCTGGCTTCCTAGGTTTGGGAAAACATAGGTCTCCTTTCTACTGAGTGAGAGGCAGTAGTTGTCATTGGGATATCTTACAGAAGTCTTCAGAGTGCAGTCTAATAATTTGTGTTCAGTGTAGTGGAGAAGTGGGGGGAAAGGGGTGAAATATTCAAAAGCTAAGCCAGCTTTACAGAAGCGTGGTGGAGGTTATGAGAAAGGAATTGTTTTCAGATCAGAAAAACCCACACAATGAAAAAATGGAAGTGTCTGTTCTAGCTGGGACTAGGTTTTTAGTTACATAGAATTACAAACCTTGGAATCAGTGTTGTTTAGACCTTGCTTGAATGTGAGCACCTGAAGAAGCCTGAGCCTAAATTGGCTCCAGTGTCACAAATGCAATGTTGATGGTGTCTGCTGTGACCAAGACTTAATTTTGTCTTTCCTACCAGACAGATGCATACTAATGTTCAGCTAAAATAAAAAAAACCCCAACCCTGCAGCCAAGGTTTGTCCTCAAGAGACTGAGATATTTTGCTGTGCCATGAGCCAATAAATCAATTAGTCTAAGGTCAGCCTTTCAGTTGATGCTGAACATTTCTCACAGACAGAAGCTTTAGGGGAGGATGAGGAAAATTTGCAGCTCCTTGTTTTTTTGCTTGGGCATAGCAACTAGCACAGACATTCCGTTACCCAACAGCAATATTGGTTTAGATTAGTTACTTAACAGCTGAAACCTGGAGGCATTTTTCTCAATAACAGTACTTGAAATAGTTAACAAGTTTAGTTTTAGCTGAGGTTGATTGTACTTGCATGAGAAAATCTCTTACTCTAGATAAACTGGATGTGAAAATAGACTCTCTTGGCTAATACAGAGAACCTTGCTGACATAAAATGTCTTAAGGTATGGAAGAGTTTTTGTAAAGGGTTCTGCAGATTAGAATCCCAAACCTGTGGGCTTTAAGGGTCTTCTGCAGGATGTCTTGTTCAGCCTCCCCATCAGAGTAGAGCTCTTGACAGCTTGAAGTTGTGCCAGCTCTGGCTTTGTCTGCCTCATTTTGGGGATCTCCATGGTGCAGCTTCTACCATCTATTTGGACAATTTATTCCTCTGCTGCACTGCCTGTGCCCTGAGGAAAAGGTCTGAGACCAGTGTGAACCTCCCAGGCTGCAACTTTGCTTTTGAGCCCTGTTGTTCTGTTTGCTGCTGAGATAAACTTGGCTCTGTGATAGTTGTTTTCCCTGAGCTGACTCTTTCAGGACCTTTCCAGCAGGGCTGCAGTCTGTTCCTGGTCAGTACTGAGGTGTGGGGTCTCTCTGGCCCAGGTGTGCACTTTTCTACTTCTTTTTGGTACCTTTCTGCTGGCCCAGCCTTCTAGTTTGTCAAGGTTCCTTTGAGCTGAATCTCTGTTATATCAATCCTCCCCTTTGCAAGCTTGATACTGTCCTGGATTTGCTGTAGATGTATTCTGTTTCTTCCATTGGTTTGCTGATAAGGATTTCAAACATTAATATGTGTTTGGCTTATTATGTGCCACCAGCCAAGCCACTGATTTAATCTCACTGGGCTGAGTGGTGCAGCCAGTTTACAACCTGTGACCCCTTGCTGCAGCTCCTGCTCCCTCACCTTCCAGCTGAGACGGCTGGGAGATGTGGGGCTTTGTCCTACCCGTGGTCTTTTGCATTTGAGTTGGTCAGGCATGATGTGTCTGTGGTCAATCCATGTGCATGGTGCATAAATACCTTCTCCTTCATCTGTTTTTGTGCTTCTGTGTGAGATGACTGTCATATTAGGAAATGCTAAAAATAATCAATGTGTGTGTGTAATATCCTTGCTGTATTAAATTCCTTCTTGCACCAGTTCCCCTTCAGTACAAGTCTTTTGCTTGATTTTAAGGGGAATTTAGAAAAATCAGCTAGAACGTTTCTTCTTTGTTTTGATAATAAAATATTTATATGAACTAAACTGTAACTGAAATAAGCAGAATTCATACAGCAATTCAAAAATCGCATGCAGAAAACTGAATGTTGGTATTGAGTAGCTTCTGAACTGTAATGGTGCAGTTTGTGATGCTTTGCAAAAGCTTTCCCTGAAAAAAAAACAACCCCACAACAAACTCAAGAATGGACTCAAACTTTGCATTCTCAGGACTGGAAGAAGATTTGTGTGTATAAAATATGTATTACTGTGTGGGGAAACATTTTTGTAAAACTTAAACTACAGTGCTATCTGGCTTGGCTGCCTATTGTTTCATTCCCAGTAAAGCAACCTTGAAAATTAGAGGAAGGCAGGAATTACATGAAAAGAGAAAGAACAGAATTTGCCTCTAGCAAAACATGTTTACAGTAACAGCTGCTCTCAGAGGAACTGCAGAATGTTCACAAAATAGTTTATTTTTGTGTTTATCTATATAGCTGGTAAAGAATCAAATCAATTGGCTTAGATATATAGGAACCCAGTACTGATGTTCTGACAAACAGCTACATTTTCCCACATGAGGGCTTTTTGAACAGTTTATGAATGCTTTTGAAGCATAAAATGTAGCAACAGCTAACAGAAGTCATCAGGATGGTATTTTCTACATAGTTACAGGGAAGAAGATTTATTTTGATTTATCATAGGCGGGCACTTACTTTTGGGGGCATGTGCATGATCCATCTTATTTTGGTGACCTTTTTTCTGTCGTACAGGATAAAAGGTGAGGTGTCACTGATTCAAAGTCTTGAAAGTTTACCGATTTTGATAATTTTTTTTAAAGCCTCTGCTTTTTTTTTTTTCTGCACAATTTGTCTGTTGTACCTGTCCTGTATAAATGTAAATAGCTTAATCACAGGCAAAGATCTAAAGTTTTTTATAAGTCATGGATCTAGAAATGGCTAGTATTTTGCTTCAGAATGAGCAGAGAAGAATAAAATAAACTGAATTGAGTCCAGTTCTTTAAACTATACAAAATGCTGCAGTTCAGTTGAAAGCATATGTAGTATAAAAAAACCCAAAACCAAACAAAAAAATGTACATGTGAAGACCTCCTGGATGCAGTAGTTGATGCGTGGGCATCCTTGCGGTTATGTTTGTCTGTTGAATTTCCAGTTCCAGTCCTTACACTGCTGGTAAGTTCATAAAGGCTGCTATGTTGCATTAATCTTTGTCTGCTGTTTTAAACTCAATAAAGCTGCACCACTTGGTCATGACACAATCTAATATCTCTGAGAAGACAAGTAAAAAAAACTCCCAAAGATACAACAGTCCAGTGGCAGCTTAAGTCGTAGTTGTTTTTCCTTTTTTTTCCCCAGTTCGTATGATCTGATTTTGCTTGTATTTGTTTTGTTTCTTTGTTGTTAGAGATGAAATTTGTGAATCTTGAGCCTTTTGTCAGCTATTGAATATGGGAAAAGTCAGTGTTGGAATATACATTTAAAGTTCTTGTTCATTTTACTCATTTACTTTTTTTACTTCATTTTCTTTCAGTAGGTTTCAGGCAAACAGATGTTTGGAGGATTTGCACTTTCAGTTCTTGGTCACCTTTCATACTGTGTTTCCAGAGTTGCATTTAAAGGTGGCTTCATTTGTCCATCAGTGTCTGTGAGAGTGCCTAACCCCTTTTACTGCACAAATAGGGTTTATCTCTATTTAGAAGATGGAGGTGCATTCTTCACGAAGAAGATGTAGTACTAAGCTTGTTTTTTGAGAGCATTTTTCTACTGCATGTGAGGTTTTTTTGGGCAAAGTCCCATTCACTCTGTCAGCATTGAACAACTACTTTGGCATTATTTTTTTTAGTCTCCTGCCATGGACGGAATGTTCCAGGGGTGTGTTTATCCTATCAACTTACAAAAAAGAAACATTTCTCGACATCAGTCTTTGCTCTTCATACTGAACACTGAATCTCATGCCTTCTACAAATGTTATTACATTTTGCTATAATATGTTCCAATGATGTGTACTGACTGCTGTCTTAAAGTCTGTATATTTTTAGGTATGTACACAGAAAAACTTAGATATTCTAAGTACTCTATTTCTTGAATGGGATGTAAAACCATATAATGGGTTTAGGACCAGATTAACAGTTATTTAGCAGCTATTTAAATTAAGTTGTGACAAACTGCATATGAAATATAAATAAGAACATTCTGAAGAGGAGAAATAAGATGGAGCTCTCATGTATCACCTCCAGAGCCCCATGCTGGGAGTAAAATAGCTTAATGTACTGTAGCTTAAAATATTCCTAAAATATATAATAAAAGTAAGGTATAGAGGTATTTATTGTGTTTTATGCTGTATTTAATGGTGTATTAGGTTTTGGTGCTGCAATGCTTTCAATTTTCTCTAATAAATCCAGAATGTACATTCAGTGCTACATTACATATTTGTTGCTTCTGCTTATGACCCTTTTACTATCAGAGTCAATGAAATGTATCACTTGCAGAAGACACCCCAGGGACAAGTTCTCTATTAAGATGACTTAACAGGTCTTTCATGTCTCCGGGTGGTACAATAAGAACAAGTCTAAAGTCATCTTGGCTGGAATTTCTGGATGCAAAGGGTGTCTGGAAACATCTTTGGTAATTTTTTTTCTTTTGAATTTAACGATTTAGTGTGTTCTAACTATAAGAGAGAAAAATACTTGGAATGATTCTAATAAACACTTAAGGAACTGAGGCCTAGAACAGAAATATGTGGATTAAATTACTTTTTACTTCAAATTGGTAGTAGGCTATTAGATGCGTATACACAACTACATGTCTCCAGAATTGAATTTTTTGTGTTCATCCATCAAAAATTGTGTTTATCTGAAATAGATGCTATTAATCCATTAAGGTTTTTATCAATGATGTACAGCTATAATCAGTTTTTTCTAACTGCAGTGTTCTGTAAATTTTCTAAATACAGGAATATCTCACTTTCCCTGAAAAGTGTAATGACTTAATATCTGCAGTGTTCCCTCCTGGGAGTAATCCATTCTTACTAAGTGAGTTAATTGGAGTTGATTGAACAAGTCACAGAAGTTAAGCATTGCTTTTAAAGGCCTTTGCTAGTTTGAGAATAGCCCTGCAATGTCTTGTTTTCTTGCAGCACACACCAAAGGTAAATTATATTTGGACAAGGAGGACACAATAAATGTGCTAAAAATACTTGAATCAGTAACTGTTATAGCTGGGATTTTATTTTTTTTTAATTAAGAAACACAGATCTGTTAATGTAGAGGTGCAGTTTACTTTGCCAAAAAGGAAGTACTGAAGGTGTTTTTGGAGCACAGTGCAGTTGTGAGCAATATTCAGTGTTACTACACTGCACCTTAAAATGGGAAGTAATGAAGAAAATCCCATTTTAGTGTTTCACAGCTACAACTGATGCTTTCAATTGTTTGTAGCTGAGAATGGGACCTAGGGAGAGGGAAGATAGAACAAAAGGTAAAAATGAAATGTGGCTAACCCTTTTTTCTGAAAGGGAGGGGAAAAAAATCACTGCAAATATTACAAATACATTTCTGAGGTCTTTTCTGGGGGAAAAAGCCTTGTTCTAGCAGGCACAAGTCTGACATGTTTTTCAATAGAAGACAGCTGAGTTAGTATGGCTGCCAGTAGAAGAGAAGACAGTCTATATTTTGTCTTCAAGAAGAAACACTGTCCTTTGGAACAACTCTAAGAGAATCAATATCAAACTGTAAGGGCCTTTTTTTACTGCTTTACTCACTTTTTTGTCTTTTTGTACGGTGAGACAATTTATGCTGTGAGGAAGCAAAGTTCTAATCATTGCAGAATAATCAAACTGAGATTTTTAAACTGGTGACGTCCAAAGTTTTCTGTGCCTTGCGGATTCAGTTTCCCTTGTTGACAGTATGAGTATTATCACACTAGTATTTGAACATAAATGCTTCTTTAAGGGTTTTTAATGCATCTTATATAGGCATCTGAAGTTCAAGTTTCACCATCTTTAAAAAAATGACTTGAACTCTCTCTCCAGGGATAACTATATAAATAAAATGTCTTTGCTCTTATGTAGATGCATTTAAAGCAAAGAAGTAAAAACTTAATATTTGATTTTGCTCAGTTCAAATAAGCTTAAACCAATGCTAGTAGACACTGACACAATGTTTATTTTTTATTATATATTTGAGGTCTTAGGTCTTTACAAAGGGACTAATTTTATTTTCATTTGTATTAGTCTATTGAAGGACTTCAGTGTCGGACTCAAGGACTGGGAAAAAGGTATCATCTTCATCTTGTTACTTGAAACTGAAGTAAGTGCTTTAGGAGGAGACATCAAGGAATCACAGATGAGAGGACTGGCTGTCACATTCTTCAGAGCTCTTTTTGCTGGATGATGTGAAAGCGGGGAGTCCTGCGGTGCCTGTACTTGTGTCTTTTTTGAGTCCTTTTTCCCCTCTGATTTCTTCTTCAGACAAAAAACTTTAAAACAGTTGGAAAGTAAATTGACTGTAAATTATTCTGAATCAGAAGCATACAGGCAGAATCACTTGAATCTCATTTTGTTAGGTATGGTGCTCTGCTTTAAGCTTGTGTAATAAATGTGAGATCACCTGAAAATCCACTCTACTGAACATTTCTAGAGTGCAATTCTGCCTCATTGCGGGTAGAAAAAGGAGGGGAGGTGCTCTGAATCATGATTTTCCATAAATTAATAAAGCTATTTTCCCTCTGAGATTTTATTTTGTAAGGTTTTATGTAGATTTTAGTCCTGAAAACTAGAAGTAGTAGTGCAAGTAATTTGAACTTTGTGGTGTTAAAGGTGGGGGTTTTTGGTTGGTTTTTGGTCTGTTTTTAGTCCTAAAGGTGGCAATACCTGATGTTTTGAATTAGAATTGTGGACTCTGGGAAGAGAAGTCTTTGTCGTGTTTCTGGAAGACTTTGTGGTTTGCCCAGTGACCTGTTCACGTTTGCTCCTTCATTTTGAGGCTGCAGATGTTCAGCTGCATTGTGGCAGGGCATTCTGGGGCAGGCAAGGTGTTGCTGGTTTTGCTGGGCTGGAGGTTGTTTCAGAGTGACCACAGGACATTTGCTACATGCAGAATAGCACCGTCACATCCTCTTCCTTTGCCTGCCCTCTGACCTCCACCCCTGAGCTCTCTGCAGAGCCGTGTCCCCATTGCCTGGCAAAGCTCCATCCTCTCGAGCCTCAGCTTTGCACAAAGAGCTGCCATTGCCCATCCAGGGCTTCCCTGCCTATTTCCAAAGCTATTCTCTTCCTTGACTGCCTTCCTGGGAGCTCTATATTGAGGTGTACACTATATTTCTACCCACTCACTTTCTTTGAACTTCTTTAAATGTGGCTTTTAGTTCTGTGGAGACCTCACTTGCTCACTGTCCTCTGGCAAGGCTTTGGCCTAGCTGGCATGAAGCAATTCCTTAAATTTTTGGCAGCAGGTTGGCAGAACAAATTACACAAATTTTCTAAGAAATCATGCTGCTTGAGTATTGTTCTTAAATCTATTGTTTGCTATAAACATAGGACCAGGCCTTTTAGGTCTGTGCTGGGAGATCTGGAAACTGGCAGATGTTACCTTTTCCTTAACCTCTTGCCAGGAATGAGATGCAGGTACACAGGCACATGTATGGTTGAGATGGCAGATGCTAGGACGAAATGGCCTGAACTTGTGTCAGGAAAGATTTAGGTTGAATATTGGAAAGGATCTTCACCCAGAGGGTGGTGAGGCCCTGGCCCAGGTTGCCCAGAGAAGTTGTGGCTGCCCCATCCCTGGAAGTGTTCAAGGCCAGGTCTGAACAACCTGGTCTAGTGGAAGGTGTCCTTGCCCATGGCAGGAGGGTTGGAATGAGATGATTTTTAAATCCAAATCTTCTGTGATTCTGTGACAGTAGACTTGTGAATTTCATTGGAACATTCCCAGAGGAGTAGCCTAAAGAGCTTCAGTTAGATTGTATTTGGAGCTGTACAAATGTACTTGAGATTGGAAGATCAAATAAATGTCAAAAATGAAGAATTCCAGAAGTGTTCCATGCCTCTTGGGAAGACAGATCGGACCTGAAGTAATAGTTCACTTTGGGTATACAAAACTCCATAGGTTATTTTATGACATAAAATCAAATTGCTTGGATTGCTTCCCGAGTTTTCCCTGTAGCTGCCAGAATGCAGAGGGTGTAGTTCTGGACATTGTGGGTTGTATGAAGTGACATTATTCTGGGCTCTGCAGTGGAGTCCTGCAGCCTCTGGTTGGCCAGCAGAGCTTGGGGCCTACCTGTAGCAATAGATGGGCAATTGTTTAATAGCTAAACCTTGGTTCTCTTTTGTGGGAATGGCAGCAGTATGTCACAGAGCAAGGTCTGGAGCCATTTTGCCGTATTAATCTGCTGATTAATTCTTACATTTCCTCCCTGGTTATCTCAGGTGCAACCTCAGAGCAGTAAAGCTGCTCTGCTTCTGATTCTATTTGCTATAATTTGTATTGCAAGGACTGAAATAAGACCGCTCCAGATACATTGATTGCCCAGCTTGTTTTAGGTCTTAAAGCCATGAGAGATGCTCTCTCGTACATTTGTTATTATATGTTGGAGAATTAAAGCATAAAATGTGTGGAGGAGAGGAGGCTGCTGGTTTGTAGCTATAGAAATTCCTTTCTATTTTCTGATACATGTGCTTATTTAGAATCTATACAGTGTATTTTTTTTTATTGCTGTTTGTAGAACATAGACATTTGTATAACTTTGTTCTACTACTTCAGTAAAAGGGTTGGAACAGATGAATTAAATGAATGCCAACATTTTCTTACTGTAATTTTATAACTGGTTATTCCAAGTTATTTTGGAATCGTGAATGGTTCATTCTGATTTAACTTTCAGAATAAGCAGCAGGTGTGATAAATTCAAATCCAGTATACAGATACTTTTTATTTTCAGAGGAGAGAAGCCTTCTGTGCCTTATATTTCAATATTCACTAATAGCCAGTATATAATCTTTAAATAATTTTTCCATATTTCACAGTTTCTTTGTGAAGTTTTCTTAAGCTAGTTGTGTTTATACTGATTATTTGTTCTTGCTATTTTCGAGGTCAGAATGTTGAAAGTTTACTTTAGTTATAAGCTTTTTTTGGTAAATATCAGTTTTGCTGAGTCTTTTCAGATATATTCCATTTTAAAGGTTTTGAGCAGTGATTTCCAAAACCAGTAATAAGAACAGCTGTAGTCTTTAAAGCTTTAAAGAAAAAGGATATTTTTAAGGGTCAGAGTTTGATGAAAAGCCAAGAATAATGCACAAAGTAATACTTGATGTAATACAGATGGTCTAAATTTCTCATCATTGTAGGGCCTAGATTTCTTGTCTTTGTAGTTAATCTATAGTGTCCACTTTCAGCTGTAAAAACTTCTGAGAAATTAATCTTTATTCCATGATCCCATTTTTTAACCTCAGTAATCATACAGTGGCATTAGAGTGAGAACTGTCTAGATGAATTACTGCTCATTTCTTTTGATAACACAGGATTTTTACAGTTATATTTTATGTGGATGCTTTATTCTTTTGTCCATTTAAAAAACTTGAAAGCAATTAATGATCTTGCTGTAGGAAAGTCTTTTTTGGAAATTCATTATAACTTTGCCTTTGGTTTAAATTTCAATTTTGCAATGGAACTGGAGAACTTTCCCATTAATTCTGTATTCATTATTTACGTCTTTCTATTAAGGGATGTGCTACCTTAAATGCTCACTTATTTCCACAATGGTTGTCCAGCATATTTGCAGGTTAGTGTTTAGTTTATAACTACATTTTCCAGTACTGAAGAGATTAATAGTTGTTCGTCAAATAATTTCTGGAAGCTTTATTCCTTTTCCTGAAAACAAACTTGGTTAAAAAATTAAGCTTTTAAGGGAATTGCTCACTGAAGGAAAACAATAGTGTTAGTAGTAAAAACTGAATATGGACTTGAAAAGCAGGTATTTGTTATTTGCTTTTGGTTTTAGATTTTTTTTTCCTGTCCTGTCTCTCGTGAGTAGCAGGTATAACTCCGAAAACATGAATATGTCTGAATGAACATATGAGTCAGCTGTTCTAACATCAAAATTAGAATTACTCTGGATCTAAATAGCTAGTAAGTTTTTAAAAAATGCCTACTCCATTAGCACAGTAGGAAATTTTTAATGAAGATATTTGAAGATTTTGACTGTTATGTACACACATATATAAAATAAATATAAAACTAGATTATTTTAGACTAACATAGTAACAGCCTGCTTCTAGACCATGGCAAACATATGGGAAGTTAAGTTAGTCAAGAATCTTGTTTCCATTAGTTCTTGATTTTTAATTGAGTATTCCATCATTCAGGTCGTATTTTGTCAGTTTAACTGCCTTTTTACATGATGTTTTATTGGTATGTGACAATTATCCTTGTTGCTGCCTGGTATCATTCACAAGCAGGATTTGTGCACAAGCAGGATGTGATCTGAGCAAAGACAGTGAGCAAAACTGGAATACAAATGTTTTATTGCCAAATAGGATTTATAGAGGATATGTAAATTTTATATGTATAAAAAGTATTACCTCTAAAAATTGCAGAATCATTAAGGTTGTCAAAGACCTCTAAGATCATTGAGTCCAGCCATTAACCCAGCACAGCCGTGTTCACCATTCATGTCCCCAGGTGCCACACCCACACGTCCTTTGAACACTCCCAGGGATGGTGATTCCACCTCTTCCCCGGGCAGCCTGTTCCAGTGTCTGACCACCCTAGGGTTTAAAGTGAAGAGATTTTTTCTTTGTTTCATAAAGGTAGAGACTCAATATACACCTTTAGTTTAAAAAGGTTCACTTCATCACAAACCCCTTTATTTTGGATGGAGTACTTGTTACATTTGATGAAAGCCAGTTTGAAAGGGATTCTATTTTTAAAATAGACTTTTAATAATGTAAAATCTGAAGTTCACAACATTTTTTTTTTTTTTAGTTTTCCTGTGCAGTGGTAAATCAGTCTTGCTATTGATGTTCATTGATCAGGAACTGTAGCGATAGGACAAAGAGTGATGGGTTCAAACTGAAAGCAGGGAAATTTAGGTTAGATATTCAGACAAAATTCTTCCCTGTGAGGGTGGGGAGGCTCTGGCACAGGCTGCCCAGAGAAGCTGTGGCTGCCCCATCCCTGGAAATGTTCAAGGCCAGGCTGGATGGGGCCCTGAGCATCCTGGTCTGGTGGAAGGTGTCCCTGCCCATGGTAGGGTTTTGGAATGAGATGGACCTCTTTAAGACCCTTTTCAACCCATTCCATGATTCACTTAGGAATTATAACAATATGTTGCATTTAGAAATATACATTGTTGCAAAATGCTTTGATTTTTTTATAATCCAGGAAATTGAGCACCGAAGACTTGCAGTTTTTTTTTTTTTAATAAAATGTTTAATTATCAATAGCTCTGATTGCTCCTGAGATGCCAGAAAGATGCATTGAGTTCCATATTATGTATTTAATTTTGATGGAATGACACTCGAGAAGAAAATTTCTTTGTAATTGAGAGTACCAACAATAGTTCTTATAATTGGTTTTAGGCATGGCTTTTAGTGCATAATAGGGGTCAGATATTGATCTCAGTAAAATAAAACTTTCTGTGAGGATCATTAAATCATTTATTCTGTGCTGGCATTGGCCTAAGTTATTACTTAACTTGTCATTGTTATAGCCAAAATTTCCTTTGAAATCATTTACTGCTCTATGGGATTTTTAACTGTGCTAATTAATATGATTATTGGTTACTTCCTAGTAATTAAATATCTAGGACGACTTTTGGGATCTCGTGCCTTTGTCCATTAATCTGTCATCTACTGTAATAATATCCAAGATGTCAGTATCAATTCAACCTTTATAGACTCACTATCATTAATTTATGGCGTTGTTCTTTCAGTCCTTGGGATATGCAGTAAAAAGCATCCCACCCCTTGTGATCAAAAATGGCTCACTGGATCCATAGGCAGCCATTTGTTCTCAGGATTCTAGGATGTTTTAATGATTCTTAATTTCCTGTTGGGGTTTTTTTTTCAGTGTTGTCAAATTTGCTACTTTTAATAAGCAGTAGAGAATTAAGGATTAGAATGGGCCAAGTGATTCACTTTGGGAGCAGTGGCAGATGCTTTGCTGCTTTCTGAGCCCGTTGCGTTTGTGCTGTGCACTTGTCCAGCTGTGCCCTCTGGGGCAAGCAGAGCCCATTAGAAATGGCCATCTAACATCAAACAAAAAGCAAAGAAACAGCAGTTTCATCCACTGCCAAGTCTGACCAATGTAACTTCCAGAATTGCTTCCATAGCTTATATTAAACATTAGATAACTGCTTCTACATGGATGGAAACCAAAATGAAATGTGTCAAGAAGGATTTCTTTCAAAAGAGCACATTCTAAAAAGTTGATTGTTGTACTTACTGGCCATTTAAATAAAACATTTTTATAAGTGAAACTTATAAATGAAGTGAAATACTTGTCAAGGCTTAGTTTAAAAGGTTTGAAGTTGCTATGTTTGCCTTATGCAGAAGTCAAAGATATCTCTGCTATTTAAAAGCAAATCAGTGTTCCATGGTATTTCAGAGCAGTGTTTGGGTAGTTGTAAAGTAAAGAAATTATAAAAGTTAGATTTCTAAGCTTAATATTTCAATTTCCTTCAGATGCATCTTCTGGCTACTGTTAAATCTGTCATTGCGTAGAAATACTTGAAAATTGCACACTCATGCAAAATTTCATTTCTTTCTTTTAAAAAAAGTAATTTCATCTTACTTAGCTTAAACATAATTTTAAATATGTATTGTCAAGGCTGATTGCTGCCTAATTTTGTTTTTCAGGGAATGTGCATCTAATGGAAGGGGAAAGTTTATTTAGTGGTATATCATTTTTGCTTTCTAACATATGGTAATATTTTTAGAGTTTATAAATACCCAACTGTATAATTGCCAACCCTTATGTGCTCTTGCATATAGATCTCAAAGCATCAGATAACAAACTGATGCTTCAAGAGGGAACAAGCTTTAGTTTCAGGTTCTGTGGAGAGTTGCTCCCAATTGGAACTGCTGGTGAGGGTCTCATCACCAATGTGAATCTAGACTGGCTTATAGGAAGTGATCTGGGGAAATGTATTTCCACACAGAGGACATGCCAATGGAGAGAAAATATCAAGGAGAGAGGTTGTTGTCGTTGTTGTGTAGCTATTACTTGCTGTTTGGTTTTCCTCAGTTACAGGATAACGTCAATATGATTTAGGGTGATCTTGGACTTAATGAGCAATTGCACTACTGAATTTTATCTCTTTCAGGCATTTCACTTTTCTTCAGTTGATTCCAGTGCAAGAATCTGTTTGTGTGTAGCCTGTTTAAGAAGTTGCATGGCACTCCTTCGCCTCCTTGCTGGGACCATTCCCAGGACAGGATGTGGGAGAGTGTGACAGGGACATTCCTCTGGGTGCTAAAGCTGCCTTGAGCATCTTGGGGCAATTTGTGGTGGAGTTCAAAGTCAGACAAGATTAAATGTTCTGTTTTCACCTGCAAGAGGCAAGAGGAGATGGGGAAATTCAGCAGTGACACACAGAGAGAGGCTGGTGCTGTCTGAAGGAGAAGGACAAACTCAGCTTTGGGGTACAAATGATGATTGAACTCTCAACAAGCTTCAGTTTGTGGTGGAGGAGGACGGACTCTGGATATTCCTTTGCAGAGCAGGAATAACTGCCTCTTTTCACCCCTCCTGTGACTTGCTTTCCAAAGCCAGACTGTGCCCTCTGGAAGAAAGAGGCTAAACATTTGCTATCTGAGCATCTTAAACTATAAAATACATCCTCACATGAGGTGAAATGGATAGGGTTGAACATTTCTGCACCTGCATACTGCCAGCATTTACTAAAAGCAAGATCTGGGTCTTATTAAAACAACTGGGAGTGGAGGTTTTTTCCCAACCTGGAATTTTATTAATCAGCCAGAATGGAAATTCTTGCACAAAACAGAGAGCAAGCTTTCTAAAATCTTTAGCCATGCGTTTTCTAATTTTTTTTTGCCTGATGGGCATTTTATAACAAAATAATAGTTCAAAATTTAGGTCCTTAATTAACAAGTAAAGAACTGACCTAATGCCAGCGACAACTGAATCACTAATATTTAAGGCCATCTGTTGTAGAATTGTCAGATATTCAGAATTTGACATTTTACTCCCTTTATGCAGATAATTTTCATCTAGATCTTGACACAGAGAAGCTAACAATCTCAGTCCAGATATGCAACACTCAGATAAAACAAAAGCACATGTTGTACTTCGGTCTATTTTAAGACTTGATTTTTCAGGGAACAATTTTTTATTTGCTTTTGAACTGTAATATAATTGCAAATATACTAATCTTGGAGTCTTGAACTTCTGATGTTATTTATTCAAGCAAAAGACTTTTATGTTTTCAAATCTAATTATGTATAGGGAGAGCTGTTATTCAAACATTCAAGAAAAGGTTGCAGGGTCTTTATATTCTGGGGGCAGTCTTTGAACTACTTCTGAAGAAATAATACCAGCAACCAAAGCAAGAGGAATATTATTTGGGCCCTGGTTCTCATGTTTTTTTCCACATATGCAGATTCCATAATTATTATATTTTACCTGGTTTAAAATTCGTTTATGTACAATGAATTAAACATAAAAATTACGGTGTTTATAATGAGACCATTTAAATTGTAGTTTGCATTCTTGGTTCTCTGCATATGAAAATACTATGGTCATGTTGTAGACCACTGTTCACTTTTGCTTTAAGTCTACTTGTTTTAAGAGTTTTTTGAAAACAAAGATTTCTTTTGTTTCCTGCTTGTTTACGTTTAGAGTCAGGGCATCTCTTACAGGATCTTTTTGGCATTGCTGCAGTTCTAACCATAGTCTGGATATGGTTTAGTAAAGTTGCTGCAACCTGTCTTCAGACTGTGGAGGAAAATATTTTGTGTCTTAGTTAAACAAGCATCTCCTAATTTATTTTATAAGGAACACCAGGATTGTCTCTTCTGAAGTTTGTTTTGAATTTGCTATTTAGAAAAGTGGATTTTTTAGTTTTGTCTCCTTTGTTTTCCGAAGACAGGACAATATCAATTGGCTATTTAGGGTCTAATACTAAGCTTTGAAACAGTTTTAAGTATTTTAGTGGAGATGCTAATGCTGTGGAAGGAAAGGATGAGAGGTGATTGGTACTGAGTCGCTTCCATACAGGCTCCCATATTCAAAAGGAGAGCCCAAGTTTCACTCAGTTCTTATGTAACTGAGGGAATAATCCAGACAGTCTGCTGGGCTTAGGAGCTTTCCTTTCCTCACAGTGTGGCTAACATCTGTGAAGGATCAAGGAGGAATAAGCAATACCATGCAGAGTTCAGGAGTCATCTTGAGGAGGAGGTGAGGAAGTTGTGGTGCAAAGAAGATAGGACAGCAGGTATTGTGATGCTCCAAAAGTAAGGGAAACATGAAATACTAAGGTTTCCCAGCTATGAAAGCAGATTCCAAGAGCAGCAACTTTGCACAGTGATTCCTGCAGATCTTCTGATGAACACCCTTAGAGTGGTACTTTTGGAGTAGTTGGCCAGTGGAAGAGTTACAAACAACTTGGACTGCTGATAATTAAAAGTAGCACAGTGAGGTTTTCCTGGAAGACTTCTGTTTTTGCTCCTGGATGCAGGACTGCAAAACCCTGTTTTTCTCCAGGTGCTCTGATGCCAGCCAAATATCATTCATTTGACATCACTGGAAGAGCTCATAGTATACCAGAAATCAATGGGAAGTTGATGTACTTTATGTAAATTTTTATCTAGACCTTTTTAAAAGTCAGCACTGTGGCAGAGTGTGCCTTGGAGAGCAGCACAGGCCACTACTGAGGGACTCACTGATGGGTGGTGAGTGGATGTCTCCTCTTGTTCCTGGTGACAGTGTGACATTCTCATAGGCAAGAAATGTCATTCTTCCCTCTGACAGGAGATCAATACAGTCAAATGGTTCAAGGGTTTCTTAAAGAAACATATTCAGTATATACTGACACAATCTGACACCACCACATCTCCTCTAGGAAGAGTCCCACAAGGAATAATTCTTCATTTATAGTCATCTGCCTGAGAAGGGGTTAAGAGGTTTGAGGATGTGAAGTGGTGGCTTGGGTGCTGCACATAATGTGCAATGCTACTTCTCTTGTCTCACACCTCCAGCTTTCTTCCAGAACTAAGGAACACAATTCTTGTGGCACGCAAACTACTTTGTCCATGTCTAACTTCCAGTCTTTTTACAATTTTTTTGAAATCTCTACTTAGATCTTGAAGGAATATTATATTCAAAGCTTTTCCATTTATATTCAAAGCTTTGGCCGTATTTTCAAGATGTTATGAACTTACAACAGTTTAAAACTTCTAGATTAAAACTGCCTTCTTCAGTAACAGACACATTCTAAGTAATCAAGAAGAACTAACCTTCAAGTCAATATGGGCTGGAAATTTTATTTCCTAGTGTAGTGTAGGACTGAAATTAACTTCCATTAAAGACTATTATGGTCTTATCACTTTCCAGATCAGCTGCCAAGTGCACTTGCTTGATCTTTCTTCTGTAACAGATACAAGCCAGCATATATGTTCAAATAAGGAAACTAAAAATATCTGGCTGCACAGAGAGTTCTCTTCCCAGATAGAGAATATAAACTGTGGTAATTTATAGTTGCATCAGTTACATCTCAGAAAGATACTGAGATGCTGTGATGAATGTAGTTGCCCTAAAACCCTTCTGGAATAAAACAAAAGTTTCGTGCATTTGGACTGCCTTAACTATGCCAGGTTATTGGTGTGTGTAATGTAGGGATCTTGCGTTCTGACATGAGCATGAAGAAACTTCCCAAGATTTCTCACACCTGCATGATGATTTTGGTGCCTGTTTGTCCTGCTCTGCAAACTTCAGAATTATTTTACAGGAAAGACCAGACAGTTTTGCATTGAAGTGGGTCTCGAAAACTGAGCAAGCTGCTGCTCTGTGATGTTTGAGAGCTCTTAAACATAACTTTAGAATGCAGAGATGAAGAACACAGGTCCTGGGTTTTTAAGGTCCTTTCTCTAGAGAGAGACATCTCAGCACTATGTGAACAGAAGGGAGGAAAATCCAGTTCAAAAAGTCTATCTGAAAGCAAATTTTGCAGAACATCAGCAAAGCAGCCTTTAGGGACTGTAATTCTCTCCTTTACCTTCCTACTGAATAAAAGAATGAGTGGATGAGCTTAAATGATGAATATAGACAAAACAAAATCAGTCTGGAAAATGAGTAGTGTTGGTTACAATATATTATATCATATAAAATGCAGTTGTCAGCCAGTTCCAGATGCGTGAGACTATCTAACTGTACTTTTAATTCTTTGTTTCCCCACGTTCAATTGTGTTAAAGGATTCAATATCCCAGGCACTAACATTAATCTTCTACATAAGCAATCCCTGTAATTGCAATGAAGATTGTGTATAGAATTTAGCAAGGTGTGAAAGTGCACTGTATTATTGTGATTGAGATGGGAGTGTAGTTGGCTGGAAATTTCTTAATGAAATGTCATGTCACGAGATGGAGATTGACACCAAAGTGTGGGGGAAAGAATTGCTAATTAAACAATTTCTCTAGTCGAGTATGAAAGTTGATTGTGGGAAGATGGTCAGTGACGCCTTCGAGGCTGGGTAGCTGTTTCCAGGAGTCCAAGGGTGAGGGAGCCACAGTGGGAAATAAGCTGGTAATTAAACTTGTAGGCATTTTTGTAGAATTCAGTAATATTTTCTATTTTGACAAATAGATATTATAATAGCTGGGGTTTTTACAGCAACAATTTATAGCACTTGCAAACTGTTTTGTATCTATAAAATGCAACATATTGGTGTGACTGCAACTGTGGATGCTCCATCATTGGAAGTGTTGGATGAGGCTTTGAGTGACCCCATGTAGTCCTGGGTGTCCCTGACCATCGTGGAGGGGCAGGGGGTTGGACTAAATAGTCTTTAAAGGTCCCTTCAAAACCAAACTATTCTGTGGCTTATGTGACTGTGGGTAAAGGAGCAAAGCTTGACAAAGATGGCTTAAGTTAAAACATAAAGGGTGTAAATGGAATTTGTCACTTGTTTGGTCTCTTGTCTTATGTTGCCTTTTTTGCACAGTCAGGAGGGAAGACGTTTTTTCAATATCTAATGGTACACTTGAAAAATCCATTTTATTGTAGTTATACCTGCTTGTAAAGAAACTTAGGTCTTTTGACTCCACAAACTTCCAGAGGGTTTATGTATCAGACATCCGTAGACTTACATTTCAGAAATGTAAAAGAAATGTAGAAATGCTATTGCTAAATATTATTAATAATCATGTATAATTTGCATCATTTATAATATTTTAAATATTCATTCATGGAACATGCAGAGTAAATCCACTTGATCTTTACCATTTTAGTATGTTTAGGTGATAGAAATTGTCTTTTCATTAAAGTGGGAGAAAGAAATGGTCCAGCATTTGTAATGCATTAAAAAAACCCAGCAAAACAAACCAAACCCAAACACATATAATATGCCAATGTACAATTAAAAAAAAACACCAACCAGTTTTAGTTTAGGTACTGCTAAAAATTTAGTTTTACCAGGACACCTCAGCAAGCAATAGATAAATATCCTGACCAGGTATCTTTTATTCTGACTGCAATGAGTTGCTGTAGTCTGAAGAGTAGATGCTATAGCACCAAAACTTTATCCTTGGTATTTTCTTTTTTCAACCAGAACATAACTGGAAACAGTCTCTGGAAGTCTAATCATACGAAATGATAGTTTGTTTCCTGGTTTTTTTTTCTTTCTTCTTCTAGTAACTAAGCAAAAATTGTATCTGTAGTAGTTAATGAGTGAAACAGTTAATCTTCCTTTCTTAAAATCTATAATGAGTATTCTAATTAACACAAAATATTATAAAATTAATTTATACCTACTTGGCTTAAAGATGCCTTACATGAAGGATGTTAGGTGTGTGAAATTTAGTGCTGCAGTACTGCACATCTTGAAAAGATGAGATGTTAGCTTTCCATAGGGGAAAAAAAATTATGTGTATAAATATATATATATATATAAACTAAGNNTATATATATATATAAACTAAGGTTTGTGGTGTTGTGATACTGATCCTGCTGTGGTTCTGTGTTGCTGCCACAGGGCAGTAATATGGGCAAGTGAAAAATGTGACCAAGAATCGTATTTGCCTTAGCTGTAGAAAGTTATTTCACTAAAATATTTTCTAGGTATAAAAGTAATATTTATATTAAGTATTTCTACTTAAGCAGAAATAATGCACAATCATAACATTTAAATATTACACAGTTTACTTTTCAAGTGGAAAGTAAAGTATTCCATCTCAAAAATGTTTTCCCAGTACTTGATGTTCTTTCTTACAGCAGCAAGGATGCACATACCCATAGAATCATAAAATGCTTTGAGTTGGGATGGGCCTTAAAGATCACCCAGTCCCAACCCCTGCTGTGGGTAGGGACACCTTCCACTATCCCAGGTTGCTCCAGGCCCTGTCCAGCCTGGCCTGGATCGCTTCCAGGGATGGGGCATCCACAGCTTCTCTGGGCAACCTGTTCCAATGTCTCACCACCCTCACAGTAAAGAATTTCTTTCTAATATCCAATCTAACCCTGCCCTTTGCCAGTGTGAAGCCCTTCCCCCTTGTCCTGTCACTCCATAACCTTGTCAAAAGTCCCTCTGCTGCTCTCTTGTAGCCCCTTTAGGTACTGAAAGGTGCTCCAAGGTCTCCCTGGAGCCTTCTCTTCTCCAGGCAGGAGACCCCCAGCTCTCTCAGCCTGTCTCCACAGCAGAGGTGCTCCAAGCCTCATCAGCTTAGAGGCTTCCTTTGGACCCGTAGTATCCAACATATGAGGCTTTTTGGTGTAGAGAGAAAAACACTGGGCCCACAGTTCTTTGTCTAAACTTAATTAGCCGTAACTAAATTTCTAACCTAAATGCCTTTAGATGTAATTTCTTATTTACTTTAAGAGTAGAGCTTTCTTTTTTCCCCACTCNGCTCCAAGGTCTCCCTGGAGCCTTCTCCAGGCAAGAGACCCCCAGTTCTCTCAGCCTGTC